>CM018047.1:30302998-30751704 GCA_008638375.1 Nyssa sinensis | reverse complement strand
AGAAACTAATCTTAGAAATGAAATCACCATAGAAAAGTAAAGAAAAATACATTGGAAAAAGGGCAAAAAATGATCGGGAACCGGTGACCGTCGCCGGAGAAGATGACTGTACACACCGGAACCCTACCGGAAGGTCGGGGGAAGAAGAAGAAGACTATTCTCTTGGGTCGGGTGGGCCACGGGTCGGATTCGTGTCGGGACCCAACCGAAAATAAATGGGGTAGTGATACTGTGTCGTTTTGTATTGAATTTAAATGGTTGTTTGGGGTTGTTTGGTTATAAAGATAGACAATTGAAATTGGGTTTGGGGGTTATCCAAACCATGGATAGGATAAGGGATAGTCTATTGGATTCCGGTTCCTTGAGTTAAACTGAACCGGTTGGTTCAGTAATCTAGTAGACCGGTTTAGGGTTTTTAACTGTGAACCCACTGGTTCAGACCGAGACTTAGGGAAATTCCACTTTGACCCCAGAAATTCTGGAAAATTATATTAAGGCACAAACAGAAAAATTTATAAAATATTATTTTTATGAAAATACCCTAAATCAAAAATGGGTCAAACGAAGTCCAAACGAGGCAAATGAATAGTCAAATTTTATTATCTCGGGCATTCTAAATCTAGTGGTGAAGTCTGCTTCACGAGACGGGGTCATAAAAAAATAAAAGACATGTAAAAATATAAAATGACAGTTTTGCCCTTTTTCACTCTAGAAGTCCAAATGGAATTCGCAAAGCCTAAACCGACTTTCTTCGGCATTCCGAACTCAATGGTAGAGTCTAAATTAGTGATAGAGATACTTATGATAAGAAGACATAAAATTTGATGAATAATATTAATTTTAAGATGGATCTACTGACGTATAGGGAACTCGAAAGGGAAAGGCAAACTCATGGGATACTGATCTAGGATCACGATTTGAGGAAAGTAAAATCCAATCTCTGTACGTGGAAAATACCTAGTTGTGCTATGCATGTGTTGCTTGTTATTGTTGTATTGTGTTATGCCATCAGATGTTATTGAGTTACATTAATGCTTGTTCTAGTTCGTAAATATTATTGGATCAAATGCTATGTTTTGAGCATGTGATTACCATACAGTTGGAGTATGATGCCTGAATGATGTACAGTCATATGTTATACCCTGATGGGAGTCATGATCATTCCATACATCATTGAATAATTACAATCCACTATTATTATGAGGAGTAGGTTGGGTCTACATGAGCAAGTCAGACGAGTAGTTTTGATTGCAAAAGGGTATGGCTGGATTCTACTAAAAGTTGTAGGCTGGGTGTGCATGAGCAAGGCAGATAGAGAGATCTGTTTGCAACAGGGCATGCTGAGTCTTATTGTAGACTGGGTATACATGAGCAAGTCAGGTGGTGAGACCTATTTACAAAAGGGTATGCTGAGTTCCACGTATATAAATATCAGATCATGGGGATTATTCTATACGTCATTGCATTTGATTGGATAATCATTGTCATTTCATCATTATGTGATGTGACTTATTGTTGTTGATATTGTATCATCTCGATTGGTTATCGTGTTACTATGAACTGTGAATCTTGTTATGTGAACCCCCATATGTTGACTTGTCCTTGATAGAGTAAAGGACTACTTACTGAGTTTTCATAACTCATTAGATACTACACAACATTTTGCAAGTAATGATGCCCTACCTTGAAGTAGGGGTTGAAATTCCGAATAGGCGTAGGGTGGTTACAAATGATGTACTGCAGGGATATTTTTGATAGTAAAGTATAGTGCTTGTCCTATGTTTCTCCCATTACTCCACGTCCCGGGGATAGTTGTATTTGGAACTTTTTGGGTCTGTAAAACTATATGAACTTTAGTAGTATAAATGAAATGAAAATTTTATTCAAGTCTTTTGCTGCATATTTAAATTCTGATTGCATGTTAACTAACTCACATATAAATGTCGAGTTAAAGTGAAAAATAAAAATCAGGTTTGGCCGTCGGGTCGGGTCGGATCGGTGTAGCGATGCCAGATCCGCATAGGGTGGATTCCGGGTCGTGACAATCTGATTGCAAAAGGGTAGGCCGAGATCTACTGTTATTAGGGCAAGGTCAACATGAGCAAGTCAGATGTGGATTTGTTTGCAAAAGGGTAAGTCGGGTCCTAATGTTGGCAGGGCAGGGTGTACATGAGCAAGTCAGATGGTGGATCTGTTTACAAAAGGGTATGCTGCGTCCTACGGTTATATATTTACTATGATTATTATCACATCCATTATTGCACTCATTTGAATAATATTGTTGTTGTTAACATGAGATATGCCTTAGACCCAAGGGGTCGGTTGAGTTGCTTGACATGATGTGACTTACTGTTATTGATATCGTATCTTCTTTATTGGTTATCGCGTTGCTATAAATTATGTATCTTGTTAGGTTAACCTCTTTATGTTGACCTGTCACTGGTAAAGCAAAGGAATACTTACTGAGTTTTCATAACTCATACAGATACTACTTATTTGACTATTTCAAGTAGGACGCCACAGTTTGAAAGTAGGGATCAGGATCCCGAACAGGCGTAGGGTTGCTGTAAATATATGTACTGCAGGGATTTTTGGTAGCACAGTATAGTATTTGTTCTATGTTCTCCCATCACCCCACGTCTTGGGAGTAGTTACATTTGGAAATTTTTGGTTCTGTAAAACTATATGAACTTTAGTATTATAAATGAATGAATGAAGATTTTATCAAGTGTTTCGTTGTTATTTAGATTTCTGATTGCATGTTAAATAACTCATATAAATGTTAAGTTAAAGTAAAAAGGAAAAATTCGGTTCGACAATTGGGTCGGATCAGTGTCGCGATGCCAGATCCGCACAGGGTGGGTTTTGGGTCGTGAAAAAAAATGTCCACCGCTATCTAGCAGACTGCTACTGTCTTTCTACAGCTTCCTTTCCTGAAATAGTGAGAATAAATTTGTATTGAGCTAACTTAGCCCAATAAGTAATTCTTCTTTGCTCTGCCATGTGTACAGGTCAATATAGGAAAGCATAATCCAAGAAAAACAAGGATAATGGAAACATGATAGCCAGTCAAGAATGTAAAACTCATCAATGAATATCAAATGGTAAGAAGCACAAATGATAATCAAAGGAAAATCTGGTCTGATAACAATAATCATAATGATACAGTCATGGGCTGTCTCAGGCATAATCGTAAGTACTCAATAAAGCTTTGCAATCACATGATCATTTACAGGAAAAATATGATCAACCTATGAATTCCAATAATAGATAATGATATCAACAAAAGTGGATGCACCTTAACTTGGGGCTCAACATACCCCTTGGAGCATTCATTCAGGCCTAGACCAGGGTATCTGAATAGTACTAAGAGCTCTGTAATATATATATATATATATATAAATCTACGTCCTATGCCTCGCATAGAAACGGTAGCTAATGTTCCCCCTCGAACCTTGACCCGTAGGTCATAGTAAGCATCAGATGAAGTTTGTGACTAAGCACAAATCTGGCACTCATAATATATCAAGATCATGCTACTTCCACGGAGAGTATAAATGTAGAACATAACTATTCTCAGCAGTGAGAATATAACTATTGCCCCTTTTTGGGCTATAGTAAAACTGAGCTTCTAAGAATATAACTGGTTGGCCCCTTTGGGCCCTAGGTACAAGTGTACAGAATGGTCCATTGTACAGAACTCATGATCAAGATATATATAATAGTCAACTGACATATTCTACAAGATAGAACAAGTATCGTATGTGTGGATAAATTGAACATTCTGGCATATATAAGAGTACAACGTAGTTGTAAAAGAGCTGATGACATGGCTAGAAGTATCACATGTAGAGATCAGATATTACTTACCTCTTACTGTATCTCTATAACTCATATCACCTTTTTTTCTCCCTTTGAAGTTCCTATTTAATCAGGAAATACATATCAGTTTATTGTTTTCATAGTCTATGTTATTTATCAAATTTATATCTCATTGATATAAGTATCTCACTTTTTATAATAGATTCTACTATTGAGTCCGGAATGTTAAAGAAAGTCGGTTTAGTCTTTCACGGACTTCAATTCAGACATCTGAACTAAAAAGGGCATAATGGTCATTTTACACTTTTACGTGTCTTTACTTTTTGGGACCTATTTTCACAAATTATACTTCACCGTTGAGTCCAGAATGCTTGAAATAATAAAAATTTACTATTCATTTACTTTAATCGGAGTCTGTTTGACTCATATTTGACCTAGGGGAATTTTAGTAATTTCCTCTTATTTAATTTAATTAAATAAATGTTTAATTAATTTATCTGTGGGCCCTTTCATAATTAACCATATCTTCAGGGTCAATTTTTAATTTATAAAACTTTTGGGTTAAATTTTTAATTCTAGAATTTACTATTCTTATTTGGAATAGCCAAACAGTGGATAACCACTAAACCAGAATAGGTTATCCCTATTCCCAATTAAGTTTCAAATCAATTTCCTATCCTTGCGTCCAAACACCCCCAATCCAACTTAAAAAATAAAACAAAACGACATAGTATCGGGTTGGTCTTATATGTAGGTGGGTTGGGTCTGACCTAAACCTGAACCAAACCCTAACCCTAAAATCCGACACTGTTCTTCTTTTCCGGCGCCGACGACCATTTTCTGGCCACTTTTTGACCAATTTTCAATGGGTTTTTCTTCCTTTCCCAACCAGGATCACACCCATATGATCAAATCATCATTTCATACATTCCTTCTTCTCGAATCCTCAGAAACTAGTGGGTCTCCAACGAGACCCGAAATTCCGGTAAGGGTTTATTTTCTAATTTCGTGTCTATTTTCATTCAATTTCTGCCCAATATTTCGCTGAATTCTCTTCTCCACCCAAGGGGATCATTTCCCCATAGTTAAAACCTCAAAAACTCTCAAAATTCACTCACCCTCTAAAACCTGAAATTCAGTTTTTCTTATTGATTTTCCCACTGTTTTGCCTTATTCGTTTTGCATTAAACTTCTTTTTTATTAATCTACAAGACCTTAGGTTTTTTATCATGCATATAACCCTAAAAACCCCTAATACAAAAACGATAATTCGAATTTAAAACTCACATTTTCCTATTGCTGGATCTTCCTTTTCTACTTCTGATTTTTACTTCTAAAACCTCTGTATGATCTTTTTTCTTCCTAGCTTCTCTGTTTGCTCCTTCTTTTTTAAATTTCTCTAAAACCAAACTACGCATATATATATATATATATATATATATATATATACACGCAACTTAGCCACTCCCTCTCTCTCTCTCTCTCTCTCTCTCTCTCTCTCTTCTCTCTTCCTCTTTTCTTGATTTTTCTTTTCTGAATTTCTACTTCTTTTTCTCTTTTGTTTTCTAAGCATTTAATGTCACGCCCCGAATTTTTCACAAACCCGAGGAGTGAGTGAAATGAAATAAGAAAAGTAAATGAATGGCCATTAAGGTGGATTTAGTTGATTATGCATTCATTTCTCCATGTTTTCCCAAAATTTGAAATGAAGACTTGCTTATTGACTTAACCAAAATGGTTTCCTAATGTCACTTAAACATCCCTCCCATTTAATATTCAAAATAGTTTAATTCATGTTCAAAAAGGGCTTCCAAAACAGCCCCAAGACATCTCTAAAATTTGTCTTGGAATAATGGCCCAAATCGGCCCCAAATGCCCTAAGACATGGGCCAAGAATAGGTCAAAAAGGTCTACCAAAATTGGTCTAAGGAAATGGCCAAACATGGCCTATGAGAGTGGTCAAAAGTAGCCCAATAGGATGGTCAGACATGGCCTAAAAAGATGATTAAAAATGGCCCAAAAAGGTGGCCAAACATAGCCCAATAGGGTGCCCACACATGGCCCAAAAGGGTGCCCAAACATGGCTCAAAAATGTGGCTAAGGGCAGGTGTCAAGAGGCTGTCAGGGCTGGTGCAAATGGGTTGGGCAGCAAGAGCGCATGGCGTAAGGCAATGGCGCGAGCGCATGGCGTAAGGCAATGGCGTGTGCGCAGGCAGTAGCGTAGGCAGGGCTCGCGCGCAGGGTGGCTGGCAAGCGTGCGGCGTGGGGCGCAAGGCGCGTGGCACGCGGGCGTGGGCGCACGGCATACACGCATGGGGTTGTGGCTAGGGCAGGTCTGAACCAAAATCTGATTTTTCCAGCAAGTTTACTGTAGCTGGCTACGATTGAATTTCTCTGTCTAGCAGCCAATTTTCTCTATTTTCCAAAGTTTTGCAAGCTACTTTTTTCCCATTTTTAGCCTATTTCTTCAAGGTTTTTAACTCCCCCCCTCTTTGGCACTTTTCTCACCTATTTAAAGGGTGTTTTACACAGCTAACAAATCTTTTAATTTCATAAATATTCAACATAGTCCATTTTGTTTTCTAAGTCTTTTCCCACCTAATATTCATAATACTTCAGAACCAGACTGTCACATCCCGCACCCCACCCTACGCGAATGCCAAAGATGTGATGCCAGTTAGCCGCCTTGTCGGTCTCTCTACCGACAATGAGACCAACCAAAAGCAAACTTCTGAACTTAGCGATGAATTGCACTCCAAATGTAGGGTCAGAGCAGCGGATGTTAAAACCTTTTCATCTCGGAAATGCAACTCTTCTATATACCACATAGGTATGTACCACAAGTAAGTCTATACTAAAACCCGACAACTAATAAGTCTAGCCATAGAGCACGTTTAATATCTCTAGAGTACCATTACCATGAGCCATGTCCCTACACATCTATTGCATATAAATAAAGTCAACTATATCATCACACTCACTTGAATAGCCAGAGTCAATCCATCAGAACCCAAGTCTCCACATATTATTGCCATTAGATCCTCACTTGGGAATGCCTTTCAATCTACTAATGTCATGTCCTTGTGCCTTCTAATCCAATGGAGATAAATCCTGAAAAATATTAAATAAATGGAATGAGCTTAAACAAGCTCAGTGAGTAACATAGGTTCCTGCCAGGGGTTTCAAAACCAGTTTATATATACATGCATGCTCAAATGCAGCTCAAGTGGAACAAATAGATCGGATCAAAGTCAGAACAGAATAGATCAAAACTGAACAGATCAAACCAGAACAGAACAGTACTGAATAGAGTACCAATCAAACAAAGCATATCATAAGGTGCTTGAACCTCCCCCAGCTGCCTATAAGCGGACCACTCGTGGGGCCTCTACCCTCTAGGGTCAGATCAGAGCGGAACAGAACAGAATTGAGCGGGACAGAAACAAAACTGTCACGCCCCGAATTTCAGCGAACCCGTGGCGCGACTGACAAGACAAAAGGAAAATAAAATAATAAAGAAATAAAGAACAATCTAGTACAGTTCAACTCCAATGTAATCCACCATTCTGATACAATACATAAAGTCTTGTCCATTGGTTCACAACATACAATGACAAGAAATAGTCTAGGGTTTATGCCCTTGTACAATATTAAATACGCCCCACGGCCAAATATAATCCTTAATCAAAGCATCTCTAAGTATCGCACAGTTGGAGTGTCATCTGAAATGTTTGTCCCACGAATGGGTCAACTCAACTGCTGGTACAATATAATGCTAATGCAAGAAACAAAATTAAGGGCGTGGTATGTGCAAGTGTACAGTTATTTCTACATGTCATTCAGTATCATCCATACAATGTACTAGCAATAATCTACATGCCATCCAACTCGTTAACATAGCTTAAGGCGTGGCATGTGCAAGTGTACAGTTACATCTACATGCACAATTATAACCTACATGCCGTCCAATTCATCCATACAATGCATTAACAAGATTCATCACACATTCATGAATTCATTAATACAATGTAATGAAAATATGCGTGACACACCCATACAACTCTATGCCCACCCATGTCTCACTTTACGAACCTTCCCTGATGGCCTGCAAGTACCATGTATGTCTCGCTTCACGGTCCGGAACCCGTCAGGCAAGCGAGTACCTAATGGCTAATTTTGGGTTTTTCACCATAGGATCTGCACCCTCATAATGCACAGCACCACGTGCTCAACTCACACCATGTCCAAAGAATCACACTATGCCAATATGCTCTGATTCCACCATGCCATAATGTATTCTCAATAAAGCATCTTATCCACACATGAAGCATGCTTTAAATAATGTATTACACAATAACATTCTAATCAGAAAATCTCTTTATCGAGGTTACATGCCATACATAGTTCATTTAACACATGCTTTAAGTCACGTATTTCATAATCTCAACAATTCTCAAAAAAAAAATAATATATATAATCCACATATTATACTAACACATGTGATATACACATAGTCATGATCCACCTTCATCACCAAACTTTCAAAGAGATAACAAGGAGCACATAAGCATATGAGCAATAAAACAAACATGTGAATCATCAAGTCAACATGGCAGTTACTCCTAATCTTAATTCTATTTCTTACTTAGCACAATATATCGTACTTGATGGATTGGTTTCTGTCACATCCCCCAGACCCACCCTGTGCGGATTTGGGGCACGTGACAAGGCCAGTTAGGCACCCATCGATTTTTTTTTGAAAGTGAAATCACCGACGGTAATCCTAACCACAGGCCATTCAGATATAATTTCCAAGCATAATGCATTCGGTTTTACATAAATTAAGCAGTGGAATTTTTACAAGAGAATGCATACATATATACTTGGCAGGGCATCAGGATACATCCATAGTCAGTCCTAACTTAGTCAAAGTACAAGACAGTCCACCACAAGAGTTATAGTCGTTCAGTTACACAAAATATACAAAAATGGTATAGGGTTACAAAAATGGATTATAATTTTTGTCTGGGGGTCTCCAAAACATTTCCCCCCCTAAGTCCTTGACTTGCTAAGCCTGTCCATCGGATACTTCCCCTGAAAATATTAAAATAATGGAATGAGCTTTAAAAGCCCAGTGAGTAACATAGGTATCCAGGCATGAGTTTCAAATTCAATCTTTGCCTATATCACATGGTTAGTTAAATCAATTTGGAATTAATAGTTCAATAAATCCAAGCTAATTTCAACAGATCAAAACGGATGGACAGTTCAGGGTGCTAGCATATCAATCAGGAGTATAGTCAATCATTTAAGAAGTTAAAACCATGTCATGAGTGATATAGTACGAAAAGGCATGCATTTGAATATTTGCATTTAGACGGTATGGCATTCAAAACAAATCAGTGAATCAAAGGACAGTATCTAGACAGAGTCAGAAGTTACTCACCTTCAATATTAGAGTTTGACGCTATGGATGGAGCCTTCCTCTTTTTCTCCTTAAGCCTAAAACAATTTATAAAGATTTATCAACTCATGACCTTAGACTGAGTAAGTCTACCCTATGATGGGTTTCATGGAACTAACTTATAGTGGCTAGTTCATAGGTCTTACCTCTTAAGCATCTGGCTTAGGGTTTCAGTATCCTCTTGTTTTTTCATCTTAGCCTCGGCAATCATTGCCTTAGTGGGTGTTTTGTATATAAAAGGTCGGACAGAGACAACTTTAGTGATTTGGCTATTCTAATATGCCGCTTAATAACTTTCTGCTGCCACAGCAGGTCTTGCATAAATTGTTGCTGTTTCTTATTGGCTAATCTCTGGGCTTTAGTCATGATGGTGAATTTCTTGACTTGGTTGTCCATAGCAGTTTAAGTAGAGTTTTTTTTTTCTTTTACCTACACATAGTTTAACATGTTAGGATAGATCCCATTAATCCTTACTCTACCGATAGTTTCATGACTTCACACATTTTTCGATTCTAGTTTTTATAATATGGACCTCACCATCGAGTTCGGAATGTCGAAGAAAGTCGATTTAGACTCTCTCTCGGCTTTTTATCTGGGTTTGGGTATATCAGGGGTTTTTCGGTCATTTTGTCGTCGCATAATTTCTGTCTCTGATCCGTCATCTAATCGTGTATACAGTCTCACGAGTGTCAGGACTCCTACTAGTATTAATTCTGTTTCAATAGGACTTCATTTGGATCTTGTACAGTGTTAGGGGCATTTTGGTAATTTCTTATGTTGTATTTTTTGGTACTTTATTTGCTATTACGGACCTCACCATTGAGTCCGGAATGTCCAACATAGTCAAAATGGACTATCTTTCTGTGTAATTTGGTCCTAAGTGTCATTAGGGGCAGTACGGTCATTTGCCTTTTACATGTCTGTATTTTTCGGGACTTGGTTTCACAAATCGGACTCCACCCCTGAGTCCGGAATGCCCGAAATAGTAAGATTACACTATTTAATCATTAAATTTGGACTCCGTTTGACCCTTTTAAGGTCTAGGGGCAATATGGTAATTATTCCCTTTTTAATAAAATAATTAAATAATTATTTTATTATATTAATTAATTTTTTAGGGGTATAATTGCATAAGATTTTCAAAATCAGGGCCATAGTGTAATTCTGTTAAACAATGGGGGTCAAATTGTAATTATTCAAAAGTTCAAAACTGAACCAAAGGGTTCAGTCCCTTTGTAAATGAACCAATCCGGTTCTAACCGATTCTGTTGCATTGCTGACGTTATGATGACGTCAGCCTTACTATTTAATTCAGTTAAAGAAGCGACACAGTTTCATTTAAAACAGTCCACCCGTTTCTTAATCGGGTCGGGGCCCGACCCGACACCCGGTCCGACCCGACCCGACCCGTTACTGTTCATCATCCCCAACCCCCTGGTCACTGTTGCCCAAAAAATCTGTAGAATTTCTCTTTCATTTTCGTGATAATTGGGACACAGTTTTCAACTGGTTCCTACTCCATTCGGTTTCTGCACTTGATACCAACATTTTGGCATCGATTTCAAGCATTGTATCAACTTCTAAGTGGTTGTTTACAAAGTGATAACCGTGACCTGCAACTCGTCAATACGTCTGTCACGACCCGAAACCCACCCTATGCGGATCTCGTGTCGCGGGGCCGACCCAATGGCCGTCCCTACTTTTTTCCATTCTTTTACCAAT
Source organism: Nyssa sinensis (assembly GCA_008638375.1). NCBI lineage: Eukaryota > Viridiplantae > Streptophyta > Magnoliopsida > Cornales > Nyssaceae > Nyssa > Nyssa sinensis. The sequence goes on along the minus strand of CM018047.1, from coordinate 30,740,696 downwards.
GATATCAGTAAATAATATAAACATGACATTAAAGTGCGGAAGCTTTATTACAATTATTGTTCAAAGACTAAACTTTAAACTAACAATAAACTGATCCTAAACCACTCTTAGGTGGTGAGTACATGGGAGAGACTTCAATCATTACTATCACGCTCCTCAACTGTCTTCATATGCTTCTGAACTCCTACTGTGGTTCTGTAACATTATCACCTGAAAAAAATTTAGTAGGGGTTAAGCTACAAACTCAGTAAGTAAACGCCTATCTCAAATACGGGGTTAAAGTAATCGTGGAACATATAGGATCATAGATGAACATGATAGCCAGTCATGGAAACAATTTCAGTCAACAATAAGGTGCCAAAATGGCCAATGAAGAGTAAGGCATGATAACCCAATAAGAACAGTGATATAACATGAATACGGGAACATTTAACGTTCACAATCGATGTAAATGTACTGCCACAATGGAACAATGGAATGATCTCAATCGAGTCAAATGAATAAATATACTGTCAACATGGAACTATTTGTAGTGAAATGAAACATCACATGAATCAATGAACATCACATAACAGTCAACATGAACGATGCATTTACTCTGTTCAGGGTTTGGCAGACCCTCGGTCTTTTGGGGCCCGGCATACCCCCTTTAACATGAAGGCATATAAAATGCCATTAAAACTCACTGCGTAAAAATGCCATCACTGCCACATGTCTGTTTGACCCGTAGGTCCCATAAATTGACCCGTAGGTCCAATCAATCAAATAGGATCAGAAGGGTAATGTGTCTGAGCACAAGACCCAGCATTTACCATAAATCAGGATTATATCATATTCCATATGAGGTGTGCAAAACATGGAACATCATAACATAAGCATACAACGAATAACATCAACACAATGAATCAAGCCATGAACCATCAACCAATAGACATCCACCAGGTAGAACAATATCCATGGTGGGAACAATAATAGTGGGTATAAATACATGAGTACAAAATTGGCAGTGTAGAAAGATCGTGGCTTGGAAAACCACGTATAAAAGATAGAAATCCACTTACCTTATCAGTGTCCTAATATCCGGTGACTTTCTCCTTTCCTTTTGACTTGCCTATAAATCAATAAATGTGTTTCAGCTTTCACATCATTTATCAAATTTATGCCTCGCTACTTTAAATATTTCTTTTACTAATTTATGCTTTACGGTTTCCCATTTTAAACTTAAGTTACCCAAGGGCAAAATGGTCATTTACGTGTGTCTACTTTTTGGGTTCTGTTTTCATAATTTGGACTTCACCGTTGAGTCCAGTAGGTTTGAATTAATAAAAATTCACTATTTACTTAACTAAATCGGAGTCTGTTTGACTCACCTTCGACGTAGGGGTATTTTAGTCATTTTGGCATTCTACGGTTATTTTATCTTTTCGGGACTCCGTCTCGTAAAACGGACCTCACTATTAAATTCAGAGGGTCCAAAATAGTAAGTTTTCATTATTCGTTCTACTAATTTAGGCGTCGAAATTAAATTTAAAATTTATTAATTTAAATCACTTATTTAAATTAATTAATCTAGCTAATACATAAAGTATTTGAGTCCAAACAGACCACATGTGCCTTGGTGGCTCAGTGGCTAAGCTTCTCCCCCTTTCTCCTTTCGTCACAGGTTCAATTCACTGCCCATATAAATTTTCCATTCCTCGTTATTATTATTATTATTATTTTTTTTTTAATTTCATGTTCAAGTTTAACCCAACCATTGGATAGCTCTCCTTTCTAACCAAACACTATCTAAACTCAAATTTAAAAATTTACTCATGAAGTACAAGTGTTGGACAGTCATCTGAATGGGTGGGTCGGGTCAGACCCGACCCGGTTTGGCCCAAATAAAATCACAAAGTCCAGCCGCACAGCAACACTTCCCAGCGTTTTGGTTGTCTTCTCCGTCAACGGCGACTTGCCGACGACGGATTTTCTCACGTTTTTCAGTGGGGTTCACACCTACAGATCATGGACAACTCAAATCTACTGTCGGATTTCAAATCGGAGTACCGGAGCACTCCCAAATTAACCGGAACAGTAGCGCACCAGGGGCTGTGCGGTTTTCCGGCAGCCCCTTTCCCTTCCGTTTTTCCCCGTTTTCTCCTACGGTTTTGATCCAATTTTAATTCTGAAAATTTCCTGCACCCAAGAGGATGAACTCCCCATGATTTAAACAAAGTTTATCACATCAAAATTACACCACTCAATTTGAATTCTTTCTCTGTAATTTCTGTTTTCTTACTCGTTTCTAGTTCATTTTTACTTGGAAACAATCTGTCTAAACCACAAAGACCCTTAGGAAAAGGAAAATTACACGCAAGAAAATTCAAAAGATCAGAGATTAATACAGTAAGTCATTACTTGTGTGATGCACCCTCATGACAAGAACGAATTGGAGAATTGCATATAAAAATGCAGCTCCTCAACACCTCCAAGCCGAAGCCAAGATGAGTTCTTTATGCTGCCAGCATAGAACCAGTGATGACTGTCTCTTCTCGACATGGAACCCCGAACTGAAGTTCTCTTTATCTCCAGTAGCCAAATGGTCTCCAATTTTAACAAATTCAACGGCTGATATGATATCAACTTCCTGAACTTCTCTCTCGCCGTTCGTTCCCCAAACTCTTGCGAGAATTTCCACTCCAGAGGCTGTGGTGGCCCTGCCGTAGCCGCAACCCATTACCACAACCGTTCATTATTTCCAACGACCTTCCCAACCAAATTGACACACAAAATCCTCTAAAGACCATAACTCAATGCCTCAACCCTCAATACAATCCAGCCGTCTCACAGAGATAACCCAAAACTGTCACCACCACCATCGCCGCTGTCACATCCCGAACCCCACCCTACGCGGATGTCGAGGACGTGATGCCAGTCAGTCGCCACGCGACCAACCGAAGGCAATTTTCTGAACTTTCCAGTGAATTGCACTCCGACTGTAGGGTCAGATGCAGCGGAATTTAAAACTTTTTTATTTTGTCAAGGGAATGCAACTCATGTATTCCCTATAAGGTTATGTACCACACAGAGCAAGTCTAAAATCCAACAACTAACAACTCAACCTCAGAGCATATCTATAATTTGACATATAACGCAGAGCAGAACTATAATCTCTAGAGTACCATCTAAATCCATGAGCCATACTATATTCAGTACATATCAGTCAAGTCAGTCATAGTACATCACTCACCTGATTAAACAGATTCAATCCTCAGTAATCCAGTCTCCACAAATCAGTGCCATTAGATCCAACATATATCATTCCTGAAAAATGTTAGGGAATGGGGTGAGCTTCGAAAAGCCCAATGAGTTACACAGGTTCCCTGTCAAGGGTTTTAAAACCATTTCTTGTTTACAAAGCACAAGGGTAGTTCTGTTGTTTATGAAATAGTAGTTTTATAAATCTACTTTAAATGCAGTTTCAGTAGAATAAAACAGGACTGAACTAAACGGAACAACAAATCAGAACAGACGGAACAGTGCATGATGTCAATATCAATGAGAGTATAGGCAATAGTTCAAATATTAGAACAGATCAGTACTGAGCGGAACATAACAGGGCATATCAATAATATATCAGTTAGGCGCGTAATCAAGCCTTCTTATGCCAAACCGCTCATAAACAGAATGGTACCCAGAGTCAGACACATCATAGCAGAACAAAATCAGATAGACCATAAAATGGAACAAGACAGACCGAACAAAATAATAGTAGGACGGGACAAAATCATGCCGCGTACAATACAGTATAAAAGTTTGCATTTAAAAACATGCATTCGGACAGTTTAACTTTTAAAACCGTACAGTGCATCAAAATACAGTATCTATGTAGTAACTTATATACCAAGTCAAGAATTCAGACAGATCATAACGGAACTGGACCATATATCAATCAAGACAGACAGATTATTGACGGACGGTACATAACGGGATTAGACGCAACAAAACACCAGATCAAGTCACAGGCATAATCAAGGAAAGAGGCATAACAGGACGGATCATATCGGGACAAAACAGAGCAATACATCAATCAGAACAAGACATATCGGAACTGAACATGGCGGATCAAACGGTACAATATCAATCAGGTCAAGTCGTATCGGAACTGAACATGACGGAACAAAACGAAACAATACATCAATCAGATCAAGACATATCGAAACTGAACATGTCGGAACAAAACGGAACAATACATCTATCAGAACAAGACATATCGGAATTGAACAAGACGGAACAAAATGAAACAATATCAATCAGGACAAGTCATATCGGAACTGAATGTGACGGAAACAAACGAAACAATATCAATCAGGACAAGTCATATCGGAACTGAACATGACGGAACAAAATGAAACAATATCAATCAGGACAAGTCATATCGGAACTGAATATGACGGAAGAAAATGAAACAATATCAATCAGGACAAGTCATATCGGAACTGAATATGACGGAAGAAAATGAAACAATATCAATCAGGACAAGTCATATCGGAACTGAACATGACGGAAACAAAAGAAACAATACATCTATCAGGACAAGTCATATCGGAACTGAATATGACGGAAGAAAATGAAACAATATCAATCAGGACAAGTCATATCGGAACTGAACATGACGAAAACAAACGAAACAATACATCTATCAGGACAAGTCATATCGGAACTGAATATGACGGAAGAAAATGAAACAATATCAATCAGGACAAGTCATATCGGAACTGAATATGACGGAAGAAAATGAAACAATATCAATCAGGACAAGTCATATCGGAACTGAATATGACGGAAGAAAATGAAACAATACATCTATCAGAACAAGACATATCGGAACTGAACAGGACTGAACAAACTGGTACAATATCAATCAGGACAAGGCATATGCTACTTTAAATATATGCTTTTTCTTTTAAACAGTATAACGTTCAAAACAGTACAGTGCTTCAAAGTACAGTATCTAGACAGAACTTATACACCAATTCAGGAGTCAGGTTTACTCACAAGACGCAACAGTACAGAATAAAACCATGACAGACCATACAACAGAACAAGACAGACCCGAACTAAACAGGAGAACAGGACAGTACAAAATCATGTTACTGTAATGCAGTATAAAAAGTATGCATTCAGACAGTACAGTATACAAAACAGTACAGTAAATCAAAATACAGTAACTAGACGGTGTACTTATACACCAAGTCAGAAGTTCCAGGTTTACTCACAAGACGCAACAGTACAGAATAAAACCATGACAGACCATACAACAGAACAAGACAGACCCGAACTAAACAGGAGAACAGGACAGTACAAAATCATGTTACGTGTAATGCAGTATAAAAAGTATGCATTCAGACAGTACAGTATACAAAACAGTACAGTAAATCAAAATACAGTAACTAGACGGTGTACTTATACACCAAGTCAGAAGTTCCAGGTTACTCACAAACTGTTACGGTTATCTCCTTGCGCAACCAATCTGATAACCTCCGGATACGTCAGGCATCTCCATGTATATCCTGAACAATAATCATCAATCATATACAGATCAGAACTCATCCATTCAGGTCTCATTTGTCATCTTAGGTATCTATCAGTTTACCTAAGATAGCCTAGTAGCCTATCGTCCTCTCATCGGGTTTCATCCGGGCTATTTTACTCTTAAATTAGGCTTAGCAGTCATCAGAGTTATAACCCAAGTCATTTAGACTTCAATCGTTATCAGTCAGTTACTTCTTCAGCCTTAGGGGCAAAGTGGTCATTTTATCATTCTTGTCCCGGACCCTGTCGTGGTCTTCGGAATAGTCTTTATATCTTAAGTACAAAGTTCTACGTCTTTTAGACTTGAATCGCTATCAGTTAAGGGCTTACTTAGCCTTAGGGGCAAAATAGTAATTTGTCATTCTTACCCCGGACCCTGTCGTGGTCCTCAGAATGTCCCATATATCTCATATGTAAATTCTTAAGTCCTTTGGGCTTCGTTTGGTATCTGCTTTTGATCATCGGGACACATCGGTCATTTCTCGTTTTACGCATTACTGTCCCGGAGTCTTATTTAGCACTTCAGTGTTCATAATTATTCCTATGATAATTTATCAGATCAGTTTGACCTTTATTTGACCTCTACTTTGCACTTACTGTGCTCAGGGGTATTTTGGTCATTTTACGTTTTGTAAGATTCTGACTCCGAATCATTATTTAATCATGTTTACAGTCTCACCAGTATCTGGGCTTCTATCGCTATCAATTTCGTCCCAATCGGACTTCATTAAGGCTTCGTACAGTATCAGGGGTAATTTGGTAATTTCACGTGTCATATTTTTCGGCACGTCAGTTCATAAAATGGACCTCACCATTGGGTGCAGAGTGTTCGACATAATTAAGTTGGACTATCTGTTATATTCAATTGACCCTGGGAAGCATCAGGGGCAGTATGGTCATTTACACTTTATGTGTCTGTATTTTCCGGGACTTTAGTTCGTTAAACGGACCTCACCGTTGAGTTCAGAACGCCCGATATAGTCAAAATAGACTGTCTTTTATTTTTATTTGGGTCTGGTGCCATCAGGGGCAGTACAGTAATTTATCACTTATAGGTCTGTATTTTTCGGTACTGTATTTCCAAAATCGGACTGTACCATTGAGTCCGGAATGTTTGAAATAGTGAAAATACACTATTTATTTAATTTATTTGGACTCCGTTTGACATATTAAATGTCCAGGGGTAAAATCGTAATTTTACCTAATTAATAAAATAATAAAATAATTATTTTATTATTTAATTAATTTGTCAGGGGCTTAATTGAACAGTTTCTCAGAAATTTGGGCCACTGTATAATTCTTTAAAACAGTTGGGGACAAATCCGTAATTTCAGAAAGTATTTGGGGGTCAAAACATAATTTCATAATTTAAGGGTTCAAACCGTAGGGTTCAAGAATTAAACTGTTGAACCGGTCCACAATTCAAAGAAGCCAACCGGTTCAGGGTCCCCCAGAAAACCGGGATGACATATTCCTGGTAACCCCAATTGGTCCCTATCCCTGGTTTGGTTATACCCCCAAATCAATTTTCCCTAATTTTGGATTTATTAACTCTGTTTCCAAATGGGCCGAATTCAGGTTTTAAAACAAAACAGTTACATCAAACGGTGCCGTTCCAATTAATTCGGTGGCATCCCTCTTCGCTCAACACGTGTCCAGAGTCAGCTCACCAACTCGGTTCGACTCGGTCAACTCGGCCGAGTCAACTCTGTCGTCCCCAACGAAACAACTCAGTGTTGCCCTAATTCACAGTTTCACGATTTCTTCAATTCGTGAAGTTTCAGGTACATTCTTCAATCTGTTTTGATCCCAAATGGTTCCTGGTCGTCATGCCAACACTTTGGCATCGGTTTCATGAGTCGAATCAAGCTCAATAGCTTGATATATGGAGGAATAACAGAAAAGATATTTCGGCTATTAAATCCTCATTTCTCCACCAAACTTCATGCTTCTTGTCTCTTTGTGACCGTAGTAACAGGGGCTCCATTTTCCCATTCTCTCGTTTCAGTTTGGAAGCCTATTTTAAAGTTTGGGTTCCAATGGCCGAGACAATAGGTTCGGTTTTGAGGGTCTTCCCATGCGATTTTGGATCGCGGTTTAGTGGTTTTTGAACCATTTTCGTGTCTAGATCAGTTCTAGACCATCAGGGGTTAGCTTGGTTGAGATCGTATCAGACCTGCAACTCATGGTCATTAATGGCAGTTTTACTACGGTTCTGTGTTTTTGGGGCAGTTCTATTGGTCCAAATGTGCACAATCAATCCAGATTTCATTGTCTAACTATGATACATGCAATGATACTCTCAAGAACATCAAAACAGTAGCTGAAATTTACAAAGGGAAATTCTCAAAATTTTTGATGGTTTACCTTTGTACAGTGGTCTCATCTCAGGTTTGTGTTCATGCATGTGGCTCCAGTGCAGTCGTGCCCCTCGGTTTGGTCACACAGTGCAGAGTTCTCCCCCTTCTTTGTGCATTTCCAATGGATGACAGCACACACACACCATGGACATACAAATTCTCACACCATTTCTCTCTTTCAATATCAGTTTACAGGATCATTTTCAGGCCTGTTCTCCCTCCATTGCATATATGGAGATGTGTAAATGCAAATCTGATTTTTCTTGTTCAATACATCTCCCAACCTTATGATTAATTTGCATGTATTTTGGTTGGAGGAGAGGTCATCATGTGGTGTATAGGCATGATGATCTAGGGTGCATAGGCATGATGGCCTAGGAGCATAGGGTGATGCATGGATGAGGTGTTGCATGTTTGGTTATTGGTCACTTGGGGGGTGACCAAATCAGATTTATAGTTATATATATATATATATATCTTTGTATATTTGTACACAAAGATACCCCTAGCCTAGTTGGTATTTTTTTGGATGAGGTTTCCTTTCACTCAAAGGTCTAGGGTTCAATTCCCTTGGCCTCCCCTTTGGCCATTTTTCCCATATTTTCGGTTAAGGCCACGTTTGGTTGCGCAGAAATTCAGTTTTCCATATTTGCTACATAACTTTCATTCCGTAGCTACTTTTTCGATGCGGTTTCTTCCGAGAGCTTCATAATTCAGTTCGCTTCAGTGTCAGAGGTTCCATGTCGTTTATTAATCATTCGGGATTTTCGGGGTTAACTAATTCGGATTTCGTTAGTGTTAAAGCAGTGTTATTTTGCCAAATTAATCAGTAATTGGGTTCGGGTATTTCACCCTTTTCCTCTAGACATATTTAATTATTTTATCGATCTATGGCGACCGTCGGGATCATAATTAATTCCCTAATCATTCTATAAGCCGGTTATTAATTAATAATTAACACTCATTATTAATTATGCAAAGTCGGGGTGTTACAGCCGCTTGAGCTACCTCTTTCCTTCTCCGTTTTTTTTTCTTTTACGTTTTCTTTTTGTTTTCAGTTCTAACGCTTCCCATTGTTATATATATATATATATATATATATATATATATAACTCTCTAATTTTTCTCCGAGACCCTTCAGTTTTCCTGCGGCTACAACTCTCCCAATTCCTCTCTTTTAATATTCAGTTACATATTGTAACTAAGATACATATATGTACCTTCACATATATAGACTTATATATTTATACCTATATATATATCTTGTCCACATGTCAAATTCCTATTTTTATTTCTTTCCCATTCTTATTATTTATTTATTTATTTTTCCCACTATTCATTTACCCTGGCATTCATCCATATATTCAATATAAAAACAATAGGCTTTATTCAACTATGTTTACATGGCTTGACCAGTTACAAATTGGGTCAGGGTATTACATTCTACCCCCTTAAATTGAGTTTTGTCCCAAAACTCGACTGTTCATAATCCATGAAACACTATCACTTCATCATGCCAGTTTCATCATCATAATTTCCTTGTAACCTGTCTCTTGGACTTATCTCTATTCTTCAGATACTATATGCTTAGGCAGAAAGATTTCTTTATACAGGGTTCACAGTTAGTTTGTATTCCTCTTTGTTTTAATTTAACAGTGAATTTGAAAGTCAAGAATTGACCTTTTAACTTCCTCAGGACCTTTAACTCATTGTCTCCAAATTTTAGTAGTAACATTACAGCGAGGGGTTTGTCACTTTCATTATTCACCTTAGGTCATCTTTTCAGTTACTTGACTATTCTCCCTTGTTACCAGTGTCTTGACTAGTTTTGCCGCTAGTTGTTATATTCATCTCATTTCGTATTAGGTCATGATGACCTTACTATTCATGGTCTCTCAACCTCTATTGACATCGTATAGCGTATCATGTGCCGGGTAAGGGTTTCTAGTACCTTGATCTTTTCTTTTCAATCTGTTCCTTTGATAGTGGTCATAGGAAGTCAATGGTGTAACTAGACTATACCACTTCTATCGTTTAAAGTATTTTGGACATCTCATTCAAGTACTTTAAGTTTTCCTTAGGACAAAGTATCATATTTCCTTTCGTTTTCATGAACATCTTTTGTTTCCTGTTAGGACGATTTACTCGTATTCTCTTTGCATTACAATATTTATCCCCTGCTCGGGTGTTCTCAAATTTATTCGAACTTTTCATTTGTGATTTCTTAATCAATTATCCATTTCTTGAAGATTTATCAATCCTCTTTTCATTTCACTTGTATTGTTCATTGGCATTACTGTCTTTGTTTTCAAATTCATGCTTATCATTTTATGATTTAGATAGATTAAGGAGATCAATTCCTCATTTTTTTTTTTTTTCATTATAGGCAGGTGCTTTTTACCATTGCTCTTTTCATAAGTTTTGATTCGTCATCTCTTCATAGATTGAGGTATGGTACATATACTTATAAAATTTTAGGGTAGTCTTTTACCCTAGTCACTGATTCTTCACGTGATAGTCTACTTCGAAAGCATCCTTAATGGTGTTATCATATTTGGTTTACCTAGGATTTTCCACATCATTTGATCAGTTCAAGTCTCAAGTCTTATGACTTGTTAGTTTATAACCATTCTTTTGGTTTCACTTACCTTTGCTCATAACGGTTGTTCAACTGTCTCATTTCTTATCCTCATCATTATATTCGGTTTTCCATCATATGTTACATTTCTCTCCCCAGTCGTTATTCACTTTTTTTTTTTCATTTCGTTCTTTCAAGAACTTATTCAACCGTAGAGGGAGTCCCTTGTACATTCTGTGACTTCATATCATATTTTAGGATTGTTCACATCATTTAGTCGTCTATTCATTTTATCGTTACTTTTGACATTCAAAGTTTCTTACAACGATATCAATTTTTTTTTTTTTTTCCATCATGGAAATTCCCTACTTCCTTTGTGTCTCAATTCAGTTATTCCTACTTTCTACCTCGATCTTGATTGTTCTCGTAACCCAACTAATTAGGTATCACTTTAGCACAGTCGTTGTCCTCACTAGTTTTTATATGCATTATGTATGCCACAATTTTCGTCTCTTTAATTGCTAGGTCACGTAAATCCTCAAAATCATTTAATGTCATCAATCATTTATCTTTTGAGTTAGATTCAGCTAGCTCAATAAGGTATAACCCACAATTAGGTCCTATTGTTACCTAGGTTAATAAGATCCATTGAATTTTCCTAACTATCATTTATCATGTGTCAATCTCCTTTTAGGACCATCACAGTTCATAATGTTCACTTGATAATCTCATTTAATCAGTCTCTATCTACCAATAATGCATTTGTCTTTACCCTATGTGACTCACTCAAGAATCTTCCTAATTCTGACATATCGTCAGTCCATCTCGAGTCTTAACGCCTCATGTTACCATTCAGTAAGTCTTACTCAGACCATCTCTTACATAGACTTCTTGTTAAATTCCTCGACTTTCCAAGATTTCATAATCCCAACTCTATGTCACCTTATTTTTTTTAAAAAGAGCATTTGCTGTTGCTCTTGTTAAAATGCTAGTTTCCCCCAATTCATAGATCAATTCCAATGTAATGACTTAAGAGTCATCCACCTCAACGCTGGTATTATTCTTCCTAAGAATTCTCAACCTTTGTCCTCAAGCATACTACTTCCTCCCAAAAGTTACTATTCATTTAATCATCTCAGTCGTCCAAGAAACATCAAGTCAGTCATTGCATAGTCTTTCCCGAAAACTAGTAACCTTAGTATTTAATCAAGCTATCGTTTTTCAAAAGTCACCAATCATTTAACTATTTAAATCCTCGAATTCTTAGTTCCTCCAAAGATATCTAATCGGTTAATAATCGTGTACTTATGATCTGTATCTCATATGCCTTATATATATCATTCAATAATGATTTCCTCGTAATACCTCAGAATCATGTATCATCTCAATTTCATAGTTTCTCTATATGATTACTACCAGTTCTGTCTTTACAATAATTTGAATCACATTGACCTCTAACAGTTATTCAGAATCTTCTATCATTTACCTTCATCCAACTTGGTAGAGTATTGACTAAAATTGTATCACACCTCATCTTAGATTACAAGATTCATGGATCTCTCCCGAATATTCATTCATCATGTGTCAGCCTCTTTCCAAAATCATCACAGTTCATAAAATCAATTTTGGCAATCTCGCTCCTTTAGTACTTGTCTTCACCACTCTACTCATCTTCTCCCTATCAGTGTCTACCTATGACTTACTCGAGAATTTTCATATATTTGGTCCTCCTAAAATTATCCATTCAGTTTCCTACAAACTATCTCTCATTCAAGCCTCGGTTATCTATCCATAACATTTATAGAAATCTCTTCAAATATTTTCAATGTCATTCCTTGAGAATCCTCCTCATTTTTCTTTTAAACATATTTCTATTTCCTTAAAGGTTACTAATTCCCCAATCATCTCAATTGTTCAAGGATCACCGATAACATATAGTCTTTTTCCCGATATATAGTATTCACTAATAATAATCTCTCAATGGTATCGGAACAGTTAACAAGTAGCCTAGAGGTTCTGTTTCAAAGTTCAACTTAATAGTAAATTCGGAATTATAAATTAATTCTCTAGACAATATATGAGCAGGTTGTAAGTAACTGAAAAATACCTAAGGATACTGGTACAGTAGCCCAATCATCTTCTGGTGTTAACCTTTCCTGTAAAGGATAATTAGTCAATGTATACGTAAAATAACTGTCAGTGTTCGCATAAAAGTCCAGCCTAGTAATGTCAGTATTATCCATCGACTAACTCTTAGACTTAACAATTCTAGTACTCTAATCCTGTCTCTCATGACTCACTAGAACCTAAGACTTTGCTCTGATACCAAGCTGTCACGACTCGAAACCCACCCTATGCGGATCTCGTGTCGCGGGGCCGACCCAATGGCCGTCCCTACTTTTTTCCATTCTTTTACCAATGATATCAGTAAATAATATAAACATGACATTAAAGTGCGGAAGCTTTATTACAATTATTGTTTAAAGACTAAACTTCAAACTAACAATAAACTGATCCTAAACCACTCTTAGGTGGTGAGTACATGGGAGAGACTTCATTCATTATTATCACGCTCCTCAACTGTCTTCCTATGCTTCTGAACTCCTACTGTGGTTCTGTAACATTTTCACCTGAAAAAAATTTAGTAAGGGGTGAGCCACAAACTCAGTAAGTAAACGCCTATCTCAAATACGGGGTTAGAGTAATCGTGGAACATATAGGATCATAGATGAACATGATAGCCAGTCATGGAAACAATTTCAGTCAACAGTAAGGTGCCAAAATGGCCAATGAAGAGTAAGGCATGATAACCCAATAAGAACAGTGATATAACATGAATACGGGAACATTTAACGTTCACAATCGATGTAAATGTACTGCCACAATGGAACAATGGAATGATCTCAATCGAGTCAAATGAATAAAGATACTGTCAACATGGAACTATTTGTAGTGAAATGGAACATCACATGAATCAATGAACATCACATAACAGTCAACATGAACGATGCATTTACTCTGTTCAGGGTTTGGCAGACCCTCGGTCTTTTGGGGCCCGGCATACCCACTTTAACATGAAGGCATATAAAATGCCATTAAAACTCACTGCGTAAAAATGCCATCATTGCCACATGTCTGTTTGACCCGTAGGTCCCATAAATTGACCCGTAGGTCCAGTCAATCAGATAGCATCAGAAGGGTAATGTGTCTGAGCACAAGACCCGGCATTTACCATAAATCAGGATTATATCGTATTCCATATGAGGTGTGCAAAACATGGAACATCATAACATAAGCATACAACGAATAACATCAACACAATGAATCAAGCCATGAACCATCAACCAATAGACATCCACCAGGTAGAACAATATCCATGGTGGGAACAATAATAGTGGGTATAAATACATGAGTACAAAATTGGCAGTGTAGAAAGATCGTGGCTTGGAAAACCACGTATAAAAGATAGAAATCCACTTACCTTATCAGTGTCCTAATATCCGGTGACTTTCTCCTTTCCTTTTGACTTGCCTATAAATCAATAAATGTGTTTCAGCTTTCACATCATTTATCAAATTTATGCCTCGCTACTTTAAATATTTCTTTTACTAATTTATGCTTTACGGTTTCCCATTTTAAACTTAAGTTACCCAAGGGCAAAATGGTCATTTACGTGTGTCTACTTTTTGGGTTCTGTTTTCATAATTTGGACTTCACCGTTGAGTCCAGTAGGTTTGAATTAATAAAAATTCACTATTTACTTAACTAAATCGGAGTCTGTTTGACTCACCTTCGACGTAGGGGTATTTTAGTCATTTTGGCATTCTACGGTTATTTTATCTTTTTGGGACTCCGTCTCGTAAAACGGACCTCACTATTAAATTCAGAGGGTCCAAAATAGTAAGTTTTCATTATTCGTTCTACTAATTTAGGCGTCGAAATTAAATTTAAAATTTATTAATTTAAATCACTTATTTAAATTAATTAATCTAGCTAATACATTTAGTATTTGAGTCCAAGCAGACCACATGTGCCTTGGTGGCTCAGTGGCTAAGCTTCTCCCCCTTTCTCCTTTCGTCACAGGTTCAATTCACTGCCCATATAAATTTTCCATTCCTCGTTATTATTATTATTATTTTTTTTAATTTCTTGTTCAAGTTTAACCCAACCATTGGATAGCTCTCCTTTCTAACCAAACACTATCTAAACTCAAATTTAAAAATTTACTCATGAAGTACAAGTGTTGGACAGTCATCTGAATGGGTGGGTCGGGTCAGACCCGACCCGGTTTGGCCCAAATAAAATCACAAAGTCCAGCCGCACAGCAACACTTCCCAGCGTTTTGGTTGTCTTCTCCGTCAACGGCGACTTGCCGACGACGGATTTTCTCACGTTTTTTAGTGGGGTTCACACCTACAGATCATGGACAACTCAAATCTACTGTCGGATTTCAAATCGGAGTACCGGAGCACTCCCAAATTAACCGGAACAGTAGCGCACCAGGGGCTGTGCGGTTTTCCGGCAGCCCCTTTCCCTTCCGTTTTTCCCCGTTTTCTCCTATGGTTTTGATCCAATTTTAATTCTAGAAATTTCCTGCACCCAAGAGGATGAACTCCCCATGATTTAAACAAAGTTTATCACATCAAAATTACACCACTCAATTTGAATTCTTTCTCTGTAATTTCTGTTTTCTTACTCGTTTCTAGTTCATTTTTACTTGGACACAATCTGTCTAAACCACAAAGACCCTTAGGAAAAGGAAAATTACACGCAAGAAAATTCAAAAGATCAGAGATTAATACAGTAAGTCATTACTTGTGTGATGCACCCTCATGACAAGAACGAATTGGAGAATTGCATATAAAAATGCAGCTCTCCTCAACACCTCCAAGCCGAAGCCAAGATGAGTTCTTTATGCTGCCAGCATAGAACCAGTGATGACTGTCTCTTCTCGACATGGAACCCCGAACTGAAGTTCTCTTTATCTCCAGTAGCCAAATGGTCTCCAATTTTATCAAATTCAACGGCTGATATGATATCAACTTCCTGAACTTCTCTCTCGCCGTTCGTTCCCCAAACTCTTGCGAGAATTTCCACTCCAGAGGCTGTGGTGGCCCTGCCGTAGCCGCAACCCATTACCACAACCGTTCATTATTTCCAACGACCTTCCCAACCAAATTGACACACAAAATCCTCTAAAGACCGTAACTCAATGCCTCAACCCTCAATACAATCCAGCCGTCTCACAGAGATAACCCAAAACTGTCACCACCACCATCGCCGCTTGAGCTACCTCTTTCCTTCTCCGTTTTTTTTTCTTTTACGTTTTCTTTTTGTTTTCAGTTCTAACGCTTCCCATTGTTATATATATATATATATATATATATATAACTCTCTAATTTTTCTCCGAGACCCTTCAGTCTTCCTGCGGCTACAACTCTCCCAATTCCTCTCTTTTAATATTCAGTTACATATTGTAACTGAGATACATATATATACCTTCACATATATAGACTTATATATTTATACCTATATATATATCTTGTCCACATGTCAAATTCCTATTTTTATTTCTTTCCCATTCTTATTATTTATTTATTTATTTTTCCCGCTATTCATTTGCCCTGGCATTCATCCATATATTCAATATAAAAACAATAGGCTTTATTCAATTATGTTTGCATGGCTTGACCAGTTACAAATTGGGTCAGGGTATTACAACGTCCCCATTTCTCAACCATTTTTTGTGTGGTTTGAAGCTACGTGGTCCTCACAGTGTGTAGGTTCAATCCTCAATCAATAAAATGGGTTTAAAGCATCCAAATAAAAAACGACAGTTTACACCCGAACCTGCAACTAACTTTTTAAGGGTGTTGTTTAGAGTTTCAGGGTTGCGGGTTAGAGTTTTTAGGGTCTCTAGTAGGTCTATCTTGAGCTTCAATGCTCAGAATTCCAATCTGCTAGGGTCGATTCAGACCTGGGTTTTCCAAGGTCCATCAATGGAGGTCATCCTCGGTTTTCATGGTTCTTGACCATTTCAACACCTCCAATACACACAATATGCTCAAAACAGTTCCTAGAGTCAATAATGAGGCATGCATGTAATCTGTATCCTTAGTAACCCATCAAACAGTTCTAAAATTCAAAAATAAGAAATGAAGGAAATTGGTATTTACCTTCAACAGTGCCTCTTTCTCTCTGTCACGACCCAACTCAGAGTTTCTTTGGTTGCTGCAGGTATGCCCAGTTCCTTCTCCCCGTACACACAGTGCTTATATTCACTTGTATCAAGGCTTTTCACTCTCTCTCTAAAAATTTCTCCCACTCCAAACCTCTCATGCATTCACCAACCTAATATATATAGAGACATGGCAGCACACAGCTTGCTAGGTGGTTTGTCTTCAAAACCATGGTTTAGGTTTTGCATGCAATTTGGTTTGTGGATGGGGGTGTATCTTGACCATCATGATGTCTCTTATATATGTATCCAGATATACATATTAATGGAGTCTCGGTTGATTGAAAACTTGATATGAGAGGAGATGAGGCAAGCTAATAATGGGGGTCTTGCATGTAAGGCCATTGGCCAATTTGGGTGGTGGCTTGGGCAAGACTTGAGGTTATATATATATATATATATATGTTGGTGCATATGTACACAAAATAACCGACAGCCTAGTTGGAAACTTTTTGAATAACGTTTCCTTACTTTCATAGGTCAAGGGTTCAATTCCCCTTGGCCTCACAAGTGAGCAATTTTTCCCATTTTTTGGTTAAGGCCTTGTTTGGTTGACGCGGAATTTCCAGTTTCACTGTTTTGGCCCTAACTTTCAATCCGTAGCTCTTTTTTAAGCGCGGTTTCTTCTGGTCACTTACTATTCAGATTGTCTTTACCATCCAAGTTTTGGGATAAATTTTTATTTTCTTGGGTTTCCCGTAGTTAGCTAATTCGAGTTCTATCGCTATTGAAAATAGACATTTAATTAGCTAAATACTGCATTATATTTCCAAAACAATTTTTAATACACAAAACAGGCCAGTTAAGTAATTGGGGTGTTACAGTCTCAACCCTAATAAATCGTACTCGCGGTGTGGCTGGACTATAGAAAAAATGCAGAAGGTCAGATCACCTTCTCCTTGCCTTTCTGTGTTCCTAAAAGCATGAAATACAACTTAATTCAATTGCTACTCGAATTATGCTATTCATCAGATTTTATGTTTTTATTTTATGAGTTTCTATTTTGCCAAATTAAACTCTACTGTTGAGTCTAGAACGTCGAAGAAAATAAGTTTAGGTTTTTGCGGAATTCAAGTCGGACATCCGAGCTTAAAAGGGCAAAATGGTCATTTTGTACTTTTACGGGTCCTTACATTCTGAGACCTCTTTTCATAAATTGCACTCTACAGTTGAATCCGGAATGGTCGAGATAATAAAATTCTACTTTTTGTTTACTTAATTCGGAGTTCGTTTGACTGTGTTTCAACTCAAGGGCATTTTGGTAATTTTAAATATTACTACGGGTTTTTTATTTTTTTGGAACTCCGTCTCGTAAAATGGACCTCACCATTGGTCTCAGAATGGTCGAGATAGTCAAAATACACTAATGACTTATCCCATTTGGACTCCGGACTATTTTGTGATATTTAAATAATTAATTAAATAATTAATTAATTTAATTAATATTTAATTAATATTTTATTCTGGTGGGGTCAGATCATAATTTCTCAAAAGTTTAGGGGTCAAAGTGTAATTTTTGAAAGTCCTGGGGTCAAATCTAATTTCCAAAAAGTACAGGGATAAATTCGTAATTTTCAAAACCTCTTATTCCTCATTCGGATAGCCAAACAGTGGCTCATATCCCTGTTTTTCAATTTAATTTTTAATTTCATAAACTCGTAGCCAAACAACCCCCATCCTCATTTTAATTTAAAACAAGAGGCTGACATGTGGCAGGGGTGGGTCGGCCTTGACCTGACCCGAACCCAAACCTGAACCAGACCCGAGTGTACAGTGCCTTCTTCCCTGATTTTTCGACGAACCTTCGGTAGGGTTCCGGCGCCTTCTCCGGCGCTGGCGAGAATTTTTCGGCTAGTTTTTCATGTTTTAAAAATGTGATTTTCTTGGGTTTTTCATGTAGACTTCATCCCTAGCCTTTGTTTTTGATTTGGACCAATGGACCATCACAAATAGAGGGTCAAACATCTCGGTTAATTCTCCGGCCGACCCTTCTTCTCCATTTTCGTGACTGTTTGGTCATTGTTTCAACCCAACCCTTGTGCCAAATGTTTTATGCATCAATAGGGGTCATTTTCCCAAACTTAAAACAAGGTTTTAAACAAACTTTTCCCAATCAACCGATTATCCTACACGACCTGTAACTGGGAATTTCTCTCTCTCCCTTTAACCATTTTCTTTGATTCCTTTTGCATTCGATTACATTTTTCCCACTCTATAAGATCCTATAATTAAATCAAAACAATATGTTACAAAACAGATTGGACATATACGGAATTTCTAGAGAGAGAAAGTAAGTGGGTTTTAGATTTTTACCTCAATGGTGATGCCTTCTCTCCCCTTGGTTGGTTCCTCCGTTGTTTGGTTTAGGAAATCAAAAAAAAAATAACGGGGGCTGCTGCCCCCAAGAATCGAAGCCAAGACCGAACCAAAGGAAGGGTTTAAACCCTGACGAGCGGACCACTGTGCCACGAGGGCACATGTGTCCTAATTCCCACCGAATTAATATAAATAATTAATTAAATAAATTAAGATAATTAATATAAATTATCCCGATATCCAAAATTAGTAAATGATTAGTGTTTTCTTTATGTATCGGATATTCTAAAGCCAATGGAAGGGTCTATTTTACAAGATGGGGTCCCAAAAAATAAAGACCCCGTAAAAATGCCAAATTACCATATTGCCCCTAATGATGCCCAAACTCAAACTAAGAGCCGTAAAAGCCTAAGCCTATTCTGTTTGGCAGTCCGAACTCAAAAATAGAGTCTGTTTTTCCAAATAAAATACTTATGATATGGCTATGCATGAGGTTGACTGATTATAGGACATTAGACTATATATGGTGTTAAGCTAAGATATGTTTACTGAACTATATGGACTTTAAAAGGAAAAGGAAATGTGACCGATTATTAAGATAGAATGACCCGGTATTAGAGGTAAGTAAATCTTGGATCTCTTACATGTGTTATTCTCAGCCACGTTGTTTCTCTACTGCCTAGTTGTACTCCATTACACACTAGATGTTTATTGTTTCCACATTATGATATTTGTCCTATCTTGTAGATCTCATTGAATATTATATATTGATCGCTATGATATACGTTTCATGTCATGCCTTGAAAGGCTTATTGCTATGTTTTTATTGAGATGACCGATATTCCACATATGTACACTTTTCTTGGAATTGTACATGATTATGATATGTGTTGCATGTCGGAGTTGTGCTCAGACGCAATGCCCATTTGATGATTGTTCTATCTATGCTATTATTTTATACTACCAAGTTATGTTCATATGCATACTTGATGTTATTGATACCACTATGTGATATTGTTCTATCTTATAGGAGTGTGAACCTAATTTATTGATACCCTAATATGATAATTGTTCTATCTTATGTGAACCCTTGAGACTTTGATTGTTATGTCTTTTATAATTAAACTCCTATCTCTTACATATAGTCTTCCAAGCCATGTTCATTCTATTACTACCGAACTTGTACTCTTGAACGTACCAAATGTTATTGTTTTCCACAATGTGATATTGTTCTATCTTGTGGACATTTATTAACTACTATATCATTGTTATCATGTTATACCATGCCTTGAAAGGCTTGCTGTTATGTCTTTACTGAATATATATTCCATTTTTATACTCTTATGGAATCACGAATGATCATGATATGTTACGAATGCCAGATTTCTGCTCAATCACAATATCCATCCGATGCTTTCTGATTTACTAGAGACTTACGGGTCAAGTCTGTGAACGGACATATGGCAATTCATTGGAGTTTTCATTGGGTGGTATGCCGGGCCCCAAAAGGCTGAGGGTGTGCTGAGCCCTAAAATAGTATAAATGTATTTCTTATGTGATTGATATGACTACGATTGTTGAATGATACTATTCCCTATGATTTATCTTATACTGAGAGACATTCCTTATTGATTTGATTGTGATCGATTTATTGTGGTAGTACATTCATGTTGATACATTTTTATTGAGAGTTCCCTGTTGATGTTATAATCACTACTCCTTATTGAACATTGTGACCCACTGTTTATTGGCCATTATGGAAATTGTTCTCATTGGCTATTATAGTATCTCATTTCTTACGATTGGCTATCATATTCATATTCATGGATTTATTGAAGTGTTCCATTTCATTGACTATTAAGATATTCTATCCTTGACTGATTTCGTGACAGTCTATTTTATTCTTGAGTAGCTATTAACTGTAGTAACACCCTATTGGCTATTGTGATATCCCATTCTATTGATCATTGAGATGTTCTATTCTACTGGTTATATTGATATTCCATTCATTGACTGATAAAATGTGTTCTTTTATTAGCTATAGTAGCATCTTATTCATGATTGGCTATCACGTTATCAAATCCTTATTGAGTGCTTCTACATTGGCTCTGACCCATGGCAGAGAGAAGAGAATTTACTTGTTGGGCTTCATTAGCTCACCCCAAACTTACAAATCTATTTCAGGAAGGAATGCTGCGAGATAGCAGTAGGAGCTCAAGGAGCATAGAGAGCATTTGAAAAGGCAATAGAAAAGATGTTATAGTTCTCCCATGTATTCACCACCCACAGGTGCTATTATGTTTAGCTCTTTAATTGACACTTGTAGAACCATATGATATATTACAGACTTCTGCTGATTATTGTATTGAAAAGACTTTCACTGATTATTGTTTTAAATTATTAGTACATTGCACATTTTACTATGATACAAGAATGGAAAAAGTAGAGACGACCTTAGGGTCGGCCCCGCGACACGAGATCCGAATAGGGTGGGTTTCGGGTCGTGATAATAGGATCATCCAAACAACGAAAATGAAAGGAAGCTGTAGGATAACAATAGTGGTACCGTATGAGAATGTGATACTAAGAAACTGAGGTAAGTAAAAACCTGAACTCTAACATGTGTTAATTCCTATCCATGTCATAATGTCTTTTCTTTATGCTGCCGAATTTGGTACTCCTATACATGCCTAACTCTTATTAATTTCCCTAGTTTGATGCCATTCTGCCTTGTGAACCTGTTGTGAAATTGATTGCCAATATCCCATATGATTAATGGTTCATTTCTATTCTTGCATGAATTTTGGAAAGTGTATATGCCCTTCACTGCTGGGGATTTACTATTCCACAATTTTGTTCATCACTTGTGGAATACTAATGATCATGGTTTTATTAATATGAGCGCTTGAGGTTGTGATTTGTCACAATGTCCGTCTAATTCCTAGATGCTTCTGGACCTATGGTTCGGAGTCCATAATGGACCTGATGTATGAAAAGAGCTTTAGTGCTATACAGGAGCCCGATGGTGGCTAAACCTAGATAAGCGTATCTGAGGGTATGCCGAGCCCTATTTGTTTCCGCATCTAGTCTGTTAGTATTCATATCCTTTATTGACATTCTGATATTACACTTTCTCATTGTTGATATGCTTGCTATACCTGTCTTGACTATATGATGATGTATCCTTGTTTATCGATACGCTAGATTTCTGGTATTTTTTATTTCTGTTATGCCTTGCAAGCCTATCATTGATCCGATTTGGCTATTTGTGATACTTATGAATTGTGGCAACTAACTATTATATAGGCCAAGTCCCCAATGTTGATTTGTCTTTCACTTGTATCATTTTCTCATGGGACGTGCCTATTGGACCCTAGGGTCATCTCTGTTGTTTCTGTGACTGGCTATTGTATCTCTATATCTTTTGCTTGTCTTGATTTCACACTTTCTGAACTGACCCTGATACATGGCAGAGTAAGGGAATTTACTTATTGAGCTAAGTTAGCTCACTCCTTATTTATGACCATTTTTCAGGTGGCCTATGATGGATAATATGCAGTGAGATAACTAGTGGAATTAGTGAAGCACGAATGATTTACACTGACGAAATGAACTTTAATTCAAAGTTGACTATATACTCTATAAGATTAAATTCACAATTTGTATTATAATGCTACATCATTAGTGATGAGGTTAGCCTAATATGTTGGATCACCATGATTAAATTATTTGGAGATTCTGATTGTTGATCATTGGGGATGAGTTATTGATCAGCTGAATTGTATTAATGCAACTTTCGCTTTAAGTAATTCATTGATATAGAATAGATACATTAGGGTATGTGTGTTGGTACTTTAAAGATATTTGGTAATTGGTTCTGGACGTGCTCTGATGTGTTTGGATGAATTGCATTCTGAATAAAAATGTTTTAATTCTGCTGCTTTGACCCTTCCATTAGAATGCGATTCATTGTAAAGTTCAGAAGTCGCCTTTGGTTGGTCGCATTGTCAGTGGGAAAAACCAACAAGGTGGCCAATTGGCAGCACGTCCTCGGCATTCGCGTAGGGTGGGATACCGGTCATGACAGAACACCAGCTACGTTGCTATGTGAGGCATGGAATGTAGAGTCACATTGTATACAGAGCTTAGTATTATTCAGGTATCCTGGTTTGGAACTAAATATAAGCTTAAGGGGTATGCCGGGCCCCGAGTTAGTTGCATCTCCTTTTTGTTGATATCACTGCCATTATTGATTATCATAGCTTGATCATATTATTTTGTTATGAATGATCATGAGATTACATAGCTTGTATTGAGTGCATACGATTTATACTTGAGATAGCTCATGACTATAGTAGTATGATATTGTTAGCAGAGAAGATTTCATTGCTTTATCATTTGAGTTCCTACCATTTGATATTCTTTGATGAGTTCTATATTTCTTGACTAGATAGCACATTTGCATTTATGCTAGTTCTTTTATGGATTATGCCTTTTATATTGACCTATGCACATAGCAGAGCAAAGGAGAATTACTTATTGAGCTTAAGTTAGCTCATCCCAAACTTACTAAAATATTTCAAAAAAGGAAGCTGCAGAGTAGTAGTAGCAGTAGCAGTAGCAGTCTACTAGATAGTAGTGGACATTTTTGAGATAAATGTAATGTATAATATTCAGTACAATCTTGTAGCTTTCCCATGGCGTCCATGTCTTGGGGATGTAATGTATTAGACCTTTTAAAGTCTGTATTTTGAGAACCAGATTTTATATACATACAGCTTTTATTTAGAGACTTCTATGTTTATCTTATGATATTATTGCATGTTAGTAACACTTATTGTGTAGCAAGTTTCAAGTTTCAGAGGCGAGACCCGGTTTGACAAAAGTGTCGGATCAGGGTTCACGATTTGAGATCCGCAAATGGTGGGTTTTGTAATACCCCGAGAATCCGACATGTTTTAGACTGCACCCAATTTAATAAAAATTTGGTTATGTTACGGTGATAAACAATATAGCCTCAAATATGATAAGCCATGATGAGATTTAATGCCTCCAGATATAAAATGAATATGCTCGAAAAATAATTAACCAGTCAATCGAGTGCTGGGATGAATAAATGAAGCCCATACGGATAATTAATTATAAAATAAAATAAAAATAAAAATATGAATATCATCTGAGACACGAACGGGTCGGCAAAATAAATAGTTATGATAATTAAGCCTCAGTGTTGTGGAAAATTTCCTGGCATTTTATAATAATATTTTATGGAAGAAAATATTTATAAAATATTTGATACGATAAGATAGAAAAATATATTAAGACTCAATATATATATATGTATGTATGAATATATTTATATGTATATATATTATATAATATAATGAGCTAGAAGTTTCCAATGGAAGATGATTAGCCACACACATATACATATATATATATATATGAGTAGCCGAAGCTGCTAGAATATACAAGGAAAGAAAAGAAAAATAAAACAAAGGGAAGAAAAGAGTAGAACCGTGAAGCTTCTAGAGTAAAAGAAAAGAGTCGGTGCTCTCTGTAGAAAAGACGCAAGAACTGGAGTGCTAGAGAGGGGCGTGTCTACTGTTGAGAGAAAGTGAGGATGTTGCGGTTTTGAGGCTCGGACTTGCGTATGGCTACTACTGGAGTTGCGATAGGGGCGATGACGATGCTACGGTGGAAATATATGTATATATATATGTATCTCTGTGTGTGTGTGTTTGTGTAGCGGTGCAGTAGCTCAATATATGTGTGTGCTCAGGCAGTAACAGAAGCGGTTTTGGAAGCCAAACGACAGCAGAGGGACAGTAGTGTAGAGTGAGAGAATGGGATTGCCTCTGTTTCTGTCGCTTCTAGATGAGAACAGAGAGCTTCATGGATCGGTGAACCCGCAGGGAATCGCACCGATTTCTACTGATCCGAGGAAGAAGTTGTGCAGTGTGTTGGTGAAAATTGTGGAACTTGAGAGTACTCAAGGCCAAAGTAGCACACCTTTGCAACAGGTCTCATCCAACACTACAGCAATAGGAGATGACCAAACTGAATGCTCATGTATAGGTTAGATATCTGTTCCGTGTGTTAGGTCTTTGATAATCCGGAAGAATTGGAAGAAGATTTGGGAGAGAAGTAGTAGCGGTGTCGGTTGGATTGAATGAATTGGGATTTTAATGAGATTTAGTATTGCTGGTGCTGTCTATTTTGTTTAATGAGAAAATAGAAGATTGTGCACGGTTGAGGGTTCATATTGATGGATGAAGCAGTGGTCATTGATGCAGCAATTAGAGCTATTGTTGCAGCAGCAATTGGAGTTTCTGTTGAAAGACTTGGTGCAGCAGTTATGTGGATATTTATATATATAGGTGAGTTGTGTAGCGGTGCAGGGGAAACGAGGAGAGCAGCGGCTGCAGTGCTCTAACAGTACAGAATAGCAGGGAGAGAAGACGGGTTCTGTCACTATCTCTTCCGTTTTGGTTGCTGAGAAAATTGAAGAAAGGGCAGCGAGCTTCAATTCAGGCCATGGAAGCGTCGTAACTGAAGGCACAATAGCAGAAGCACGAAGCAGCGTGTTGGTGAAGGAGAGTCCGTGGGAGACCAGACTGGTGAACTTGTCTTGTGTAACCCCTTGACAGTAATTAGATTAATGAAAACAGATTTTGGGCGAAATGTAAATATATTATGTTGGGTTGGCTGCTCTGATTTTTGTTGAAGGGTTTTTGTCGTTGAACTTAAAGACTGTTTGGCATTAAACTGTTATGTTATGGGTATTATTGCATTGGTCATTGTTTATAAATTGTGGTGGCCTGCTTGTGACAAGTTTTGTGGAGCAGTCCGTAGGATCAGAACTTATGATGAAGAAGCAGGAGGTCTGGGCCGATTTATCAGAGGGAAGCCAATGGATTTAATTGAGTGGAGTTAAGGCTTTTGTTGATGGATTAAATTGAGTGGCAAACCTGTTGGTGTGTTGGCTGCAACTGCCATGTCGAATCCTTCATATAAGGCAGTTCTTGATTCTTTTCCAAGTAGCAATTCGTCATGGGAGATGAGAAAGGTGATGTTAGTGACGCAAGGGGTACGGTAACACAAGTTTTTGCAATTGACCATGGACAGGAAGTGCAAGAATTAGCACTGATTCTCAATGGTTGTAAGGATGATTTGGCAGCGGGTTGTGCGTTGGTAACTCAAGTGACTATAAAGATCAAGGAAGGGAAAGTTCTTCAATATCTGATGGATGAGATGATAAAGGGGCAGAATCTGTTAGAATCATCATCTGCTTGGAGGAAAAAGGCTGAAGAAGCTAATGAAACTGGATTTAAAATGGTTGGTACGATGAGGAATGTATGTAGTAATTCGAATCCGATAGTACCAACATTAGGTAATTACTTTTTTTCCATCTCTGCACCTGTTCTAATATTTGTTAATTAAATGTTAAATTGCAGTTTGCCATGATCCTTAACAAATGTGATATCTTTTATGGTTTTGGGGTTACTAGTCAATAATGATAAACTTAGTTTTGTGCTTAGATAGATAACGATAGAGTCTCGATGACTTATATTATAACCCTGATAACTATTAAGCTTAATTAAGGAATATAATAATCTCAGTTTAAACCCAGTAAGAGGGTAATAGGCCATTAGACTATCTTAAGTGATCCGATAGACTCCTAAGATGATAAATAAGTCATGAATAAATAAATTTTGATCTATCAGTGATTAATGATGATTATCAAGATGATGATTATTGAGGATATGCATGGAGGTGCCTGACGCATCTGGAGGATATATGTGAATGGAGATAAGTATAAGTTTGTGCGTAACTCGGACTCCTGACTTGGTGTATATTTTTTGTACTATCTAAATCTGTATACTGTACTACATTTATGCTAAACTGTTTTATGCATTGTACTGTTTTAATGCATATGCTTTCATGCATACTTATTATATTGCATTACTTGTGGCATGATTCTGTTCTATCCTGCCTTCTGATATATCTTGTTGATTCTCTTGAAGTCTATTGTTGTGTTACCTGTCCTTTGGAGTCTGTTTGATTTTGTTTGTCATGTTGAGTCTTATCTGGGGCCCACTACGGGATTGAGTATATCAGTAGATGGATGGCTGCCTCTATGGGACGCCTAGAGCTCAGCATCCGCTCAATCCTATCTGATCTGTTTCGCTCTGATACCAACCCCAGTCGGAGGTGTGCGATATGAGGCCCTCTATGTGCTGCTAGGATGCGGGCCCTCCATGTGTGGGGGAGGGGGTGGATGGGAAGTAATGCCATCCCACATCGCCTGGGGAAGGTTCAGGCACTTTAAGCTGTATCCGTTCTATTTGAGCTGTATCTGTTCTACTTGAGCTGCATTGTTTTATCTGAGTTACATTTGAGCATGCATATATATATATATATGTATATATGAATTGGTTTTGAAACCCATGGTAGGAACCTATGTTACTCACTGAGCTTGTTTAAGCTCATTCCATTTATTTAACATTTTTCAGGATATATCTCCATTGGATTGGAAAGCGCATGGACATGTCACCAGTGGACTGAGAGGCATTCTCAATTGAGGATCTGATGGCAATAATATGTGGAGACTTGAGTTCTAATAGATTGATTCTGGCTATTCAGGTGAGTGTGATGATATAGTTGACTTTATTCATATATAATAGATGAGTAGGGACATGGCTTATGGTAATGGTACTCTGGAGGAATTTGATATGCTCTGTGTTATATATCTGTTATAGATGTGCTCTGTGGTTAGAGTTATTAGCTGTCTGATTATAGATTTGCTCTGTGGTACATGCTTATGAGGTATATAGTTGAGTTGCATTCCCGAGATAAAAAGGTTTTAATTTCCGCTGTTCTGACCCTACATTTGGAATGTAATTCATTGTAAGGTTCAGAAGATGGCCTTTGGTTGGTCGCATTGTCGGTTGGAGACTGGCAAGGCGGCTAACTGGCATCACATCTTCAGCATCCGCGTAAGGTGGGGTGTGGGATGTGACAGGTTTTGGGTCGTGACATTGTGTCACGACCCAAAACCCACCCTCTGCGGATCACCGGATCGCGACCGCCACCCTCAGGCCCGAGGACCCTTGGGCGAAGGCTCACATAAGCAGCGGTATTGAATAGATGTGCGACATATTTTGCGGAAGCGTGAAAAATTTTTTCTTTTCTTTTCTTATTTTAAATTATGCACATCCGTTCGATACTGCCGCTCTATACATAGCATACATGGTTACACATTCAGAGTATAACTAAAATTTTAAAGACTTATATCATACAACCATCAACATTAGTTACCCCGTGGGGTTTATACATCTTTTCGTACTGTATCTTCAACATAAGTGCTAATAAACTTTACATAACTCCCAAAAAGAAACATCTAATCATATCTCCATAAGCCGGCAGATTCACCGTCTTCAAAACTCGACTGTTGTCAGTCACCTGAAAGGGGGATCCGAACAAAGTCCGGGTAAGCTAATCTAAGCTTGTGAACAATTCCAGTATTCGTCATGGGGTTTTCAATTAGCAGTGGTTTTTAGTACATAAGAGTTTGTAAAACATTCACTGCCAATTGCTCGTATACTTGAACATAGAATATATGCATTTCTTAAAAGAGATAGCTTTGAAACATTTAACGTATTCAAGTTATACTTATACTTATGAACTTCAAAACATATATCATAACATGCATTTCTTAAATAGAGTATATAAAACTCAAACATATGCATTTCATAAAACAGATAGTTTTGAAACATTTAAAGTATTCAAGCTAAATTCGTACTTCGTCAATAAAGTATATAAACTTTAAAACACATAAACATGTACTGTGAAAATGAGGGTAAAACCTGCTTCCATTTCCAATACATTTTCTTATCTCTTTTCATTAATGGAATCCGTTTCGAACCAGATTCCCACTTTACGTTTCGTGAAGATATCTTATGCCTGGGGGATTAGATCCTGTTACCTGGCAGTTGACAGTCAATTGAGTTCCGTACAACCCAATGTCCCATCAAATTTTGGATTAATTTAATTTCGAAGGAACTCATAAAATCCGTGGTGCTTATGCACAGCTTTTCTTACACTCAAATACATTTGATTTCTTTAAATAGGTACTTCTCATGAACATTTTAAACATCATGTACATAATTTCATAACAAATCCTTTTAACACATTTGATATAACAAATTCAGAACACTTTACATAATTTGGCATTTAAAACTTTAGACATGCTGAAATATGTTTTAAGAAAACTATGGTAGAATCCATTCACTAAGCATGTCATAATAGAGTTCATAAAAACAGAACAATTTAACTGAATCATGTAAATACTGAATTCGGAATTTCAAACACTTCATATCTTTGCATTTAAAACTTTTTTCAAATCCATGGAGTTAAATCTCCACTTCAAATACAAGGTTACTCACCTTGGTCCTTTAGGGTTAGTGCTAAAAATGCGATTTCCCAATTTCCTTGGAGTTTCGAAGAACAATTCATAAACATCTCATCAACTTCACATTCATTGTAATATCATCTCGATATTCCTTAACTTATGCTTAAATCGTATTAGATCCTAAAACGATTTCATAATTTCATATGTACTTAACTTAACTCGTATTCTTAACCTATGACACAATTTAACGTGTTAGAAATTTAATTCATTTCAATTTATACTCTTCTAGTAGCTTCATTAACTTTGAACTAAAGTTATTTATTTGACATGTTTACGTGTCGTGTCTTTTCGTATTTTATTTCTTGTAAATGCCTTAGTATTAGTTGTAACACCCCGACTGTGCGTAATTAATAATTAGTGTTAATTATTAATTAATAACCGGCTTATAGAATGATTAGGGAATTAATTATGATCCCGACGGTCGCCATGGACCGATTAAATAATCAAATATGTCTGGGGGAAAAGGGTATGATACCCAAACCCAATTACTGGTAAATCGATAAAATAATGCCGTTTTAACACCAACGGAACCCGAATTAGCTAACCCGGGAAATCCCGAATGATTAATAAATGACACGGAACCTCTGACACTGAAGAATACTGAAATACGGAACTCTCGGAACAAACCGCGTCGAAAAATGAGTTACGAAATGAAAGTTACGAAGGAAACACTGAAACTGAATTACTGCGCCGTTTTGGTGTTGAAGGTTTTAAATTAAAACCTGACTTTGGCTGTTTGGCAACAGAGTTAATAAATCAGAAGTTGGGAAATTGATTTGGGGCCTATCCAAACCGAGAATAAGAAAGAAATTGGGGATAACTGGAGTATCTTATTCCGGTTTTCTTAAGGTCACTGAACCGGTTGGCTTCTGAGATTATTGGACCGGTTCAATTTCTGAACCCCTGAACCCTCTGGTCTGAACCCTAATTTTCTGAATTTATATTTAACCCCCCAAATGTTTCTGAAAATTACGGATTAACCCCCACTAATTTGGGAAATTGTACTGTGGCCCAGAACATTGAGAAATTATTCATTTAAGCCCCTGGAAAATTAATTAAATAATAAAATAATTATTTAATTATTTTATTAAATAGGTAAAATTACGATTTTACCCCTGGACATTTAATATGTCAAACGGAGTCCAAATAAAGCAAATAAATAGTGTATTTCCACCATTTCAAATATTCTGGACTCAATGGTACAGTCCAAATTAGGAAATTATGTACCGAAAAATACAGACATGTAAGTGACAAATGACTGTACTACCCCTGAGGGTACCCAGGCCCAAATAAAAATAAAAGACAGTCTATTCTGATTATGTCGGACGCTCTGGACCCAATGGTGAGGTCCATTCTGTGAACTGAGGCACCGAAAAATATGACATATGAAATTACCAAAATACCCCTGATACTGTACGAAGCCCAAATGAAGTCCGATTGGGACGAAATTGATACCGATAGAAGCCCAGATACTGGTGAAACTGTAAACATGATTAAATAATGATTCGGAGTCAGAATCTTACAAAACGTAAAATGACCAAAATACCCCTGAGCACAGTAAGTGCAAAGTAGGGGTCAAATAAAGGTCAAACTGATCTGATAAATTATCATAAGGATAATTATGAACACTGAAGGGCTAAATAAGACTCCGGAACAGTTAACGCGTAAAACGAGAAACGACTAATGTGTCCCGATGACCAAAAGCAAATACCAAACGAAGTCCAAATGACTTAGAAAATTATATCTAAGATATGTGGACTATTCTGAGGACCACGATAGGGTCCGGGACAAGAATAGACAAATTACCATTTTACCCCTAAGGCTAAATAAGCACTTAACTGATAGCGATTCAAGTCTAAAAGACTTAGAACTTCATGTATATGATATATAGGATATTCTGAGAACCACGACTGGGTCTGGGGCAAGAGTGATAAAATGACCGTTTTGCCCCTAAGGTTGGATAAGTAACTGACTGATAACGATTGAAGTCTAAATGACTTGGGTTATAATCCAGATGACTGCTGAGCCTAAATTATGAATAACATAGCCCCGGATGAAACCCGATGAGAGGGCGATAGGCTACTAGGCTATCTTAGGTAATCCGATAGACACCTAAGATGACGAATAAGACCTGAATGGATAAATTCTGATCTGTCTGTGATTGATGATGATTGTTCAGGATATACATGGTGATGCCTGACGTACTTGGAGGTTATCAGATTGTTTATGCAAGGAGATAACCGTAACAGCTGTGAGTAACCTAGAACTTCTGACTTGGTGTATAAGTACACCGTCTAGTTACTGTATTTTAAATACTGTACTGCACTGTTTTGTCTGATACACTGATTTCATGCCCTTACTCAAATGCATGATTTTTACTCTGTCTGATTCCTCTGTTCTGCACTGAAATAAACCTATCACTGTTTTTACTGAAAGAACAACTGATTCTTGGTACCACCTCAGTCTTGAGCACTATATGAGCATACTGCACTGTTTAATCTGTGCATACTGTACTGTTTATTCTGTTATATTGTTCTGCTCTGCTCATTACTGATCTGTTCTGTTACTCTGATGTTTTAACTGATCTGTTCTGTTACTCTGATGTTTTAACTGATCTGTTCTGTTACTCTGATGTTTTAACTGAACTGTTCTGTTACTCTGATGTTTTAACTGTACTCCTGTTTTTAATACCGTTTCAAATGAACGTGTTTAACTATCTGTTATGTCTAATCTGTTCTGATCTGTTCTATTGGATCTGTCTGACCCGTTCTGTTGATCTGTTCTGTTTGATCTGTCTAACCCGTTCTGTATGATCTGTCCTGACCTGTTTTGTTTGATCTGTTCTGATCTGTTCTGTTGGATCTGTCTGACCCGTTCTGTTGATCTGTTCTGATCTGTTCTGTTTGATCTGTCTGACCTGTTCTGTATGATCTGTCTTGACCTGTTCTGTTTGATCTGTCCTGACCTGTTCTGTTTGATCTGTCTGATCTGTTCCGTCCTGATCCGTCCTGATTTGTTATGTTTGATTTGTTCTGTCCTAACCTGTTTGCTTTGTTCGATCTGTTCCGTTCTATTCTGTCCCGTTCTGTTCTGCTCAATACTGATCTATCATGTTCTTTGATGATGTACCTGTATCTCTGACTGACGTATTGTTTCCGCTCAGTTCTGTCTTGTTCCGTTCCGTTGATGATATACATGTATCCTTGATTGATATACTGTTTTCACTCAGTTTTGTCTTGTTCCGTTCCGTTGATGATATACATGTATCCTTGATTGATATACTGTTTCCACTCAGTTTTGTCTTGTTCCGTTCTGTTGATGATATACCTGTATCTCTGGTTGACATATTGTTTCCGCTCCGTTCTGTTATGTTCTGTTCTATTTTATTCTGATTTGTTATGTTTTATTCCGTTCTGTTCGGTTATGATTTGCTATGACCTATTCCGTTCTGTTCGGTTATGAGTTGTTATGTCCAAGCCCATCCAATCGAGATCCCAACTGCCTATCCTCTGAAGTCAATACTGAGGAAACCTGAGGTATCATGAAGATTACTGAAGTGGTTTGTGGAGCTAAGGGAATTCGACATATCATATGTACCCCGAAATTCCATCAAAGGGCAAGCCTTAGTTGATTTTGTTGCCGAGTTCACCCCAGCACTTCAAAACAAAGCATAACTCACCGAAACCTCGAGAACCTGGCTGCTATACATCGATGGATCGTCAACCGATCAAGGTCCGGGAGTAGGCCTGGTACTACAATCCCCTGATGGGCTCACGTTAGAGAAAGCAGTCAGCTTGGGATTCAAAGCTTCTAACAATGAAGCAGAATATGAAGCCCTAATATTAGGCATGAAGCTTGCCTTGGAATGCGAGGCTCAGAACCTCAATGTCTTCTCAGACTCCCAGCTGGTGGTAAGCCAAGTCTTGGGAGAATTTGCCATTAAAGATGATAGGATGCTCCGGTATTCCGAACTGGTGAACCACTTGAGGCATTCCTTCCAGACATTTACTATCCAGAAAATTGAAAGAAGCCAGAACTGCAGAGCAGATGCTTTGGCTAACATGGCGTCCCGCTTAAAGTCTGAAGCAAACTCCACAGTAAAAATCTCTTATCAACTAGGACCTAGCATAGAGGAAGCCCAAGTTGCTCAAATTACTGAACAGCTCCAGAGCTGGATGACTCTAATCCTCCAGTACTTGCAATCTGGGCTCATCCTCGAAGACAAAAACAAAGCCAGGAGAATCCGAATCAGAGCGGCTCGGTACCTAATCCTGAACAATAAGCTGTACAGAAGGTCGTATTCTCAACCTCTGTTAAAATGCTTAATTCCATGAGAATCACAATATGTCTTGGCCGAAATACATGAGGGAATTTGCGAGAATCATAATAGGGGCAGAACTATAGCTCACCGAGCTCTATCTCAGGGTTATTACTGGCCTAGCATATTGAAACAGGCTAAGGAATATGTTCGGAAGTGCGACAAATGCCAAAGATTTGCCCCATATCAACATCAGCCTCACCACGAGCTCATCCCGATTCCTAGTCCTTAGCCCTTTGCTCAGTGGGGGATGGACATCGTGGGTCCATTACCGAAGGCACCTCCAAACAGAAAGTATCTCTTGGTGGCCATCGACTACTTCTCTAAATGGGCCGAAGCTGAACCTCTAACACATATCACAGAGAAGGAAGTCGAGAGCTTCACCTGGAAAAATATTATTTGCAGGTTCGGCGTACCACGTGTGATTATATCCGACAATGGGACACAATTCACTGGTAAAGGCTTCAAGAAATTCTGTGAAAATCTCAACATTAGGCAGCACTTTGCCTCTCCAGGCCTTCCACAAGCAAATGGGCAAGCTGAGGTCACCAACCGAACAATCCTTGACGGGTTAAAGAAAAGGTTGGAACAGGCCAAAGGAAAGTGGGCAGAGGAACTCCCTGGAGTTCTTTGGGCCTACAGAACAACCAGAAGAACTCCCACCTCTGAAACTCCCTTCTCACTAGCCTATGGAACAGAAGCAGTAATTCCGGTTGAAATCGGTATGCCAACTTTGAGGACTGAAGCCTTTGAGCAAGAATCCAATGATCAGCAGCTGATGGAAAACTTGGATTTGCTTGAAGAGAGAAGGGATCAAGCCAGCATCAGGATGGAAGCCTATCAACAGAGAATGGTCAACAAATCCAAGGTAGGACTCAAGACGGTCAGCTTTCAAGTCGGAGACTTTGTCTTAAGAAGAGTCTTTCAAAACACCAAGGATCCCACCATGGGAAAGTTGTCACCAAGCTGGGAAGGCCCCTACAAAGTAACAAAGGTTGTTCGGCCTACCACCTACTGGCTAGAAGACATGACTGGGAAGCCTATTCCTAGGCCATAGAACGTGGAACACTTACGGAAGTATTATCAATAGAGATGTTTCTTTTACTTCCATAGGATGTTCATCTATAAATGCACAGGACTTCAGAGCCTGGTCCATAATGTACAAGTCTTCGCACTTGGTCCATCTATAAATACACAGGCCTCTAGAGCCTGGTCCATAATGTACAAGTCTTTGCACTTGGTCCATCTATAAATGCACAAGCCTCCAGAACCTGGTCCATAATGTACAAGTCTTTGCACTTGGTCCATCTATAAATGCACAGGCCTTCAGAGCCTGGTCCATAATGTACAAGTCTTTGCACTTGGTCCATCTATAAATGCACAGGCCTCTAGAGCCTGGTCTATAATGCACAAGTCTCAGTACTTCGTCCATAAAAAATGCACAGGCCTTTAGAGCTTGGTCCATAATGTACAAGTCTCAGTACTTGGTCCATCAAAAATGCACAGGCCTCCAGAGCCTGGTCCATAATGTACAAGTCTCAGTACTTGGTCCATCAATAATGCACAGGCCTCCAGAGCCTGGTCCATAATGTACAGGTCTTAAATACTTGGTCCATTTCCTAATGCACAGGCCTCCAGAGCCTGGACCACCCTAATGCATAGGCCTTCCGAGCCTGGCCCATCTTTAATTAGTAGACTCTGTGATCCAGTCCATCCAAAGGTAGAAGTTCTAAAGCATCTTCGACCAAAACTCACACAAGTCTCCTAGATCTGAACTCCTCAAAGCTAACACTTAGCTTATTTTGCTTATCTACCAACGAGCAACAAACAGTACAAGTGCCGAACGGATTTAAAGAATACTGTTTCAAAACTTCAAGTCTTGTGCAAAGTTTCTTTGATCTATTCTTGAGACATACAGAGGAGTTATTTATCAGAAGTGCACAAAAGGGTGATCTAACTCAGAAAATCACATTCAAACGGAAGAGAACATCAGAATTGAGGAAAAAGATATCAATTTTATTGATGATTTATAAAAGTTTACATCAGTACAACAAAGATTGGAAATAAAACAGAGTCTACAATAAAGACATCATTACATAGACTATTATAGAAGCTACTACATCACTACGATCCGCAACATCATGGCTTTCTACCTTGGATGATAAAGGGGCACAAGATCCAAACTTCCATTACCGCCGCCACTGGCTTCATTTGAAAGGAAGGAATCCTAAACCCCAATCTGCAGCAAGGAGCACCCAGGCCATTTCATCATCACTATCATTGATCTCACGACCAATGAATGATGAGGGCTCTGGGTCTCAGGGGGCCTCCATTCATCTCCCTCAAAGCAGTTGTCACACCCCAGCCGATTTGAGCAAGGGTCTCTGTCAAGACACGAAGAAGAGGAGGGGTCCCACCTTCGTCTTCACCACCAACGCTCCAGGCATCGGTTGAATCAAGGAGAGTCCCCCACCAGTCGGAAGAATTTCGACCGGATGCCAAGATGGACAAGAGGACTTGCGCCTCCTTTAATCCTTCCTTGGAGACTGAATCAAAGGGGAGGATAACTCTCGGCCACAGTTTAATCATTCCTAACTCAGACGAAGAATCGTCCATCATCTCCGGGCGAATGGCAAAATTCTGGCAGCATCTAGAGTCTCTCTTACAAGGGAACAATTTGGGAACAAGAGGGTTAAGCACAACCGTATGCCCTCGTTTCCATATATATAGACCCTTGAAGTCCAAAAGCCACCCAACTGAACCGTCGCAACGGTGAAAAAGAGATTGGCCTCGAAATCCCAAATGACAATCGAATAAATAAACGGTGCATTAAATGTGCCTCTTCGATATACCAAGAGACAAGGTACAGAGCTCTCTGAACAAAAAAACTATAGTAGCAAAGAAGAGGGAGGCAAAGTCTAAATGTACAAGCCTCCTATCCGGTATACAGACCCTCCAGTCTTATCTATTTTATGATAGGCCATTCATACGGCAAAGGCCAACAGCTCTGATATATCCTGATCCTAAAGGCTCGGAAACAGCAATGTCGGTCATCGTAAATGACGGGCACAAACTGCCTGGTTATCTTCACAAGCCCTTGGTTCAGAGCAGTCTATTTTAGAGCTCTGCAGAAGTTTACTCCCACTCTATTAGGCTCTATCTATCTGATTATGTTTACTTTCTTATCTTATTATGATGAGACAGTTGAAGTTAATCTACATTCACTATTCAATGACAAGTATCGAAGCTCAGAAGGCAACTATTGACTGCTGGACAATTGATCTAACATGCAAGAGGCTTAGAATAGCTACACTTGCGACAAATTTCACAGAAGGAAAGAACACAAGAAGAATCCGAAGGAAAGTCAATTTTACTAATCAAAAGGGTATATTCATTACATCAAAAGGGAAATGGCAAAAACAAAGAAAAATAAAAGCCCATAAAGCCTCAAGCCTTGTTAGAAGGGCCTGGGTCTTCCTCCAAATTAAGGGTAGCAACCCCAGCCGTCTTGTACGGGTCAAGACCAGACGAGGCAGGTTCAGGAGGAACGATTGACGACATGTCAAAATCTGGGAACTGAGCCTGAAATCTAGTTCGGAAGCTTTCAAAACCAAACCGGATCAGGTCATCACCCATTTATTCAACTTCCTCTTTCAATTCCGTCTCAGTCTCAATCTTGGCATGATCAACTGCCTCCTGAACCTTCTGATCGAAGGTATTTCAGAGTTCAACCAACTCCGCTTGAAGACCTGTAATCTGCCGAGCATATATGTCCCTTTCAGACTCTGCCAAGGTCAGATTGGCAGTCGCCTCCTTCAGACTCTCCTCGGCAGCATGAGCTTTGGATTGAGCCATTCCGAGCTCCAGCCTCACTTCATCTAGTTCGGCCTTCAGATTCTCAGCCTCCTCGAGGCTCATAGGAGTCACCATCAGAGCAGCCAAACTATGCATGCTCTATACAAGGCAAGACAGACAAGTTAGATTGAACAAACAAACAAACAGAAAAGACAAAAAAAGCTTCAGAAGTTACCCTCATCTGGAGATTCATCATCTCATTCATCAGCTTTGAGGGGTTGTCCCCCCTGTACTGATGAGGGCCCTGAGCCCATATTTGGTCAAAAGCCTTCTTGGCAATTTGATAGTCCGGCTCATCAAACGGCTCGGACGGTGCAGTAGGCGCCTTCCCTTTCCGAGCCCTTCTACTTGGAACCGAAGGGGCAGGAAGAAGGGCCGAAACAGGAACGGCATGTTTGACCTCCTTCTCAGCCTCGGCAGGGGCTAGCTCGGGAGATCCAGAAATCAATCTCCTCCTTTTTACTTCAAGAGGGGGATCAGGCTCAGCCCGGGAGGAAGCCTCCCCTACCACTTGAGCTTCCGCCGTTGCCCATTTCGACGTCAACCTTTTCTTGAGCTCTACAGAACGAGCAGCCATCAAATTCTCCGGGATAATAATAATAGTATGAGCCCGGTTGGAAGTCGAAAGCAGCATATGGTACTGATCTCGCAGTACGTCGGTAAACTCGGACCTCCTCTAAGGACTCCTGACTGCACATAAGTAAGAAATGATATATCAGATTATCAGTTCAGAAGGCATAACAAAGCTAAAGCAAACCTAAGGGAATAAGCCTCACCCTTATGACCCGTGGCACGAGGGAATAACGAGGCCTCACCATCCTGGAAGTCTTCATGCTCCCATCCTCCTCCAACAAAGAAGTACCACTTCTTCCACGTTTTATTAGAAGTGGGAACGGAAGACAGGGGCCGGAACCCCTTCTCAAAGGACATGTAAAAAAGGCCTTTTGCCTTCTTGAACTTCAGATCCATATTACTACGGATCAGGTCCATGGACACATCTACCTCGTGTTGGTGTCCCAACACTACAAACCCCAGAAGTTGCCGCCAATTATTGAGATTTAGGTCGGTAGGGCAGAGCTTGTACCAACAAAAGAATTGCCTGACTAAATCCGGCAATGGGAGTCTCAAGCCCATCTCGAACCAGGCAAGATAAACACAAATCTCCCTGGCTTCAACATTTTGGGGACGATCCATGGGGCTTGGCACTCTGCAGGTCACATTTGGAGGAAAATTGTATTTTACCCTCCACTCGTCCAGAAGGCTCTGAGTAACAGCACTCTCACCCTCTTCTCTATGGGAAGATCTACCAGAGGTCTCCCCGGCCCTGTCCCGAGGCTCTTCAAAGGCATCAACTATCCTCACCTCAGGACTAGGGGGAGGTTCAACAGGCCCCTCCCCAATATCTACCGGGGCAAGGCTACCTACGTTTTCCACAGGAGACGACACAGCCATCTCGGAAGGATTTCCTACTCCCTCACTTACATTTGGGGATTCAAAAGGAGCAGACATTATTCCCGGACTTAAGAAGAAAGAAGCAAAAGAAGAGAAAAGATCGGTCGAACCTGTTCTAACTCAGGAAATCGATGTTCTTCAAGGTTGCACAAACCAACAATAGCAGACGAGATCTTCTAGCACAGTGGAAATGACGAGGAAAAGGTCATTTCAAAATCTCACCCCGTATTTATAAGCACAGTATCAAAAGGGGCCCACCAAACACCATGACGGTTCGGAACAATGATGATTTCAAGAAACCCAACTATCGGCCCAATACAATGATGACCTTGAAAAGACCTAATCTCTGGCTGCGCAATAAATGACGCCCCAACAGTTCCCTTGGAAGGCGAACGGGCATGACACATGACTCTCCGAAAAAGGCTTAGCCCTAGTTGCTTGTTAGCATCAAACTAGGACTTGGGGGGGGGGAGTAACTGATATACCATAAAAGAGCAGGTCAATCAGCACTTGACACGTATGATCACAAATCCAACTCATGCTCGGCTAACTCAGCTCTCGCTCAGTCAATAACTAAGAGCTTGAGCATCCAGATCAGCACAAAAGGTCGGAAGTGACCGAACATATGCCTTTAGAGCAC
This sequence comes from Nyssa sinensis, assembly GCA_008638375.1. Lineage (NCBI taxonomy): Eukaryota > Viridiplantae > Streptophyta > Magnoliopsida > Cornales > Nyssaceae > Nyssa > Nyssa sinensis. The sequence continues at coordinate 30,700,888 of CM018047.1, read as the reverse complement.
ATATATCCGGACAAGGATCTCAGATTTGATTACAAGATCCAGACCAATACTCCAGACCTCGTCACCGCCTTAGCGGATGCCGAGCAGGGAATAAGGAAGCAATCTTCAACAAGGAAACAGTCTTCAACTAGGAAACTACCATCTATGGTTATCTCTATGCAATATTCCACAAGGTAACTGCAATCTCCGAATGATCAAATCCCTATATTCATGGCTCCGAATCCTAATCAACTTAGGAAGGCCATGGTCTATAAATTAAACCCTAAAGGTACGCTTTATTTTCATGCTCATTCTTTGGCTTTCAATACAGTCTTTCAATTCCTTTTACTTACTTAAGCATCGGAGCGGCTACTGCCGGAGCCAATCCGGTGGTCCTCTGATCGTCTTTCTGAGTGTTCTACAGGTCACGGAGCCCATACTTATTGCGAGTCAAAAAGTGCAGCATCAGGTCGTAAATGTTCATTTCTTGTTTATTTTCCATGAGGTTGGTCTTGTTTTGATCCTTAGTTCAAGGGGTTTCATTCCCCATTCGTAAAAGTGGGTTTGACACAGAGTTTAGGGGTTTGGGTTCCAAACCCGTAACCTGCAACTCGATATTTGAGGTCACTTCTTAGGTTTCATGATCGCGGGTTTATATTTTTGGGATGTTTATAATGTCTACTTTAAGTCCCTATACATCAAACACAGTTTGGTGATGATGAAATCAGACCTGCTTCAAGCAAGGTCTTCAATGGCGGTTTCGTGGGTTACCCATTTTTTTGGTCATTTCAAAGCTAAATCTCATGCTTAACCATCTTAGAAACATATACCTAGCATCATATAATCATATATAACTTAAAAACAACTCATATTCAGGGTTAAATCTTAGAGAGAGAAAATGATAAATTTTAAATTTCTCACCTTTTGTTGTGCTTTAAATCCCTTTCAGTCTCTGATTTCCTTCACTTCCCTTTCCTTAAGCTTCTTGGCTCCTTTCTGGTTCTCCTCTTTTAGAAGCAAGCATGCTTTGCTTTTAAAGAGAGGCAACCGACCTCTCTCTCTCTCTCTCTCTCTCTCTCTCTCTCTCTCTTCTCTCTCTCTCCCCCCCCATGACCTCACGGTCGAAACCCTTCAGTTCTCAATTAATTTCCTTACACAAATTTAATTTTACTTTTTTCCACTCAGCTTTCTCTTTGATTTTTGTAAGATATTTTGTATATATATACATAAAATATAACACACACACTAAGACTCACACATCATGTAGCCGACACACACTTAGACACACACATACACACTTTAGATATTTTGTATTGATATACCTTTATAATTTTAATAATATTTTAATTATTTATATATACATACTTATACATGTACATGTGCATATATATATATATATATATATATATATATATATATACATACACATATTTGGCTCATATACACTCACATATAGATATTTATATACTAAATATATTTTATCTTGGGTACATGTATTTATAGTTATACATATACTCACTTTTATACACTTTATAACATACACACACAATACACCATAAAGTGTGTGTTTGTGTGTTCAAATTTATTTAATTAGAATTAGAATTAACGATTTCATATAAATAAATAAATAATTATTTATTTATTTAATTAATTATTTCCTTTGGTGTAAATATTTTTACACTAATTTTCTTTAATCTCGAAATATGTGCCATATGACCCGGTATCTCGGGTCAGGATATTACACATTGTCTCTCACGCAAACGCTCAACATCACTCACACACCTTTCAGTTGCAGCACACACTCACACATGGTATATTTTTCTCATGCACCACCCATTTTAAAATGCATGGCCTTACATATATATACATATACATATACATATACACATGCTAATGTGGTATGTGAGGTGGTGTTGAGGTGGGCTGAGGTAGAGAGGCTTAGTGGATGATGAAGTGTTGCATGTATGGCCATTAGCCAATTTGGGAGGTGGCCTTAGTTAATTAGGGGTTTTATATATATATTAATTGTATATTTAAGCACAAAAGTGCTGGCAATCCACTTGGTAATTTTTTGGGTGTTTAAAATCTTGCCTCACTTGGTCAAGGGTTCAAAACCCCTTGGCCTCACTTTTGTTATTTTCCCTTCATTTTATGCTTATGCCTCGTTTGGCATGTGTAGTTTACCGTTTTAACTTTTTTCCTTATATTTTCTTTTCTATTGCTCTTTTTATGAAATGGTTTCTTCTGGTCGTTTCCTATTTGGCTTGGCTTTGAGGTCCAAAGCCTCTCGTCGGTTATTATTTCTTTGTTGTCACGAGCCAACACCCCACCCTACACGGATGTAACACCCCGACTTTACGTAAGTAATAATTAATTAGCATCGGCTTAAAGATTGATTAAGGAAATTAATCAATTGTCTCTTGACGGTCACGGTTGACCGAAAAATAACTAAATATATCTGGAGAAGATGTGTGATGCCCGAACCTAATTACTAATTGATTAGGTGATATAGTGTCATTTTAGCACTAACGGAACTCGAATTAGCCAACTCTGGAAATCTGAAGTACATAATAAATGACGCGGAACCTCTGACACTAAAGATAACTGAAATACGAAACTCTCGAAAGAAATCCCGTCGAAAACGGAGCTCCGAATAAGGAGATATCACAGAAATAGCCAAAACAGAATTTGGTGTCCACCAAACGTGGCCTTAACCAAAAATTTGGAAAAATAGTCAAATGGGAGGCCAAGGGAATTGAACCCTTGACCAAGAGGGCAACCTAATCTCATCGAAAAATTTAACCAAGTGGCCACTAGCACCTTTGTGCCTATATACACAACTTAATTGTATATAACACTGAATTGCCCAAGCTTGCCACCCAAATTGACCAATGGCAGCCCATGCAAACCCCATATCATAGCTCACTTCACCTCCTCTCACTTCAGTCTATCAATCAGCCGAACCTCCACTATTATATGTATACATGGAGATATATATGGGGAGACAACATGATTTCATTACAACCCCATCCTCCAACTAGCTTTCATGCAAGCCCCAAACCATGGTTTTAAAGACAACCAACTTAAGCAAACTGTGTACTGCCATACACCTATATAAATCAGATTGGTGAACCTTGGGAGAAATTTTAGAGAGAAAGAGATAGTGAAAAACCTGATATTCAAAGAGAAAAGTGTGTATATCTGTGAGTGTGTGCACTGTGTGTACGTGAAGGAAGGTTTAGGCAATTCAGGAGAGTACTGTGAAGTTCGGAATCAAGAGGAAAAGCCACTGTTAGAAGGTATACTTCAAACTGCTGAATTTCCTTGTTTTAATTTTCGTATTGTTTTAGTGGTAGTTAAGCATGTTAGCTTTCATGCATGCATTAAAATCGACTTTAGGGACCACTATATACACACTGGGAGGGTTAGGAAGGTTCGAATGGCCAAGAAAACATAAACCCAGGTGCCAACTACCATGAACGGACCTCAAATTTGCAGGTCTGAAACAACTTACATGAAACTGATTTCTGCCACCTGAGACCTAAAATAGACCTTTTAGGCATCCCAAAACACCTAGGCCGCGACCTCGAAAACGCAGGCTTGACCCTCAAACCGTGAGTTGCAGGTCGGGGTTCAAAAACCCAACTTTGCAAATCGACTTTAAAACTGACATTTGTGAATGGAGACTGAGTTTTCGTGGCTAGGTGATCATTTTAAGACAAACCACACAAGAAATGGTTGAGGAATGAAGATTTACTAAACCATTTACAGTTCGGCTATCCCTCTATGAATCAAGCAATTGAGCTTGATTCGAAGCTCAAAATGAATGCCAAAATGATGGCAAAAATTTCACGAATTTATTTGAATGAAAAATAGAAAGAATCCGTGGTTGAAACTTCACGAAATTGAAGAAGTTGTAAAACGGGAACTAGGGCAACAGTTGGGGAAAATGTTGAAGAAGACGACGAGTCAGTGGGTTGACTCGTCCAATTCGGTCAAACCCAACGAGTTGGCTCGAACACGTGTTGGCTAGTGAGGCAGCCAACACATTAATAAAATGCAGCGTTCTGATCCCTAATTTAAACAGATATTGGCTATTTGGTTACGGGATTTTGAAATTGAAATCTGAAAACATGGATAACCCAAACACGGATAGGGGCTGAATTAAAAATAGAAGGGATATGTTATCCCGGTTTTCCTGAGGAGACTGAACCGGCTGGTTCAGTTAGTTAAGCGACCGGTCTAGGGTTAGGGTAACTGAACCCACTAGTTCGCTGTTAAAACCTAAGTAGCTGAACCAGAAGTTTTATTAATTCAATTCTGACCCCAATAATCTCCCAGATTTGTACAGTAGCCCAGTTCCTGAAAAATTAAATTCATTTAAGCCCCTGAATAATTAATTAAATAATAAAATAATTATTTTATTAAATAGGTAAAATTATAATTTTATCCCTGGACATTAAATAGGTCACACGGAGTCCAAATAAATGAAATAAATAGTGTATTTTCACTATTTCAAGCATTCTGGACTCAATGGTAGAGTCCGATTTGGGAAATTAAGTCCCGAAAAATACAGACATGTAAGTGGTAAAAGACCGTACTGCCCTTAATGACACCTAAGACCATATGACGCTAAAAGATAGTCCATTTTAACTTAATCTTAAGTGCTATTTTCTTTACGAATACTCTTCTGGTAACTTCATTAACTTTTAGAGTTACTTTCTTAACTTCACATATTTACATGTCATATTTTTTCGTACTTCATTTCATAATACGGACCTCACCGTTGAGTCCGAAATGTCGAAGAAAGTCAATTTAGACTTTTTTGGCTTTTAATTTGACTTCGGGCACGTTAGGGGCAATTTAGTAATTTATACTTTAACATGTCTTATTTTTGGGAGTCTCATCTAGTGAAACGGACTCCGCCATTGGGTCCAAAACGTCCCAAAATAGTTAAAATACACTATTTGTTTATTCTATCTGGACTTCGTTTGACTTGTTTTAGAACTTAGGTAATTTCGTAATTTTATTTAAAATCTGCCTAACACGTAGTGCTTAATAGTTGCATTACATATCTATTTACTTTATGGCTTAAATTTATAAACAACATTACCTGAATATTACGCTTATCTCCATACCGAATTCTGTCCACGTGAACTCAGTGGAATATTTCTTTTCAGTGAAACGTTTCTGGCGATCCCATTAAAACTGTTATCCACGTCCTGGAAAGATTAGTTGTATTAAGCAAATTTTTGTATTCCGCATTTTGAGAACACTTTATGTATAACATGCAACTTTATGTAAATATTATTAAGCTTTCCGCATATTTAGTTGTTGCATGTTAGTAACACTGATTATGTAGCAAGATAAGAACCCTTGATTCGGCAACCAATGTCGGATCGGGTGCGCGGCTCGAGATCCGCATAGGGTGGGTCTCGGGTCGTGTCAATCACTGACGAAGCAACCACGACAGAAAAATAGGAAGAAGAAGACAGACAGACACACACACACACAGTGACCGTATCTCTGTACGCTATTTCAAGAGCTCCCTCTTCTCTCTCTATTTCTCTCGCCCTTTCTCTCTCTACAAATTTCCTGCACCGATATCTCTCTACAAATTTCCTGCACCGCTACCTCTTCTAGCTTGGAAACTTCTTGATTTCGTAGTTTTATACATATATCTTATACTATGGTCGCACCCTGTTTTTAACTTTCACCCTCTTTTGATTAAAATCCTTCCAGTTGGCTTCGGTTGCACCGCCTTACACACACACGTGGAGACAAGGCCCCCTTTTCATGCTAATTTGCTACTTTTTCAGAGGAGCTTCCTGATTCCTTATTATGCATATCATATAATATGGTTACTCTGCCCCCTGGTTACTCTACCCCCTGATTCAACTCCCTCAATTGATGGTTTTTTTTTTTTTGGCTTCTTCAGTAGCTTCCTCGAAGCTTCGTTTATATATATATATATATATATATATATATATATATATATATATATATATATATATATATATATATATAGTCTGCTAGCTTCCATTGGAAGCTTCTAATTTTATTCTTATAATATTATATGCATACATATTTATATAATTCCTATTAGTTATATATGTTTACATTCAACTGCTCTAAATTTGTTTCCAGTAGCTTCTTTGAAGCTTTAATATTTACTATATATTTATACATTTTTATTTATACACATATATATATATATATAATGTGTACTTATTTAATATATATATCTGCATTATTTCTTCAGTGACCGTATTAATATTTTATTACATACTTTCTTAGCATGTCAGTGGTATATTGATAAATTTGGCTTAAAGCCAATTTCATATCTCATATTGTATTTATCTTCATAATTAATGATTCGTATCGATTCTATTTATTTATTCCGACACTTGGTTAACCGAAATGTCTATTTTTCGAGTATGCACCATTTTTAGTGATCTGGATTAATTTCATGTTTTCTATTAATTAGTTCCATCATGACTTATTGTATTCTCTTTAAGGTCACTAATTAATAATTAGTGACTTAAGTACCATTTAATTGGGTCGGGGTGTTACAAGAATAATTGATGCAGGCCTTATTCGGCCCTAGAGTTTCATTTAGGGTTTTAAAAGAACTTGTAGCCGCAATTTTGCAGAAAACGAAAGTGAATGAAGCTTTCTGCTTATAGAATTTTCAATTTTCTCTTCTTGTTCTTGAATGACCTATGAACTTATCAAAGGCATACCCATTGTGGCGTTCGCGTCAACTCTAGGTTCTTGAAAGAAGTTTTCAACGGGTCTAGATCATCTTGACTTGATTCTTGGCTTTCTTGGGTAAGTTTCAATTTGATCGTGGGTTCAAGGGATTTCGATCTTACGGGTTCACATCATTTGGTATCAGAACTCAAACTCCAAATCATGTCTGATTTATCTTTTTTAATTCTTGCGTTTGATTTTTTTTTTTTTTTTTGTCTTAGGTGTGTTCTAGGTTTTTTTGTTCTACTCTGCGAATTGTTCATCATTCTGATTTGCGATTCCTTCGTCATTCTTGTTAATTTCGTGTGTTTGAATTTAGTTATGTGATTCTCATAATTGACTTTCTGTTTAATTGATTCAAGAATTCAGACCTGCGACTTCTTTAATTGATTACAGGAATCTTTGCTTTAAATTTCATATCTATACTCTTTGTTTTGATTCCATCTGTTTCGGTTTCTTGCTGTTGAAATCAGATCAGTCTTTTTCGAAATTCGTAATTATTGTTTCTACTTGTGACTGAATCTGTATTTAAAAAAAAAAAAAAAAACAACGTAATCAAGGGTTGCTGTAAATAAATATAATAATAATAATTTTGCTTATGAATGTTTGAGATACTTTACAATCTGAGAATTTGGTATTGATTGATGCCTATCTTCAAAAGGGTCGAAAGATTTGGTATCGATTGATCCCTATCTTCCAAGGGGTTGAATATATCATCTTTGGTATCTTGTTTCCTAATTGCTCTTTTCTTCGTACAATTCTTTGAGATTCGTGCCATTCTTATCTAGTATCTTGTTTCCTAATTGCTATTTTCCTCGTCTAATTCTTTGAGTTCTGTGTCATTTTATTCCTTCTTGTTTCTTGAATCTATTGCTAGTTGGAATAATACAAGGTTGCGTCTTGATTTAGTTCAACTAGTTCTTCACAAACTTGAAAGGAAAAACAGGAGAGGTAAAAGGCAACAGTGGGTGAGAATAGTATTGGAAAATACCAAAAGAGTGAAGCACGAGTGTGTGACAATATTTGAGCATAAACACGTAAGGGAGTGTGTAAGGTTTTTTTTTTTTTTATTTTTCACTAACATCCTTTCCTTGTTTTGCAAAACTTTAACAATGTCTCATATGAGTGACTCAACACCTCAAAAGGACGCAGCTAACCTATTCTTTGTTTTTCAGGCCATGCAACAACAGTTTGAATGGTTAAATTTGGTGATGGGGGAGATGAGGGATAGAATGGATCAGCAAGATGTCGGGATTAGAAATCTACAAGTTGGGCAAGATAGGACGAGACAGCCTATCATTGAAAATGAGTATGAGAATGAAGAAGATGATGACGCTGAGGAAGACATAGCATCTGAAGTTGGAATGGGTGAAATAGGCAGACTTAGAGGAGGTAGGCGTGGAAGAGGACATAGGAGAAATTCGAGGGGGCAAGATGGGGTTGATAGGAACCTTGGGAGCATCAAAGTTAAAATACCATCTTTCCAAGGTAGAAATGATCCTGAAGCTTATTTAGAATGGGAGAAGAAACTAGAGTTGATTTTTTATTGTCACAACTATTCAGAGGAGAAAAAGGTAAAGCTGGCGGTAATTAAGTTCATTGATTATGCAATTATTTGGTGAGATCAATTGGTGACCAAAAGGAAAAGGAATTATGAGAGACCTGTAGAAACATGGGGTGAGGTAAAAGCTTTCATGAGGCGGACAGGCCACAATGGACAGATTCTTAAGTGGTCTGAATAGAGACATAGCTAATGTAGTTGAGTTGCAGCATTATGTGGTGGTAGAAGACATGGTGCACATGGCTATGAAGGTGGAGAGGCAATTAAAGAGAAAGGGGGTAGCAAGGTATACTTCGTTTCTAGCAATCCTTGGAGACCAAAATGGGATAGAAATGATCGAGCTGTAGCAAGGGGGAAGGCCGAACCACCTAAGGGACAAGATGAGGGAACTAGCAAGAGCAAACCCAAGGTAGATTCCCAACCTTCAAGGAATAGAGATATTAAATGTTTTAAATGTTTTGGTTTTAGGCACATCGCGTCTCAATGTCCAAACAAGCGGGTGATGGTTATACGTGACAATGGGGAGGTGATGATTGAGAGTGAGAATGATGGTGATGAGATGCCCGAGTTGGTCGATGCTAGTGATGATAATGGAATGGAATACCCCGTAGAAGGTGAGTCTCTTGTTACCAGGCGTGCACTCAATACACAAATTAAGGTAGATGATATAGAGCAGCAGAGAGAAAACATATTTCATACTAGATGTCATGTAAACAACAAGGTGTGTAGTATGACTATAGATGGGGGAAGTTGCACCAATGTAGCTAGTACCACGCTAGTTGAAAAGTTGAGCTTATCTTTACTGAAGCATCCTAGACCTTATAAGTTGCAGTGGTTGAATCAATGTGGGGAGGTCAAGGTTAATAAGCAGGTTTTGGTGGCTTTTACCATTGGGAGGTATAGGGATGAAGTGCTTTGTGATGTAGTTCCTATGCATGTTGGCCATATTTTGTTGGGGAGGCCGTGGCAGTATGGTAGGAAGGTGATTCATGACGGGTTTAGGAACAGATACAGCTTTGTAAAGGATGGAAAGACAATCAAGCTTGCTCTTTTAACCCCAAAACAGGTATATGGACCAACTAAAGCTTAAAAGTGAGATTGAGGAAAAACGAAAGGGCGAGGTTGAAACCTCAAAGAAAAAAGAAAGAGAACCTGCAGAGAAAAAAGGAGAGACAAAAATGAGTTTTTATGCAAAGGAGAGTGAGGTTAACAGGGCTTTCTTAGCAAATCAGCATATGATTTTTCTTGTTTACAAAGAATCTTATTTTAATCTTGATGAAACTAACCAATCTCTTCCTAGTGTGGTTGTTTCTTTGTTGCAGGAGTTCGAGGATGTATTTCCAAAAGAGATGCCAAGTGGGTTACCGCCCATTAGAGGTATTGAACATCAAATTGATTTCGTACCTAGAGCCGTTATTCCAAACCGACCAGCCTATAGGAGTAATCCAGAGGAGACAAAGGAGCTTTAAAGGTAAGTTAAAGAATTGATGAGCAAAGGGTCCGTGAGAGAGGGCATGAGCCCATGTGCAGCACCAGTGCTACTATTGCCAAAGAAGGATGGGACATGGAGGATGTGCGTTGATTGCAGAGCGGTCAACAATATTATGGTAAAGTATCGTCATCCCATTCCTAGATTTGATGATATGCTTGATGAATTGCATGGCTCATGTATTTTCAATAAAATAGATCTTAAAAGTGGATACCATCAAATTAGAATGAAAGACGAAGATGAATGGAAAACCGCTTTTAAGACTAAATAGGGACTTTATGAATAGTTTTTTTTTTTTGGTAATTAAATAAATCTATAAAAGAAAGGGAGACAAAGGAACAAAATCAAGAGGGCATACCGTTGAACAAGCTAAAGGGAGGGAAGGACTACTACAGGCAGAAGACCTCCCAACCCAAAGCCACAAGAACTAAACAAAAGAAAGACAAGATCAAGAGGGCATACCCTCAAACAAACTAGGCATCAAAGACATACAAGAATGAGAACATTACATATTAAAAATGCTACTTGGAAGAGACCAAATGCTTTGAAGATGTCCGTTGGAGATAGTGTTTGCAATCCCTTTTGAGGTAGGGAGCCTGCCACGGATCATATCCTGGGCTTGAGCAATGATAGCCTGGGGAGTTTTCTTTAAAGTGGTGAACAATCTACTATTCCTTTCCCTCCAAATAGTATAGACTGTGCATGCTAGGGTAAGCTTGCCTATAGTAGAAGAGAATACCTTGCCCTTGAAGGTATTGCTAGCCCAAAGAACGATCTGCTACCAGTTTCCTGAAAGGCATCGGAACCCACATAAGGAGAGCAAATGAGACCATATGATGGAAGAGAAGGAGCAAGAGAAGAACAAATGATTGTGACTCTCAGCCTCGCGCATACAAAAAAGGCATTTGGAATCATTGCCAAGCTGGGAAAAGAAGAGGCAGTCCTTGATATTAAGACTGTTCCGGATGGCCAGCCAAAGAATAAACCTAGCCCTGGGTAAGGCTTTAGGGTGCCAGACAAGCTTCCACCAATGAACCAAGGGTTTTCGACAGCGCAGAAGATCCCAAGCTGAGTTGATGGAGAAATCCCCATTGGGGGAGGGTAACCAAATAGCCTTGTCTTCCCGCTGGGGGAAAGGATGAAGGTTGATGGGCATACCATTTTTAAGCTCAAGTAAATGAGGAGAGTTAGCTATAGGCCAGTTCCAGTGATGATCCATGATGATGGAGCTAACTTTAGCCTGCCTCCCAAGACCCGAATTGTAGATAACTCTGTCCCCCATATTGTCGAATATGGTACCATTGGGAAGCCAGTAATCAAACCAAAGAGACGCAAAGAGGCCGTTACCAATAGAAATTTTGATGCTAGATTTGAACAAAGATCTGAATTGAAGCATTTTCCTCCAAGTCCAAAAGCAAGATTGGGGACACTTGACCTCCCAGAAGCTCTTGCCTTTCAACAAATTACTACGAATCCAGAGAACCCAAGGGGAATGAGAGGGGTTTTGAAACATGGCCCATATAAGCTTCCCTAAAGCTGCTTTATTCCAATCAGTGAGTTTCTTTATCCCAAGACCCCCTTCATTTCTAGGACACGTTATATCATCCCATGCAACTTTCGAACCGGATGAGATGAGATGGTTACCACTCCCAAGGAATGATCTCATTGCTTGCTCAATTTGATTAACCATTTTCTTGGGAAGAATGAAATGGGAGGACCAGTATACTTGAATGCTAAACAGCACTGATTTGATAAGTTGAAGCCGTCCTGCATAAGAAAGGGATTTGGTAGACCAGTGGGTGATTTTCCCAATGATACAATGAACCAATGATTTACAATCCTGGGCTTTTAGCTTGGTAGAGATCAAAGGGACACCAAGGTAACGGATAGGAAGGGATCCTTCGGGAAAGCCAATATGCTCCGTGATACAATGCCTGAGGGTGCAATCCACTCCAGATAGGAAGATGTTGCTTTTGGAGGCATTGTTGAGGAGGCCAGAAAAGGTAGCAAATGTGTCAAGCCCGTCCTTGAGAATAGAAGCTGAAAGGAGATCACTATGATAGAAAAGCATAATATCAACAGCAAAGCAAAGATGCGTGAGCTTGGTTTTATGGCATCTCCAATGATGTTTGAATTGAGGAACAGCTGATTTCTGGTGAAGAATCAAAGAGAGCACATCCATAGCAAGCACAAAAAGATAAGGGGAAAGAGGATCTCCCTGTCTTAACCCTTTAGCTGCATGGAAGAAGCCTTCTAGCTCGCCATTAATAGTAATTGAGAAACGGGCAGTAGAGATGCAGCAGTGAATCCAATCAATAAAAGGCTGAGGAAATCTCATGATGCTCATAGTATCAATAAGAAACTCCCAGCACACCGAATCAAAGGCCTTCTTAAGATCAACTTTCATAGTACAACGCGGAGAGCCTGAATTCTTATGGTAATTGTGCATGAGCTCTTGAGCAAGAAGGATGTTGTCACTAATTTTCCTCCGATGAATAAAAGCGGATTGAGCTGGGTCAATGAGACTAGGGAGAACACTCTTGAGCCGGTTGGCGAGAATTTTGGAGATGGCTTTGTAGATAGTGTTACAACAGGATATAGGCCGATAGTCATGGATAGATGAGGGATTAGAAACCTTGGGGATAAGGACAATGGCAATGGAATTGATCTCTTTTAGTATGGATCTGGAAGAGAAAAATTCAGAAATAGCAGCAATGACCTCGGTCTTGACAATACTCCAAGCTTTTTGAAAGAAAAAGCCATTGAAACCATCCGGCCCTGGAGCTTTATTAGGGTGGAGACTGAATAGAGCTTCTTGGATTTCAGTTTCAGAGACAGGACATTGGAGAGCTGTGAGGGAGTCATTGGGCAGGCGCTTTGTGATAAAGCCTGCAAGAGCTTGCTTCCCAGGGTAAGGAATAGAACTTTCAGTACCGAGGAGATCATGATAATAGTTTAAAATGGTACCCTTGATCTCCTTAATGTCATCAATTCTATTACCAGAAGCATCAAGAAGGCTGACGATCTTATTATGGTTTCTTCGGCTATTCACTGATTTGAAAAAGAAGGAAGTGTTTTGATCACCTTCGGAAAGCCATTGAACACGAGATTTTTGCTTGGCAAGGCTCTCCTCACTGGAAAGGATAGAATAATAAAGATGGCAAGCTTTTTTTTCCTCCTAGATGAGCCTACTAGTCCCTAGATTCCGCTCAAGAAGAATTTGGATGTCATGAAGCTTAGAACGGGCTTCTTGGGCTCTTGAGGAAATGTTCTTGATTACGCCCAAAGAATAACGCGGTAGTTGTAGTGTAGCTTTGGGGTGTCGATTCCACAGGGAGACTAAATTAAAAGAATAATAAATAGAATTTCTGAAACTACAGAAAGTATTAAACGGTTAACGAGAAAATAAAAATATATAAAAATGATCTGTGAATGAAAATTAAGAATTAAACAAATTGACTAATGGAAGAAAATATTCAAAATTAACGAACAGTGGAGTGTCGGGAATCCCTTGCACATATATGGTATTTCAATTATTTTTAATTCACAAATAACTCAATTGAGAAATTAAATTCTAAAAATCTCAATCGGAAGATTTAAAATAATGCATTAAAATTAGACTGAAAATAACCCTTTGAAAAATCATTCAACACTTTTAAATCTCTCAAATTAATATTCACATTGAAAAAACCCAACGACGACAATATACCGAACGAGCAATATTGCAGCAAAGAATTGAATCAATATAAATATTTAATTGTTCCAAAAATAATCAAAACATTAATCCACTCAATAGAAAAAGCATGACTGAATCTATAAACGGACTAAAACCTTTAATTATTCGGACAATAAAATTCAACAATAAATTTAGAATGATCAACGAAGAATTTAACAAATCAAAACCATGTACAGGAATCAAAATAAATTAAAATAACCATCTATGGTGCAAGTTCATCCCTAAGACCACTTAAAAATTTAGTTACCCATGTACAGGACGGGTAACATAAACCTCGTGAAGAAACACTGAGTCATGTAGTCGCTGCGGCTTCTTCTCTGCGCCAGAATTTTCCTCCTGCGCCGCACCTGCGGCTCACTCTCTTTCAGCCCCTGCGCCGCACACTCCTTTGTATTTCTCCTCCCCCCTTTTTTTTATATGTTTCTTCCCTTTAAAACTGTTTAGTGCCTGCGCCCTAAAGCCCCTTGATTGAGTCAGCACTTGGGCCCCACTGTTCTCTGATTCTGTCGCGCCTGGGCGCCCAAGGCCCAAGCCTTGCCAATCCTTTATTTCCTTGTTTCTGCGCAGGGACTAGGCCCTACCTCAGCCACTTTTGACTTCAATTCATCCCATTTCTTTCCTTTTAAACTTGGTCAGCCGTCCAAGCCCCCCTTTTAAATTCTTTTTATTTCTTCTTTTCCAGCCGCATATGCACACAGCCATAATATTCAAGCCCATTTTTCTATTGGATAATGATGGAATCTCGATTCGAGTTCTTCACGAAAGTTGTAGGCCCGGATGAGTAGATAATTTTAGGCTCAAAAACCACCTGATTTGGACTTCAGAAGCTCAAGTTATGACTCATTAATGCTGGATGGTCGGACAGGTTCGGACCAGCTTCTCAGGCCTGATTTTAAAACAATGTTTGGAGGCCTAAACGAACTTCGATTTTGCAAACCAAACCTTTCTGAAAAGCCCAAGATGTCCTCTAAATATTTCATGAAGATCACTTTTTCATTCTGAAACTCTAACGCCATCCAAATCTCGATTGAAACTTAATGGTCGAATCTACCAAAAAGTCAAAAATAGTTCCAAAAATATTAAGTGAAAAGCTTAATTGCAAACTATCTCTCGCCAACAAAGATGCAATATTTGGGACTTAAAATCTTATAAAATACCGTTCCAACCAATCTCAGTGTAAATAGAAATTAAATAAATAATATCAAATATATCTCAATATTCCTATTCACTTTCTAGCAATTTACTCCGATAATAGGGTATTTAGAGTGCACTTTTGCGCACTCATCAGTTCTTGAATTTATTTTGATTGAATTCCTTAAGGGCATACTTAACTTTCTTTAGTTTCTAGCAGCAGATGAACATAGCTGTGCCCTGGATAGCAGAGTTCCATGCCCGTTCAATAGTAGGAAGAAAATCAGATAACCCAGGGGGAAGAAATTCAGCCTCCGTAGAAGGAAAAGAGGTGAGCCATTCTTGGTTGACTAGAGCTCTGTCAAGCTTCCTTTGAATGGTGAGGGGAGCTGCCTGGCCAATGCACCAGGTGAAAAAATGGCCAGTAAATCGCAAGTCCTCAAGCTCAGAGTTCATAAAGCAGTTGTTGCAATCATCCATAACAGAAGGCCAATCTGGACTGCCACCTTTCCTTTCACGAGGGAAACGAATGGCATTGAAGTCGCCAAGCAAAAGCCATGGGACATCCTTGGAAATGGAGGCCTAGAGAGTGATGTTGCTCCATAAGTCATTCCGATGAATTGGAGAGTTTGATCCATAAATAACAGAAATGGCCATGGGAGATTTGGTGGCTCTAACTGTAGCATTGTAGTGGATGGCTTGAGCATTGGCACAGGAAGAGTTAATCTACAAAATAGAGTTATTCCATCCTATCCAAATCCTCCCAGAGGGAGCATGAGAATAGTTATGTAAAAAAGACCATCCAGGAATGAGAGAGTTAGAAATAGGATCTTTAGAAGCTACCTTGATTTTAGTCTCAACAATACCAATGAAACAAAGAGAATAATCACGAGCAAAGGATCGGATTTCACACTGCTTTGAGGGGCTGTTCAATCCCCGTATATTCCAACAAGCAAAGTTCATGGAGAATAGGAGCGGGGGTTGGGATCTGGCATCCCTTTTTTCCTTAAAAGCCTTCTCTGCCGCCTTTGCTTCTTGAGCTGATTTCATGTGTAATTACTTCCAGTGTCAACCTCATCCACTTTGGTGATTCTATCCACTAAAGGATTAGATTCAGGAGAGGCTGTTGAATCAGAATAGTGATCTGCGGATGGATTGCTGTCGGCCGGAAGAGGCCTGTTGGAATTAGCCTTATTTGGGGACAACAAAAACTCAGTACCTTCAGTGTGGGAGGAAAGAAGGAGACTCGGATGCTGATTAGAAGTCGTGGCCATAACTTGACCAGAGGGGTTCTGATAAGAGTCACGTTGCAGAATATCTGAGCAATCAAGGAGAGGATCACTACTGGTAGTTCCTATCTCCATTGATTTTATAGGTTGGATTGCATAAGAAGTTTTCTGCTGCTCTGTGAACTTGGTGGAGCTCTCAGGCTGAGAGGCAGTAGCTGAGGTGCTAGTAGAGTTGTCAAGGAAAGTATCATTGCTGGTCGCACCAATCTCCATTGGTTTAATACGCTGGATTTCATAAGAATTTTTTTGCTGCTCGGTATCCTTTGTGGAGCTTGCAGGCTGAGTGGCAGCAGTGGTGGTGCGATCAGTGTTGAGAGAATCGTCAATTTGGATGGCCTTTCCCTTACGTGAAACCACTCTCCATTCACTCTTGTTCTTGATGGGAGCATCATGTGTAGAGGAGTGGTTGGACTTTCCTCCAATTTTCATAGAAGAGCATCTCGCAATCCTATGTCCAAAAGTGTGACAGTGGGTGCACATGGAGGGAAGCCACTGGTATTTTACAAAAACTTCCACTTTGGATTGATCAAAAAGTTTGATATCAAAACAATCAGGAAGATCTTTGGTAGCATCGATCTCCACACAGATTCTGGCATAGCTAATTCGGGATTGAGCTTCAGTATGGGAATCTGCATATAGCGGTTTACCAATGGCGCTAGCGACGTAGCTTAGCCCTTGGACTGTCTAAAGTGCATAAGGGACATGGAAAAACTTAACCCAGATAGGGATTTTGGCCACATCTTTTTTAGATAAAGCCATACCAGGTTTCCATCTTTGAAGGATTATATGATGCCCAGAAAAATGCCAAAGACCACCTTCAAGTATATTATTGATAGCTTGCAAAGAGTCAAATTTAAAGAAGAAAAATCCATTGCCATTAGTTAGAACTTCATAGAGACCATCTTTACTCCATAATTTTTCAGCAACCCTTTGAACCCATAGGAATGGCATTTTCCGGTCTAGAAAGTAACCAACTAATGTATTTTCCTAGCTTTGAACTCCTGCATGAATGACCTCTTGGGGTGGTTCAACTGTGATTCGATTACCCTCAATTTGGGGCTGCTGGTATTCCAAAATAAATTTTTTAACAGGGGCCTGAGGTTGGAAAAGGGAGGACCAGACGGGACCAGGCGATGGATTGCCAGACTGATGCGGAAGGGACTGGGAGGATTTCTCATGAGAGACGAAGACAACCTGATGGACAGGTGTTTGGGATTGAATAGGTGTTTTGGGATGAACAGGGGGAATAAAGCTTTGGTTAATAGCTGACGAGACCTATGGGGTACCACTAGGGATAGTGGATGTGACGAAAATCTGTGGGATTCTTCACCAATCTGGTTAGCAACGGGACGGACTGCATCAGAGAATGCATTAGGAATATCTCTAAGGCCTAAAGTGGATTGGACCGTTGGCTCAAGCCCATTGGTATTCGAAGTTGCCGCCCTAGTGCATACTGCTGATGCAGAGTAGGTAATGGGAACCCCATCACCGAACGAGCCCTCCACTGAATGGACGCCAGCAGCACTAGCTGAGGATCGGAAAGCAAGTCTATTAGCATTGTTTGTGGCGAGAGCATCGCCTTGCATGTGAAAAGGAGCAGCAGCTAAATGACACGTGGAGTTGGCTTGGCTAGCAACAGCACTAGTGGAGCTATTTGTGTGTAAAGGGGTGGCTTATGTGTTCTGTTGGAGAACAGAATAGCTCTGGGGCAACCTACTGTTCTCAGTAGCGTAGAGGGCACTATCCGCACTAGCATGGGGGGCACTATCAGCACCTTTGGGGCTGCACCTATAGGCATATTAGATTTGATTTTTCCATCCGTTGGAGCTCTATCAATTGCAGCCATTGGATTATTTCGCCTTGCTTCAGTGTGTGACACGTTGGCAGTATGGATCAGAGAGGAAGATGGACGAGCGGTTCTCCAACGCCCACTATGTGAGGAGTGAGTTACACGCGTCTCTTAGAGAGGTTGCCGTCTACCATTTCCATGAACACCAGTTCTCTGGTAACCATTGGAGGTGACTGATGTTGGTTCACGCATGAAGGAATCATCAGTTGAGAAGCCCCCATATTCCTTTGCTAGATCAAGAGCAACCTGTGGGATAAATTCCCCATGCTCTACGCCATCAGCCCAGGACAGAGCAGGAGAAAGATTTTCAGGCGTCTGAGTGGCGGGTGAAGCATTGGATAATCCAGTGGCTGTATCAAGAATATCGTGTGATGGTCCTTGCTGCCATTGTCGTTCATTTTCTGCGACATGAGCTATAACGGTTGCTTCATCAACACCAATACGGTCCACATTTGCACCAGGACAGAAACCAGTAATGGGATAGCTGAGAAGAGAAGAAGCATTTGTGATTGGATCTGATGGGCTTGTTTCCTGATCATGAATGGAGGCTTCAATGGAAGCCATTGTAAGAAGCAGCAAAGATTATAGAAACACTAGAGAGAGAAGCTCTCCCTTCTCTCTAGAACCCATTTTTTATGAATAGTTGGTTATGCCATTTGGACTTACAAATGCGCCTAGTACTTTCAAAAGATTAATTAACCATGTATTACGTGTATTCCTAGGCAAATTCGTAGTCGTGTACTTTGATGATATCCGAGACGTCACTCGAATATGTGGTAAGTGAATTATATGTAGAAAGGCCAAATCTAAGGTTTTACCACAGGGTTGTGTACACCCTTACCCATTCCTAGTGAGCTGTGGGTAGACATATCTATGGACTTTGTTTTGGGGCTGCTTAGGACAAAAAAGGGTAGAGATTCTATTTTCGTGGTAGTGGACAGATTTAGTAAAATGGCACATTTCATTCCATGTCATAAAAGAAATGATGCCACAAACATAGCTGATTTGTTTTTCAAGGAATTAGTGCAACTACATGGTGTACCTAGGAGTATTGTTTCTGATAGGGATGTTAAGTTCCTTAGCTATTTTTGGAACGTTTTGTGGGAAAAATTAGGTACCAAGCTTTTATTTTCCACTACTTGTCATCCACAGACTGACAGACAGACTGAAGTAGTCAACAGGACTCTAACTCAACTCCTACGCACTGTCATTCAAAAGAATTTAAAAACTTGGGAGGACTATTTGCCATTTATAGAGTTTGCATATAATAGGACTATTCATACTATTACTTCTTATTCTCCCTTTGAAATTGTTTATGGTTTTAATCCACTCACTCCTTTAGATTTGTTGCCTTTACCTATTGATGACAGGAGTAGTTTGGATGGACACAAGAAGGACGAATTGGTGAAGTCAATTCATGAAAGGGTACGACTTCAAATTGCGCAAAAGAGTGAAAAGTTTACTTCCCAGGCCAATAAAGGGTGAAGGCGTGTCATCTTCGAACCTGGAGATTGGGTTGGGTTCACATGCGCAAAGAAAGATTGCCAGCTCATAGAAGAACTAAAATCCATCCTCGAGGAGATGGACCTTTCCAAATTCTTGAGAAAATTAATGATAATGCTTTTAAGGTGGATCTTCCAAGTGAGTATAATGTTTTTGCTACTCTTAATGTTTCTTATCTTTCTCCCTTTGATGTAGGTTACGATTCAGGGTCGAATCCTTTCGAGGAGAGGGGGAATGATGGGCACCATAGCGGACCGAGTCTTAAAGATCATTTACAAGTACCAGAAGGACCAAACACAAGGTCGAGAGTTAAGAAGATCAAGGAAGCAATGCAAGGATTGGTGCAATCCACTTGGGCCGTGTTATCGAGCGAGACCCCACGTTCAAGATGGGCTTGAAAGAAGAAGAATCAGCTTTAATCCACGTGATACAAGCTACAGAGAGGGTGGCATAGTCTAGTGGTTTCGTATAGACTTTTATTTCATTAAGTATAGGCGTGTGGGCCTATTTTATGTTTTAAGTATAGTCGGTAGTTTAGGACATTTTAGGCCTGAAGATGTTCAACTCATGTCTTTTAATTGATGTAGGCCTTATTCGGCCCTAGGGTTTCATTTAGGGTTTTAAAAGAACTTGTAGCCACAATTTTGCAGAAAACGAACGTGATTGAAGCTTTTTGCTTAGAGAATTTTCAGTTTTCTCTTCTTATTCTTGAATGAACTACTTACTTATCAAAGGCATACCCTTTGTGGCATTCTCATAAACTCTAGGTTCTTGAAACAAGTTTTCAACAAGTCTAGATCATCTTGACTTGATTCTTGGCTTTCTTGGGTAAGTTTCAATTTGATCGTGGGTTTAAGGGATTTCGATCTTACTAGTTCACATCAAGCAAAATAGGATCTAGCCTATCATGATGATTCGCTGCCACAAACAAATATGTTAGCCAATCAAAAGTGTATCATACTTGCAATAATATGATCATTCACAGGGCATAAAATATGATCATCCAACGAATACGAAAAATATCATAATTGAGTTCTAACATATCAAATGCATAAACGTCCAGGGCCCCGGCTACCCCCTGCATGCATAAAGCACCGAGCTCAATAATGTAAACTTAGCATGACAAGCTTTCGAGAGCGGACGTACCGCCATCTTCAATGTTAAGTCAGCCTTAAGTTTTTCGTACTTTCCCCCTTGGGTGTCACCAAACCAAGCCTTTCGGAGCACGGACGTATCACCATCCTCCTTAACTCCAATCCACAACAGACCCCAAGGGTTCACCACGCAATCTGAGAATAGATGGACCGTTGTGACGGAGCACAACCCCGGGCACATACCGAACATCATGATTAAAAAAATTTCACACGGGATGTACAATCATATGAAATAGTCAATATCACAATCAATGAGCCATAAAGCGTGTGGAATAACAAGATCTCTAACAACAGGATATATCACAAGATCAAGACATGGTATACATCATGATATAAATATGCTCAAGTATCAGCCAATCAAGATCACAAAATGATATAGGCAAGCAAGTCGAATCCGAAGTACTGGCATGAATAAATAGTTACAAGTCGATTGGCTTTAAAATGGAGAAATCAAGCACATCAGGTAGTGATAGAGTACAAATTTGGCAGCATGTGAAAAATAACGTGACTGGCTAGGAATAACCCATAGTAAAGCATATGAGCTTCTTACCTCAGTTTCTTAGTATTGCTTTCTCAAACAGGCACCACTATTGTTACCTCACAGCTTCTTTGCAATTTTGTTGCTTAGGTGGTCCTATAATCATGGTTCCAAAAATTGCACGATGAATTAGTACCCATTTTAGTCCCAAACATAGTTATGCAATGCTTTAAGTTCTTTTGAAATTAGTCGATTTAGTTAAGTGTTTTTAATTCCCCATTTCACAATTTCAACTTAGGCTATTATATTCCTTAAATGAGCTTAGTAACATTTAGAATCATCTTTTAAGTCATTTGGACTTCATTCGTTATCGATTAAGTACTTATTTAACCTTAGGGGTAAAATAGTAATTTTGTCATTCAGGCCCCAGACCTTATATTTGTCCTCAGAACATTCCCGATAGCTTATATATAAAGTTCTAAGTCTTTTGGGCTTCATTTGGTATCTACTTTTGGTCATTGGGACACATCGATCATTTTTTATTTTATACTTTAACGGTTTCAGAGTCTTATTTAGTCCTACAATTATGCTTTATATCAGACTGGCCTTGTTTTCTAATTTATTCGGCCTTTACTTTGCATGTTCCATGCTTAAGGGTATTTTGGTCATTCCTATTTGATGATATTTTAACCCTGAATTATTATTTAGTCATTCATGCAAGTTTACAATTATTTGGGCCTTCATCGGTATCAATTTTGTCTAATTTGGACTCTATTCGGGCTTCGTACGGTATTAGGAGCATTTTAATAATTTTACATTTTCATGCATCACGTTTTTTGATACTTCGTTTGCTAGTACGGACTTCACGATTGAGTCCAGAGCGTCTAACATGATTAAAATGGGCTATCTTTTATTTTTAATTGGCCCCGGGTATCGTTAGGGGTAATACAGTCAGTTACCATTTGCATGTCTATATTTTTTGGGACTTAATTTCACAAATCGAACTGCACTGTTGAGTCCGAAATGCCCGAAATAGTAAAAATACACTATTTATTCATTTATTTTGGACTTCGTTTGACTTATTTAGTGTCCAAGGGTAAAATAGTCATTTTACCCAATTAATAAAACATTAAATAAATTATTTTATTATTTATTTATTTTTCAGGGGCTTATTTGAATTAATTCTTTAAATTTCTGGCCATAACAGAGTTTTTGGGAAGTGTTGGGGTCAAAGTGAAATTCTAGAATTTTCTCGGGGATCTAAATGTAATTTTATAAAACATTTAAAATAAACTGGAGGATTCATTTCATTTTTTAAGTGAACCGGCCTTAATTGTGCTGAACCAACCGGTTTAGCAGGTCTACTGCATCACGCTGATGACATCAGCCCCATCAAATAATATATTTTTATTCTTTTAAACGAAACGACGGAGCTTCACTAAAGGGTTTTAAACTATTTCGCGGTTAGGTCAGGGCATGACCCAAAACCCGGTCTATGACCCGACCCTGCACTGTTCGTGTAATACCCCAAAAATCTGACATGCACCATCTCGACCTAAGAAAAGTAAGTTATGTGACGTTAACAATTTGAAATAGCTCAAAATACGGTAAGCCATAACGGGATTTAATACTCTCAAATATAAACTGGTTTATGCTTGGGAAATAAATAACCCGGTCAATTGAGTGTCGAGATGGACAAATGGATCGATAAGAATAATTAATTATGAAAATTTTATGAAAATAAATAAGTCATTAATAGGGACCCAATGTCGGCAAACTAAATTCTCGGCTTTATCGGCATGTTATAATTTAATATTTTATAGAATAAACTATTAAACCGATATAGCGAAATAATTAAGATACCGATCTCGGCTTTAGGCCAAATTTACTACTATTCATAGATTAATATTTTATGAAATAAAATATTCATATGGTAAGATATAAAATATATATAATAAATATTTACACATATGATATATATAGATATATATATATATATATATATATTATTATCTTTATATACAGGAAGCTAATGAGGAGCTGTTCGAATAAAAAAAATATATATATGTGTGTGTGTGTGTGTGTGTGAATTTATATAGCAGCTTCTAGAAGTTGCTGGAAGTGGGCAAAATACATAATATGTATAAGGAAAGTGTAGAAGCCTCATTAAGGAGCAGTCGCATTGTTTGACCGCGTGACCAAAAGAAAAGAAAAGATATTATATAATATATATATATATATAGATGTATACATATCAGAAGCTTCTTGAAGAAGCTGGAATTTGGGGAAAAGAAGTGACAAAAGCAGCCGAAGCTGCTGGAACATGAAAAAGAAAAGGTCGGTGCGGCAGATGGAGGTGTATATAAATATGAAGAAAAAGAAGCAACTTGAAGCTTCTAGAGCAGGAAAATTCCAGGCGGTGCAGCTCTATATACGTCCCTGTCCATAGGAAAATTGGGGGAGTTGCGACAAACAGCTAAAAATGGAAGCAGAAATGCGGTTTGAGAAGGAACACTACGAATCATGCTCTAAAAATTAAAAACAGAATGAGCCACTTACTTATACTTTCTGATTTTTCTCTTTGTGGGTTGCTTCCTCTCCCCTTCTGTTCCTTTTCTATCTCTTCTTCTCCTTCTTCCTTTGATTTCTTTCTTTTCTTCCTACTGATTTCTTTTTCCTTCTAATTTTCTCTTTTCTCAAAAATGGTTCAATGTATATACGTGTATATCTCACTTCCTCTCTCTTTCTCTCTCTCTCTAAACCAGATCTGTCTACCCCCTCCATGCCCTGAATTCCACTGCCACACACAACCCACTTACACACTCTATCTCCCACCATGCCACCTTGAGTGTGGCACACTCTATCACACATACCCACACACACCTAACACACACACCCACTTTCTGATATATATATATAGTTATATATTTAAAAATTATTGTTATTATTATTATTATTATTATTATTATTATTATTATTATCATTATTATTATTATTATTATCTATATAGATATATTTATTTATTTATTTATTTATTTTTTTTAGCTTATGGTTCGGATTTACATGCCATGCCCCGGGTTCACCGGGTCGGGTACCGACTAACTCAGTTCGGTCCCGCCTAACTCGGGTCGGGGTATTACATTCTACCCTTCTTAAAAGAGTTTTGTCCTCAAAACTTAAGCTAACTAGGGGTGTGCTGTATATTTCTTACTATATTAATCCCATAGTGACAAAAATCAACGATTCAAAAATAGGGTCTTACCTCATGTCTTTTTGTTAGGGGCGGGACAATTGTTGATCAGCTGATAGACTCGTGCTTGTCCCATTCTTTTTGGGCAATCTTTTACCAGATGCCCTTGCTTGCCACATCCGAAACAAGCTCCTGTGTTCCACAGGCATTTGTCATCGCTGTGGCGACCTCCATATCGCTGACATTTCTCTGGCTTATCTTGTTCCGACTCTTTTCCTCGAGCTTTTGGAGTCTCACGTTTCTTATTTGAAGTCTCCCCAGTTTTCTCAACTGGCGCATTTCTCTTTTTCTGACTTACTTCCTTCATATATTCCTCATTGTTCCTTTCTGAAATTAAAGCCATGTTCACTATTTCAGAATATGATTCAGACTGAAACAGTGATATGCGATCATGAATGTTTCTCCTTAACCCCCGCTCAAATTTCCTAGCTTTTTCGAGTTCTTCCTTTATCAGGTATGGGGCAAAACGAGCTAACTCAATGAATTTGGCTTCATATTCAGCCACTGTCATAGTTCCTTGCTTTAGCTCGATGAACTCTACTTTCTTTCTTTCACGGACAGTTTTTGGAAAGTACTTCTCAAACAGTAACTCCTTAAATCTATCCCAGGCTAAGAATGGCACTCCAGTTACATAATTTCTTTTCACCAAATTCCACCAACATTTCACTTCTCCTTGTAGTCTAAAAGCAGCAAGTGTGACCTTTTTCTCTTCAGGACATTCCATTACCTCGAAGATATCCTCCATGCCCATTATCCATGTTTCAACTTCATCCGCTTTAGGGGCTCCTGTAAAAGTAGGCGGCTGAAGTTTCATGAATCGTTCCGTCAGACTTGCCTGAATTGTCGGGTTTGCATTGGTCCTTCTATTCTCTCTATTATTCTGTTGCCTCAATTCACGAACTAAGTCACTCAGTGTTTGTTCCATTCTGCCAGGATCCTCTCTGGCATTTTCTCCATGATTGGTATTTGTCCTATCCGCCATTCTTGGTTTTACCTATATTCATACAAAATATTCAAAATTTTCCAATCATTAATTTATATGCAACTTATATCAAAAATTTGCATATTCATACAATAGACTTCATTAAAATTTTCAGTTTCATTTGTTCCATGTCATCACTCGTAGGTCATCAGTAAAGGTAATCTAATCGACTCCAAGAGTGATTCAATTAATCACTTTCTATCATTCCTCTATCACCCAATCATCAAAAGCCATCATATTTCTATCTCATCACTAATTCTATTTTTCGGGAAATACTAACTCTAAAATCCAGGTAACAGTCCCTATCTTTCAGTGTCTCCCTAGATCTCTAGAGTTTCCTATTCTGAGTCACTTAAGAAACCTCAATTCTAATTTCGGTTTTGGTCTTTTCCAAAGACCATTAACCTTTGCTCTGATACCACTCTGTCACGACCCCAAATCCGGTCCATGCGGATTGAGGGTTCGTGATCGACCACCGAGGCCTTTTTGCCAATGATCATAATTCCCTTTAATCAAATGCAGCGGATTAAATTTTCTTTTTCTATTGCGGAAGCGCTAATCAATACACAAGTCAGCATCATTCATCTATTTATACATTCCATAGTAATTACAAAGGTACATGATGTAATTTTTCCCAAAACCTACTGATGTCATATTCGGTATACAGTCCAAAAATTTCCAAAAGCAACTACATCATGACTAGCAAAATTCTATTAAAAAAAAGGGTTCATAACTTTACAAACTTCCAATTAGTCTGACTGAACCTGCTATTTCTTGTCCGATATCATCACCTGAAATAGGATAAAAATATCCTATGAGCTCAACAGCTCGTGAGTATCCCAGCTCGTGAGCATTTCATAACATACCAGGGGTTTCAAAACTACTATATAATTCAATATAGAAATGTCAATGATCAGATATCATATGTTATCTTAATTTATAGTACAAGATAACGGTATCAAATTTGCTTCCAATAAATCTCAATTTAAAGATAATCGTAAATCGATAATCAATAACATAATTTAATAAATCAAAATCACAGTTCAATATCATGGTTCAATTCCCAAATTCATAGTTCAATAAATAATAGTTCAATATCTCAAATTCATAGTTCAATAATTCAGATTCATAGTTCGATTTTCAATATTCAGATTCAAAATGATATATTCCACTTCTATGGTCAGCAAATTAGAACCTCGCTGACTGAGATCGATGGGCTAGCTAGTTCGATATGCCGTATCAACACCGGCTCACCACAATATACCCTGTGGGATGGGTTCGATAAATCACAACCTATTCGATAGTGACCAATCATAGAAGAGTGTTCTATTCAAAGCATCAAAATCATATCAAAATCATATCCAAAATCAATAATCATCAATAGCAGTTCAATTACTCAAATCAAGGTTCTTTATTTGATGTTTAGTTAAAACAGTTCAACATTTGTGAGAAAATCACATAACGTTTAAGTATCTTACAAACAAATTTTCCTAAGTCAAAGAAGACAATATAGTTGTCAATAAGTCATTCGAAACGTATACAATATAACTGTTTAACAAATGCTATAAAGGAAAACGATTTCATATGTCGATATATCATAAAAGAGTTCAATATTTATATCTATACTGAAAATGTCTACCTCAATATGGAATGAAATACTCACCTAAATTCCAAAAGCTTAACTCCAAAAATCCTTCCTTTGAAGTTCCCTAAAATCACAATTCAAATTCCGGTTACATTCCATAATATCACTTGATTAGATTGTCACTTAATCTCTTTTGGTCAAATAGACTCTACCATTGAGTTCGGAATGTCCAAGAAAGTCGGTTTAGGCTTAGCGATCTTAAATTGGGCTTCTGGATTGAAAAGGGTAAAATTGTCTTTTGATATATTATGGTCACTTTATTCTCGGGACCTCTTTCCATAATTTTGACCTCACCGTTGGATTCAGTGGGTCCGAGATAGTTGAAATACATATATGACTTGCCTTGTTTGGATACAGGGGTATTTCAGTCATTTTAGTATTTGTGTCTTATTTTTTGGGACCCCGTCTCATAAAACAGACCTTACCATTGGATCCGGAATGCCCAAAATAGTCAAAATGCACTATTGGTTTACTTTATTTGGACTTCGTTTGACTAATTTGGCTTAAGGGTATTTTAAATAATTTCCTAAATTTAAAAAGGGTTTTAAATTAATTTTTATTTAATTTTCTGGGTAATTGTGTAATTAACCGAAAGTTTGGGGGGGTCAAAGTATAAATTCAAAAAGTTGTTAAGTGACCCGTTCGGTTCAGTCCCAATCCAATTGCGCCGGTCCGGTTCGGTCAAAAGCCAAGGGGTTCAGTTTGGGTTACTGCGTCAGCATGACGTCATGCTGACGTCATCAACCATTCATCAAAACGGCACCGTTCCACTTATTCAAGGATCCGTTTCAAAACGGGTCGGGACCCGAACCCGGATCCGAACCCAGATCTGTAATATCCCGACCCGGGATATAGCATGTACACCGGGCTGAACCGGGCTATAAAATATTTAATTACCCGAATAAACTGCCAATTGAATTTTGTAATGCGTACACGCGCGCATAATTAAATGGATAGGTATATAAGAATATATATACATAGATAATGTATCAATGTAATTTCATATATATATATATACACACATGGCCGTATGCATATATATATATATGTGTGTGCATAGGTGGATACGGAATCAGAAATGGGAAAAGAATAGAATATGACGTATGTGTTACGTGTGATGAGAAGAGAGAGAGAGAGAGAGAGAGAGAGAGAGAGAGAGAGAGAGAGAGAGAGAGAAATAGGGGTGAGGTGTCTTGTGTGCATGTGTGTGGTGTCACCACGGCTATAGGTGGCAAAAGCCACCGACTGAGGAATCGGTTGAAAGAATTAAAGGGAAAGAGGAAGGGAATAGAGAGATAAAACTGAATCGCAAGAGCAGGAGGGAGAAGAGGAGAATAGAGAAAGGAAGGACTGAAATTAAAGTTCAGGAAATCGGTTAAGGATAGGTACCCTATTTCATCTTAATCTCTTTAGTTTTACTCCCTGTTATCATCCTTGTTATCATAGAATTTATGACTGAATTGGTAGGACTCGAAATAGGAAAGAAAAACAAGAAAAACCAGAACTGGGTTTACGGTTGGAAATGGTGAATTAAAATAGGTGAACCTAAATAGAAATTTGAACCCTGATATGAATAATACACTGCCCCAGGATTCCAAAACGCTTTGAATCAGTTTAAATGGTCAAGAAATGGCCATTCCGTGGCCAGTTATTCCCTCACCGGTGCAACGCCGAAAACTGGGAATGGGTGCGTGAAATCGGTGATGTTGGAGGTTAAAACCAGTCCTAAAATGTTCCTTACAATTTTAGAATTCATTGGGAAGAAAAACAGTAGATTTTGGACGTGAAATCGCTAAGATCCGTAGGGAATTTCACTGTTCCGGCGACCGTGGCCGGAAAACCCACCGGAGAAGACGACTGGACTATCGGGGGCTTCTTCGGGTCAGGATGAGACCGGGTCTGGGTCGGGTCGGGTTGAGATCCGACCGACTGTAATACAGGTACCAACACTGTGTCGTTTTGTTTTAAAATTTAAAATAATTTGGGCTTGTTTGGTCACGGATATAAGGGATTGGAATTGGGTTGGGGTTGTCCAAATCGTGGATAGGGTGAGAGAATTGGATATCTCAATTCGGTTCTCTGAAGTTAACTGAACCGGTTGGTTCACAGTGGAATGGAACCGGTTTAGGGTTTCTGGTTCTGAACCAACTGGTTCAGACCGCAACTCTGGCTATTTACATTTTGACCCCAAAAGTTATAGATAATTCCACTAAGGCCCAACAGAAAAATGTTAATTTTACAAAAATACCCCTGACTCAAAAGTGGGTCAAACGAGGTCCAAATAGGGCAAATGAATAGTCAATTTTTATTATCTCGGATGCTCTAAGTCCAATGGTGAGGTCCGTTTCACGAGACGGGGCCCCAAAAGATAAAGACATGTAAAAATGACCAAAATACCCCTGCTTCATAGGTGAGTCAAATGGACTCCGATTGAATTAAAGAACTAGTGAATTTTTATTATTCTGAACCTTCCGAATCTATTGGTAATGTCAAAATTATGAAAAGAGGTTCCGAGAACAACAGACATATAAAAGTCTAAATAAGTATTAGAAATACTGATCATAGCAAGGCATAGAATTTGGTGAATAGAAATTATTCTGAAACGTACTTACTGATATATAGGGAACTCAACGGGAAAAGGCAAACCTACAGGAGACTGATTTAGCAACGCATTAGAGGTAAGTAGATACCCTTTCTCTTCCATGTGGTGTTATCAAGCCAAGTTCATTCTTTTACTGCCAAACTTGTACTCCTGAGCGTATCTGGTGTTATTGTCTCCACAACGTGATATTGTTATATCTGGTGGACATTGATTTATTGTTGTACTATTGTTATCATGTTGAACCGTACTTTGAAAGGCCTATTGTTATGTTTCCATTGAATTGATGATATTCCATTTTTATATACTCCTATGGAATCATTTATGATCATGAAATGTTTATGTATACTGGATTTGTGCTCAGTCACAATATCCATCCGATGCTTTTAAATACACTGAAGACCTTCGGGTCGAGTCCGTGAACGGACATATGGCCATACACTGGAATGCACTGAAGGGGGTAAACCGGGCCCCCAAGGACCGAGGGCATATCAAGCCCTGACACAGAACAAAAGCATCTCTTATACGATTGTTTGACTGTAACTGTTGAATTACCTTATTCTTGTGATTATCTTGTATTGCGAGATATTCCTTTATTGATCTAATTGTGATCGGTTTATTGTGGCAGCACGTTCATATTGATATATTGTTGTTAAGAGTTTCATGTTGATGTTATGTCCCTTACTCCTAATTGTACATTGTGTTCCATTGTTTATTGGCCCTCATGGTAACTGTTCCCATTGGCTATCATAGCATCTTATTTCTTATGATTGGCTATCATATTCTTGTTCTTGGATTCATATTCTTTTATGATCCTCGATACCAGTGTCGAAGATCTGTATTTACTTGCTGGGCTCTTGTAACTCATTCCACCCTCCTCACCCCCATTTCAGGTACTGATGCCGCGAGACCCCGGTAGGAGTTTAAAGACATAGAAGGACATTTGAGGAAATGCATCAGTTTATGTTTTAGTTCTCCCATGTATTCACCACCCTCGGGTGCTGGTCATGTTTGGTTCTTATTTTGTTTATGTAGAACCATATTATGTATTGTAAAGACTTTCGCTAACATTGTGTATTGAAAGACTTCCGCTGATGTACTATTACTGATAAGACTTCCGCTGTTATTGTTTTGAGGTTTAGTACTTTGCATATTAGTACTATGATACAGGAATGGAAAAAGTAGGGACGGCCTTCGGGTCGGCCCCGCGACACGAGATCCGCATAGGGTGGGTTTCGGGTCGTGACAAGATCCGTTTTCTTTTAACCCGAAATACCCCACGATTATCCGGTCACCTTCCCCATTACTCCGGTAGGGTTCCGGTGGTAACAGTCGCCTTCTCCGGCCACGGCCACCGGATTTCGGTCATTTTTCAATGCTTTTTAAATGCTCTCTTGATCTAAATTTAATGTAGATCTCATTTCTAATATTTGTTTTCAGTTTAAAACACCAGATCCTCACGAATTTGACCCAACCCGTGGCTCCGGTGAACTGATTTTTTTCCATTTTCGCACTCGGTTCTCAACTATTTCGACCCATTTTTTATTCTACTTAATTTATGCACTTCATAGGAAAATTTCTAGACTATTTATACCACTTTTCATGCATAAAATGTTGGATGTCCGATTATTCTCTCCTACCTGTAACTTGATTTTTCTCTTTAAATTCTTAACCATTTTTTCTGATTTTTCTTGCATTAGATTCCTTATTTCATGCTTAACACAACCTTATAGTTTTAACACTACGAATCATGCTCTAAAAATTAAAAACAGAATGACCCATTTACTTATACTTTCTGATTTTTCTCTTTGTGGGTTGCTTCCTCACCCCTTCTGTTCCTCTTCTATCTCTTCTTCTCCTTCTTCCTTTGATTTCTTTCTTTTCTTCCTACTGATTTCTTTTTCCTTCTAATTTTCTCTTTTCTCAAAAATGGTTCAATGTATATATGTGTATATCTCACTTCCTCTCTCTTTCTCTCTCTAAACCAGATCTGTCTACCCCCTCCATGCCCTGAATTCCACTGCCACACACAACCCACTTACACACTCCATCTCCCACCATGCCACCTTGAGTGTGGCACACTCTATCACACATACCCACACACACCTAACACACACACACCCACTTTCTGATATATATATATAGTTATATATTTAAAAATTATTGTTATTATTATTATTATTATTATTATTATTATTATTATTATTATTATTATTATTATTATTATTATTATTATCATTATTATTATTATTATTATTATTATTATTATTATTATTATTATTATTATTATTATGTATGTAGATATATTTATTTATTTATTTATTTTTTTTAGCTTATGGTTCGGATTTACATGCCATGCCCGGGGTTCACCGGGTCGGGTACCGACTAACTCAGTTCGGTCCCGCCTAACTCGGGTTGGGGTATTACACACTGAGCTCGTTTAAGCTCATTCCATTTATTTAACATTTTTCAAGATTTATCTCTGTTGGATTAGAAGGCACCAGGATATAATATTAATACACTAAGAGGCATCCCAAGCAAGGATCTGATGACATTGATTATGGAGACTTGGGGGTTCTGGTGGATTTACTCATGCTATTCAGGTGAGTGACCTAATATGATTGAATTCATTGATATGCTATAGATAGGTTGGGACATGGCTCATGATAATGGTACTCTAGAGAGATGAGATATGCTCTGTGTTATATGCCTGGTTATAGATATGCTCTGTGGTTAGAGTTATTATTTATTAGCTTCTTCAGTATTTATAGATGAGTTGCATTCCTGAGACGAAAAAGTTTTAAATTCCGTTGCTTGAACCCTACATTTAGAATGCAATTCATCGTTAAGTTCAGAAGTTGCCTTTGGTTGGTCGCATTGTTGGTCGGGAGATTGGCAAAGCGGCTAATTGGCATCACATCTTTAGCATCCGCGTAGGGTGGGGTGCGGGATGTGACAGTTCGTCTTCCCCAACGCGAGGGTTACTGTAGCCCTAATTCTTGAGTTTTATTTTTTCTAATTTCGTGCACTCTAGGGCAGATTACTCGCCTGTTTTTGGGTGGCATGGAGTTCTGGATGTCTAGGCAACATTTTGGCGTTGGTTTCATGTCTCAAAATAGTCTAGAGGCCTGGTTCGAGCTCCATTATTGGCGACTGTAAATCGCCTACTCTACGCCCGTTTCTGTACCTTTTTATGCTTGGTTTGGTTTATTGTGTTCCTTAGGTCATGGCGATTCAAACCATGTTCTAAAAACCTGTGTTTTAAAGCTCCATTGATGAAGCTGGGTTATAAACCCGTGACCTAAAATTTCAATTTTTGGGCTCGTCTTAGGGTCATTTCACTAGATTTTCATCGCGTTGTAAACCTTTTTCTCCCTAGTTTTAATCCCTATCCCTCAATCAGGGTTTAACCCCAGTCGGATTAGACCCAGTTGTCAAGGTCTATCAATGGCAGTTGTTCCTAGTTGAGGGCTTTTCAAGCCATTTTTGGCCCTCTCATTACATGCCTAACACCCTAGGCTAATAGATAATTTCATGCATGCAGTATAAGGCTTCATAAGATCCAAAACAGTACACAAAATTTTCAAAAGAAAGAAAGAAAAGAAGATCAAAACCTTGGTGATCCGTTCTTCCTCTTCTCTTGGCTCAAGGTGAGACCCTCAATGCAGTCCAGTTCTGTAGGATCAGCCTCCTTCCTTCATCTTTAAGTGATCTCACACTCACATGCACACACGCTTGTATAAGCACACACAGTCTCTCTCTCTCTCTCTCTCGCTCGCTCTCTCTCTCTCTCTCTCTCTCTCTCTCTCTCCCTCTCTCTCTCTCTCACGCACTTACACATACACACTCTGGTTTGCCCTCACACACACACTAAGTATACAGCACCACACTTGAGTGTTTTAAAGGTGGCTGACAAAACATATATAATTGTACACCTATACATATACACATGTGTAGGCTTTGTAGGGTTTAGATGTGATAATGTAGGCAAGGGCATAGGATGATGAGGAATAAGGTGTTGTATGTATGGCCATTGGCCAATTTGGGAGGTGGGCTTGGGTAATTTAGGTTTATATATTCTGTTGTATAATTTAGCACAAAAGTGCTGGCAACCCACTTGGTAAGTTTTTAGGTGAAATTACTTTCCTTACTTGGTCAATTACGAAGCGATTTCTTCTGGTCACTTCCTATTTCCGTTAGCTTTGATGTCGAATGCCTTGTGTCGATTATTATTTCTTTGTGTTTTTCATAGTTAGCTACTTCGAGTTTCAATGGTGCTAAAATGAGGCTAAAATAGCTAAATTAAGCCCTCCTCTCTTGACTTATTAAATTATTTTATTGGTCAATCATGACTATCGAGAAATTCACGATTCATTTTCTTAATTATTCTTTATGTTGTTCCTAATTAATAATTAGCGAACTAATTATTAATTAATCGAGGTCGGGGTGTTACATCCTACCCCTCTTAAAAGAAGTTTTGTCCTCAAAACTTAGTTATTCATATCTAGGTGATACTAATCTTTCTCTTAGTGCTAATCCTATCATTACAGTTTCTCGTTTTATTTGTCCCTCGATCTATCATGACGTTTTAGATACTGTTTCTCCGAACAAGGAAATGTTTTATATATTTTTCACACTCCTTTCGTACTTTTCTTCGTTTAATTTCAACAGTGATTTCAAAGGTCAAAGATTTGACTTTTAGCTTCCCGATGTTTTAAGCTTAAGGTTTCCAAATTCTTGCATCAACATTTCAATGTTTATTCCTTTAGTCTTCGAACATGTAGCTATGGATCTATTATGCTTTCATTTCTCACTCGGAGTCATCTCTTACAGTTATTTGACTATTCCCCATGTTACAAGTGTTTTGACTAGTCGTCATATAAATTTCCATTTGACGCTAAGTTATAATTTCATTATCGTTCATGTTTTTCCCAACTTCTGTTGGTGTCATATGGCGCATCATGTGCCAGATAATGCATTTAGTACTTTGATCCTTTCTTTTCTATTTGTCATCTTAGTAGTAGGAAGTCCGTAGTGTAACTAACTACACTACTTCTATTCATCGTTTTGTGAGTATTGGATATCTCATTTAAGTACTTTAGCTTTACCAAGAGTAGTCTTTGGTGGATTTGCACTGTTCTACTTAATACTTATTTGCATGTATACGAGGCTTCCCAATCTTTCCGATGGCGTTTTCTGTAATATCTCCCGTTCATGTCTCTTTTATCCCCAGCTTTTATTTGACCATGACAACTATTGTATTTTCTTTTAGTGTTTTCAACGTCATATTCCCCTTTTTGTGATCATGAATATCTTCTGGTTCATGCCACGATGATTTACTCGTGTGTTCATTGTATTACAATATTATCTTCCATATATATGTAACTTTTAGTTTTATCTGTAATACTTATTTGTGATCTTTGCTCGCGTGTCTAGTCCCAACAGTTACTTAAGTAGGAGATTTATCAATTCTTTTTTCATTTCATGTTGTACTATTTTATTTGCACAACGGCCTTTGTTTTTGAATTCTTATGGATTCATCTTTCTATCAATTAGATAGGTTGAGAATTTTGTTTCTTCATTCTTCTCAAGTTGAAGATTGGTATGAACACCTTTTCATCCTTTGCTTATGATGGAGTGAGAGAATTTCTCTTCTATCAATGGTCTTTGTTGTGATTTTAGAAACTCTATAATGTAACAAATCTTCGCCTTTTCCATGGTTTAGTGTGTATTTGCTTCTTATTTGGTTATTTTAGTCTTTACCAAGGACAGAGTCCTTGATGGATCCACTACATGTGTTCGATGGCGTGCTTATTACATTACTCGTTTAAGTTCTTCGCTCGCCTATCAGGCCTTTTTGGGTTATCACTATCATCGTGTTTCCCAGGGTCATATTTCCCTTCTACATTTACGATCACCCTTTGACTTACTGTGTTTCAAGGTTTTTCTCCTAAGGGTAACTTTTAGATTTACGCATGACATTTATCTCTGATCCTTGATCATGGGTTAACTTTCTAAAGATCTTATGTCAGCCATTAACTGGGTAAAGGGTACCCATGACTTTAATTGCACATGACCCTTAAGTAGCGTTTCCCTTTAGCGACTCTCTTTATGATGGGAATCAGGGTGGACCGTGTCTTAAAGATCCTTTACACGTTCTAGATGGGCCAATCACAAGGTCGAGAGCTAAGAAGATCAAGGAAGCAATGCAAGGATTGGTGCAATTCACTTGGGTCGAGTTATCGAGAAAGTCTCCAACATTCACGATGGGCTTGAAAGAAGAACCAGCTTTAGTCCATGTGATACTAGCTATGGAGGGTGGCGGCATAGCCTAGTGGTTTCATATAGACCAAAAACGCTAATTGGGTGATTTTCGGACAGTTTCGACATTGCTTCATTATCTGGGCATAACTCTCTCATTCAAGCTCCGATTGAGATGATTCAAGATTCTATGGAAAGATGAGATATAGTCCTACAGCTTTCATGTTTTGAGTTTTCTGAGAGTCAGGCTGCATCAAGGTCAAAATCAGGTTTGAAATTGCTGCACCTGCCCTAATGACGTTTTTGGCTGCGCGAAATTCGAATATGCGGGTTAACTTAATTAGTGGATTTCTTTTATTATTTTTATCGGTAGTTTAGATGTTTTAGGCCTGAAAATGTTCAGCCCATGTCTTTTATTTGATGTAGGCCTTATTTGGCTCTAGGGTTTCATAATGTTTTAAAGACTTATAACCGCAATTTTGCAAGGAATGAACATGACTGAAGTTTCTGTTTAGAGCAGAACTTTTCAGTTTTCTCTTCTTGTTCTTGAATGAACTACGAACTTATCAAAGGCATACCCTTTGTGGTGTTCTCATCAACTCTAGGTTCTTGAAACAAGTTTTGAACGGGTCTAAATCATCTTGACTTGATTCTTGGCTTTCTTGGGTGAGTTTCAATTTGATAGTGGGTTCAAGGGATTCCATTCTTACGGGTTCAAATCATTTGGTATCAGAGCTCAAACTCCAAATCAAGTCTGATTTATCCTTTTTAATTCTTCCATTAGATCTTTTTTTTTTTCGTCTTAGAATTGAACACTGAAAAAAAAGAAAACCCGTCAAGCAACTATCCTGTTGCACCGCACAGCTGTTCTTTCCTTATTCTTTTTCTCCTGTTCAGTGCGTCCTCCCTAGCCGCTTTGTGCTCTTTCTTTTCTAGTCTTTTCTGCTTTTCACTTTTTGCCTCTACAGCCACTTCTTCCTCTATTTTTCTTTTCGGCCGCCCAAGCCAACAAAATCCCAGCGCCTTGCACCCTGCCCAACAGCTGCTTTACTTCTATCTTCTCCTTCTGGTCAGCTTCTGCACCCAACGCCGCTTTGGTTTCTTTTCTTTTCTTTCTTCTCGTGGTCGCCCTGCCCCTTGTTGACTTTCTCCCTACCGCCTTTTAAAATCCCAAACTCCCCTGCTGCCCTAGATTTTTTGCTGCAATCTCCTAGCTAAAATATTACCTCCGATAATATTAAACAAAAAAAAAAAAAAAAAAAAGACAGCGTATTCAAGGATTGCTGTAAAAAAATAAAAAATAAAAAAAAAACAGCATATTCAAGGCTTGCTGTAAAAAAAAAAAAAAATTTTCTTCTGCCTGTTTGATATACTTTGTAAGCTTAAAATTTGGTTTTGATCGATCCTTAGCTTCAAAGAGGTCGAAAATTGCATTTTGATTCCTAATTGTTTCTTAATTGCTCTTGTTTCCTAATTGTTTCCTCATTGCTCTTGTTTCCTTTTACAATTCTTTGCGATCCGTGTCATTTTATTCTTTCTTGTTTCTTGAATCTATTATTGGTTGGAATAATACAAGGTTGTGACTGGATTTACTTCAACTTGTTCTTTAACTACTTGAAGGGGAAAACAAGAGAGGTAAAATGTAAGAGTGGGTGAGACTAGTATTGAAAAAAGCCCAAAAGAGTGAAACACGAGTGGTGTGACAATATTTAAGCATAAACACGTAAGAGAGTGTGTGAGGTTTTCTTTTTACCGCTAACATCCTTTCCTTGTTTTGCAGGGCATTAACAATGTCTCATAAGAGTGACTCAACACCTAAGGAGGACACAGCTAACCCATTCTTTGTTTTGCAGGCCATGCAACAACAGTTTGAACGGTTGAATTTGGTGATGGGGGAGATAAGGGATAGGATGGATCAGTAAGATGTTGTGCTTAGAAATCTGCAAGGTGGGCAAGATAGAAGGAGACGTGAGCCTATCATTGACAATGAGTATGAGAATGAAAAAAATGATGAGGCTGAGCAAGACATTGCATCTGACGTTGAAATGGAAGACATAGAAAGGGGTCGAGATGGGGTGGATAGAAACCTTGGTAGCATCAAAGTTAAAATACCATCTTTCCAAGGTAAGAATGACCCTGAAGTTTATTTAGAGAGGGAGAAGAAAATAGAATTGATTTTTGATTGTCACAACTATTCAGAGGAGAAGAATGTGAAATTGGCAGTAATTGAGTTCACTGATTATGCAATTATTTGGTGGAATCAATTGGTGACCAATAGGAGGCGGAATTATGAGAGACTTGTAGAAACATGGAGTGAGTTGAAAGCTCTCATGAGGCGGAGATTTGTGCCTAGCCATTACTATAGAGACCTTTACCAAAAATTACAAAACCTTACACAAGCGACCAAGAATGTAGAGGATTACTGTAAGGAGATGGAGGTGGCTATGATTCGAGCTAATGTAGAGGAGGATTGGGAGGCCATGCCACAATGGTCAGATTTTGAAGTGGTCTGAATAGAGATATAGCCAATGTAGTTAAGTTGCAGCATTATGTGGAGGTAGAAGACATGGTGCACATGGCTATGAAAGTGGAAAGGCAGTTAAAGAGCAAGGGGGCAGCAAGGTATACTTCAATTTCTAGCACTCCTTGGAGACCAAAATGGGATAGAAATGATCGAGCTATAACAAAAGGGCAGGCTAAACCACCTAATCGACAAGATGAAGGAACTAGCAAGCACAAACCCAAGGTAGATTCCCAACCTTCAAGGAATAGAGATATTAAATGTTTTGGTTTTAGGCACATTGCTTCTCAATGCCCAAACAAGCGGGTGATGGTTATGCGTGACAATGGGGAGGTGATGACTAAGAGTGAGAATGAGGGTGATGAGATGCCCGAGTTGGTCAATGCTAGTGATGATGATGGAGTGGAATACCCCGTAGAAGGCGAGTCTCTTGTTACCAAGCGTGCTCTCAATACACAAATTAAGGTAGATGATATGGAGCAGCAGAGGGAGAACATATTTCATACTAGATGTCATGTAAACAACAAGGTGTGTAGTATGAATATAGATGGGGGAAGTTGCACCAATGTAGCTAATACCACCCTAGTTGAAAAGTTGAGCTTACCTTTACTGAAACATCCTAGACCTTATAAGTTGCAGTGGTTGAATGAATGTGGGGAGGTCAAGGTTAATAAACAGGTTCTAGTGGCTTTTACCATTGGGAGGTATAGTGATGAGGTGCTTTGTGATGTAGTTCCTATGCATGCTGGCTATATTTTGTTGGGAAGGCCATGGTAGTATGATAGGAAGGT
Source organism: Nyssa sinensis (assembly GCA_008638375.1). Lineage (NCBI taxonomy): Eukaryota > Viridiplantae > Streptophyta > Magnoliopsida > Cornales > Nyssaceae > Nyssa > Nyssa sinensis. Next base: position 30,661,917 of record CM018047.1, on the reverse strand, counting down.
GATTTATGATGGGTTTAGGAAGAGATACAACTTTGTAAAGGATGGAAAAACAATCAAGCTTGCTTCTTTAACCCCAAAATAGGTATACAAGGACCAATTGAAGCTGAAAAGTGAGATTGAACAAAAGAGAAAAGGTGAGGTTGAGAATAAAGAAAAGAGAGTGGAGCCACGAGAGAAAAAAGAAAGAGAACCTGCAGAGAGAAAAAGAGAGACAAAAAAAAAAGAGTTTTTATGCGAAGGAGAGTGAGGTTAAGAATGCTTTCTTAGCAAATCAGCCTATAATTTTTCTTGTTTACAAAGAATCTTATCTTAATCTTGATGAAACTAACAAATCTCTTCCTAGTGTGGCTATTTCTTTGTTGTAGGAGTTCGAGGATGTATTTCTAGAGGAGATGCCAAGTGGGTTGCCGCCCATTAGAGGCATTGAACATCAAATTGATTTCGTGCCTGGAGCCATCATTCCAAACCAACTAGCCTATAAGAGTAATCCAGAGGAGACAAAGGAGCTTCAAAGGCAAGTTGAAGATTTGATGATTAAGGACCTCAATCAGCAAAGATTCAATAACATCTCTTCCCGAGTCCAAGAAGCTCGTAACAAGCTCTATGATATCCAAAACCTCCTTGAGCGGGACCCTGGGAATGAGAGTATCATGCAAGTGGAAAAAGAAGCTCATCACCTTTTCTCCTCCCTTCTAAGCAGTGAGGAAAGTCTCGCTAAGCAAAAGTCCCGTATTCAATGGCTTTCTGAAGGTGATCAAAACACCTTTTTTTTTCTTCAAATCTGTGACTAATAGAAGGAACCGTAACAAGATTGTCAGCCTCCTTGATGCGAATGGTTGTAGAATTGATGACATAAAAGAGGTCAAGAACTCTATTGTCAATTTTTATCATGATCTCCTTGGAATTGAAAGCCCTATCCAATACCCAGGTAAACAAGCTCTTGAGAATTTTATCCCAAAGCGCCTTAATTCTGATTTTTTTTACCTCTCTTTAATGCTCGGTCACTGAAGAAGAAATTCAAGAAGCTCTCTTTAGCCTTCATCCTAACAAAGCCCCTGGGCTTGATGGATTTAATAGTCATTTTTTTCAAAAAAGCTTGAATATTGTTTAACCTGAGGTCATTGCCGCTATCTCTGAATTTTTCTCTTCCAAAACCATCCTTAAAGAGCTACATGCCACGGCTATTGCCCTTGTCCCCAAAGTTCCTAACCCCTCCTCTGTTCATGACTTCCGGCCTATATCTTGCTGCAACACCCTTTACAAAACTATTTCCAAAAGCTTGGCCAACCGTCTCAAGAAAGTTCTCCCTAACCTTGTTGATCCTTCTCAATCTGCTTTTATTCAAGGTAGGAATATCAGCGACAACATTCTTCTAGCCCAAGAGCTCATGCATAATTATCACAAGAACTCAGGCTCTCCTCGTTGCACAATGAAAGTTGATCTTAAGAAAGCTTTTGACTCGGTGCGATGGGACTTTATTATTGACACTTTAAGCATCATGGGTTTTCCTCAACTCTTTATTGATTGGATCTATTGCTGCATCTCAACTCCTCATTTTTCAGTTGTCATTAATGGTGAGTTGGAAGGTTATTTTCCAGGGGCTAAGGGCTTAAGGCAAGGGGACCCTCTTTCCCCCTATCTCTTTGTGATTGCTATGGATGTTCTCTCTCTGATTCTTCATCAAAAGTCGGCTGGCTCTCAATTTAAGCACCACTAGAGATGCCATAAATCCAAGCTGACTCACCTTTGTTTTGCTGACGATATCATGCTTTTTTGTCATGGGGACCCTGCTTCAGCTTCTACCCTAAAGGAAGGGCTTGATATTTTTGCCTCATGTTCTGGCCTTCTCCACAATGCCTCAAAAAGTAACATTTTGATTTCAGGTGTTGATTACAATCTCAAGCAACAAATCATTGGTCACATTGGCTTCCCTGAAGGCTCCCTCCCTATCCGCTACCTTGGGGTTCCTTTGATCTCTACCAAGCTGAAAGCTCATGACTGCAAAGCTTTAGTTGACCGCATCATCAGTAAGATCACTAATTGGTCTACTTTCCTATGCAGGTCGGGTTCAGTTGATCAGATCAGTGCTTTTTAGCATTCAAGTCTTCTGGTCTTCCCACTTCATCCTTCCAAAAAAGGTAGTGAATCGGATAGAGCAAGCTATGAGATCTTTTCTTTGGAGTGGCAACCATCTCATCTTTTCTGGTTCCTCGAAATGAAGGGGGTCTTGGGATTAAGAAACTTGTTGATTGGAACCAAGCTGCTTTGGGGAAACTCATTTGGGCTCTTTTTCAAAACCCCTCAAACTCCCCTTGGGTTCAGTGGATTCGCTGCAATCTTCTTAAAGGCAAAAGCTTCTGGGAAGTCAAATGCCCTTAATCTAGCTTGTGGGCTTGGAGGAAAATGATTAAATTCAAACCTTTATTCAAGCCGCATATCAAAATTTCCATTGGCTCCGGGCTCTTTGCTTCCCTCTGGTTTGACTATTGGCTTCCCGATGGCTCCATCTATGACAACATGGGGGAAAGGGTTATTTATGATTCGGGGCTGGGAAGAACTACTACAGTGAGTTGCATCATTCATGAAAATCGCTGGAACTGGCTTATTGCAAATTCTCCTCATCTGTTGGACCTAAAGAACGGCATGTCTTCTAATTTCCTTCCCTCCCCTCTCCGGGAGGGCAAGGCAATTTGGTTGCCCTCCTCAAATGGGGACTTCTCCATCAGTTCAACTTGGGAAACTCTGTGTGGCCGTCATCCCCAAGTAAATTGGTGGAAGCTTGTCTGGCATGCCAAATCTATTCCGCGCGCTGGTTTTATTCTTTGGATGGCCATTCGTCATAGTCTAAGGACCAAGGGCCGCCTGTTCTCTTCTAACCCTGGTCAAGATCCTAAATGTCTTTTCTGTTCAAGAGAAAATGAGAATCACAATCACCTCTTCTTCTCCTGCCCTTTCACCTCCAACATATGGTCCCACTAGGTCTCTAAAAGTGGTTTTCACTGTCCTACTGGGGACTGGCAGCAAACTATCCTTTGGGCTACCAACTCTTTCAAAGGCAAGTCGTTCTCCTCCATCCTAGGCAGGCTTACGCTAGCTTGCACAGTTTACAACATATGGCGTGAAAGGAATAGCAGATTATTCACCCAGATCCAGAAAAGTCCAAATGCCATCATAGATCAAACTCAGGACATGATCCGTGGTAGGCTCACTCACTCAAAAGGGATTCAGGACTCAAATTCCAATAGACATCTCCAGTGTACTTGGTCTTTACCTTATAGCATATTTAAAGTGTAATGTTTTTTGCTGCTTGGGGTTGGGAGCTCTTCTGTTTGTGTATGCTCTTCCTTCCTCCTAGCTTGCCCGAAGGTATGCCCTCTTGATTTGTTTTTCTTTTTCTTTGATTAGTGTTTTTCTTTTTTTGCTGCTTTAGGTCGAGTGCTCTTCTGTTTGTAGAAGTCCATCCTTCCTCTAACTTGTCTGAGGGTATGCCCTCTTGATCTTGTATTTATTCTTTTCTTCTATCTATCTTATTTACCTATAAAAAAAAAAAAAAAAAAAAAAATTGATGAGCAAAGGGTCCGTGAGAGAGAGCATGAGCCCATGTGCAGTACCAGTGCTACTAGTGCCAAAGAAGGATGGAACTTGGAGGATGTGTGTTGATTGCAGAGCGGTCAACAATATTATAGTAAAGTATAGTCATCCCATTCCTACATTAGATGATATGCTTGATGAATTGAATGGCTCATGAATTTTCAGTAAAATAGATCTTAAAAGTGGATACCACCAAATTAGAATGAAAGAGGGAGATGAATGGAAAACTGTTTTTAAGACTAAATATGGACTTTATGAATGGTTGGCTATGCCTTTTGGACTTACAAATGCACCTAGTACTTTCATGAGATTAATGAACTATGTATTGCGTGCATTCCTTAGCAAATTTGTAGTCGTGTACTTTGATGATATCCTAGTGTACAACAAGCACTTAGATGAGCATATTGAGCATTTGAGATGTGTGTTCGATGTGTTGAGATGTGAAAAGTTGTATGCTAATTTTAAGAAATGTACCTTTTGTATGAAAAAATTATTCTTCTTGGTTATGTTGTTAGTTCAAAAGGTATTGAGGTGGATGAAGAGAAAGTCAAGGCCATCAAGAAGTGGCCAACGCCTAAAGGCATCACTGAGGTAAGAAGCTTTCATGGTTTAGCTAGTTTTTATAGGCGTTTTGTTAAGGACTTTAGCACCATTGCTGCACCACGCACTGAAAATAGTTAAAAAGAATGTTGGATTTCATTGGGGGAGTGAACAAGCGAATGCATTTGCTACTATTAAAGAAAGATTATGTTCTGCACATGTGTTAGCATTACCTGATTTTAACAAAACTTTTGAGATTGGATGTGATTCCTCAGGAACAGGAATTGGAGCCGTTTTGATGCAGGATAGGCGACCCATTGCCTTTTTCAGCAAGAAGCTAAGTGGGGTAGCCCTGAATTCCCCACTTATGACAAAGATTGACACTACCTTTGGCCTAAGGAGTTTGTGATCCACACCGATCATGAATCATTGAAGCATCTCAAGGATCAAGGTAAATTAAATAAGAGACATGCTAGATGGATGGAATTTATCGAGACATTTCCTTATGTCATCCGTTACAAGCAAGGTAAGGAGAACATTTGTAACACCCCGTCCCGATAAATTAATAATTATCTCGCTAATTGTTAATTAGAAGCAAGATAATGAATAATTAAGAAAATGAATCGAGAATTTCTCGACGATCATGATAGACCAATAAAATAATTTAAAGCGTCAAGAGTGGAAGGCTTAATTTAGCCATTTAGCCTCGTTTTAACACTATTGAAACTCAAATTAACTAACTACAAAAAACACAAACAAATAATAACCGACACGGGGCATTGGACATCGAAGCTAACCAAAATTCGAAACTCTCCGAAGAAACCATTTCATAAAAAGAACAATAGAAAAGAAATTATGAAAGAAAAAGCTAAAATGGAAATCTGGGCCTGCCAAATGAGGCATAAGCCTAAAATAGAGGAAAAATGCCAGAAAGTGTTACTTAGGGGATTTGAACCCTTGACCAAGTGAGGGAAACTTATGGCACCCAAAAATTTACCAAGTGGGCTGCCAGCACCTTTGTGCTTAATTACACAACAAAACTGTATATAAACCCAAATTATCCAAGCCCACCTCCCAAATTGGCCAATGGCCATTCATGCAAACCCCTCATCATCAACTGAACCTCCCCACATCAGCCCACATCATCTCACCTCAGCTCTTGCATCAGCCATATAATCACACCTAAGCCTATAAGAGCAATACATATAGATGTATATCTATAGGATATATATATATATATATATACTCTTTTAAAATACCTCAAGTGGGTGTGTGCTGTTCAAACGTGTGGGTGAGATACCAAACAGTGTGCGAATGCCATTGTGTGAGTGTGACTGATCGTGAGAAAGAGAGAGGGAGAGAGAGTGAAAGATTTGTGTGTGTGTCCATGCGTGTGTGTGAACTCAATCGGAGGTGCACAAGGAAGCAGGAGTTGGGAGGTGTATAGCAGAACTGAGCCTCACCTTAAGCTAAGTGAAGGAAAGAAACAATAGAAGGTATAAAAACACCAAAACACTAGAATTTTCCTTTCGATTTATTTATCTGTTTTAGTTTTTTTTTTTTTTTAGCCATATAAGTGCATGCATGAGATATTGTAACATGGTAGGATTGTTCTGAGTGGACAGAGAGGGTCGAAAGGCTTGAGAAGCCAAGAACTGAGAATGGACCTCCATTATTGGACCTTCAACACTGCAGGTCTGAGACCATCGAGACCAAACCAAGTTTGGTTGATCAAGTCTTAAAGTAGACCTTAGGAGCATTCCAAAAACCATAAGCCACGACCCAATAGCCTAGAGAGGCCTTAGAAATCCGAGGTTGCAGGTCACGAGTTTAGAACCCAACTTCTAAAATAAACCCCTATTCTCTGTTTTTGGAATGAGGATCAAACACCCTTGCCAGGACGGTCACAACAAGAAAAAAACCAATTGATTTAACATACACGACCGAGTTGCAGGCCTTGGCTACCGAACCCTCTATCACGATTGTGAACTCAAATCGAGCTCTCAAATGGATGCCAAAGTGTTGCTCGATCACCCAATGACCCAGACCATCTAAGAACAGAGAGAAAAACCTCCCAAAATTTCATGAAATTAAAAGGTTAAAAATCTAGAAATTAGGGCAATAGTAACCCTGGGTGATGAAAAAGACGACGAGTCGATTGAGTTCCAACTCGCTCGACCCAGATGTGTTGACTCGAACATGTGTCAGCTTGCGGGTTAACGACAGCATTATTGGAACTGTAATAACCCAAAATTTTTTTTTTAAAATATGAAAAATTTTCTTTGGTTATTAAATATTTTATTATTATTATTATTATTAAAAATGGAAGAATGTATGTATGTAATGTGTATAATATATGCATGGATATTTTAATTGTGTGTAATGTATGTACATGTAAATATAGATATGTGTATGTATGTATTATATAGCAGTGTGTATGTGTGCAACCGATTGAGTGAGTGTGTGTATTTAGTGTGTGTGTGATGATGATATATATATGTGTAGGTATATAGGAGCAGCTTTGCATTTAATACAAAGCTGCATTTGGGGAAGAACAAAGTGGCTGAACAGAGGGGAAATAAGTCAAGGAAAGGGGCTGTGGTGTGAGAGACGTGTGGGACTTGATGTGTGTGTGTATATGTGGTCTCGGTTGGGATGAGAGAAAGGATAGAAAAAAAACTGAGAGCAAGGGAGAAGAGAATTCTGGAAGGGAGAAGAGCTCTGTGAAGCTCGATTTAAGCTTGGAACCAGAGGTGAGAGAGGGGCACGGCTAGAGAGAGAAATCCAACAGAAAACCCGTAAGTGACCTCTTTCTGTTTTGATTTTTTTTAAAGCATGTTAATTGATTTAATGTATAGGATCTTAGAGAGCATGTTGTAAGGATTATCATGCAAAAAGAATTAGTTGAAATGGTTGAAAGATGAGGGAGAAATGGGGAGTTGCAGGTCACGGCCGTGATAGATGGGTGTTGTCATTTTATGTATAAAACCTTGTTTAAATGACCTAGAAATAATCCCTTTAGGTGCAGAAACACTTTAGGGTGAAAATGGGGATCGAACCATGAACAAACAGTCACAAAAATGAAGGGGAAAGGGTCGGCCGGAGTTTTGACCGAGGGGTTGACCCTCTATTTCGTGGAAATATAATGGGTTGAATCCAAAACCAACTTTAAATATAAGATCTACATGAAAAATGGGAGGGAATCACATTTTAAAAACCTGGAAAAGTCGCCAGAAAAATCTCGCCGGCGCCGGAGAAGGCCCCGGAACCCTACCGGAGGCTCACCGAAAAGTCGGGGAAGAAAGGTACTGTGCGTGCCAGGTTTCGGGTCCGGGTCGGGTCCGGTTCGAGCTGGGCTGAACCGCCCCTGCCACGTGTCGCCCCATGTTTTAAATTAAAAACCAATTGGGTCTGTTTGGTTACGGACTTAAGAAATTAAAAATTTAAATTGAAATAGGAACAGGGATATCCTATCCCTATTCTGGATAAGTCCCTGTTTGGGTAACCGGATTGAGAATAGTAAAATTGACTAATTACAAATTTGACCTTGAACTTTTTGGAAATTGAACCTTGACCCAGAACTTCCAAAAATTACAAACTGACCCCCCAACTGTTGGTTATTACACTTTGACCCACCTGATTAAATTATTAATAAAATATTAATTAATTATTTAATTAAATCAATTTAATTAATTAAATATTCAGAAATAATCCGGAGTCCAAACGTGACAAGTCATTAGTGTATTTTGACTATCTCGACCATTCTGAGGCCAATGGTGAGGTCCGTTTTACAAGACGGGGTCCCAAAAAATAAAAGACCCGTAGTAACCTTGAAAATTACCAAAATGCCCCTGAATTGAAATACAGTCAACCGAACTCCGAATTAGGTAAACAAATAGTTAAACTTTATTATCTTGAGCATTCCGGACTCAACCGTGGAGTCCGATTTGTGAAAAGAGGTCACGAAATGTAAGGACCTGTGAAAAGTGCAAAATGACTGTTTTGCCCTTTTGAACCCCGGTGTCCAAATTGAGTTCTACGAGAACCTAAACTTATTTTCTTCGACGTCCTAGACCCAATGGTAGAGTTTAATTTAGCAGAATAGAAACCTATGAATTAAAGACATAAAATTTGATGAATAGCATAAATTCAAATGACATTATACTGAGTTGTAATTTATGCTTTTAGGGACACTGACAGGACAGGAGAGGGCGATCTGATCTCCTGCATTTTCATTTACCGGTTCAGTTACATATAGTGCACGATCTTCTAGGGTTGATACCAACCCATCAGGTATGGTGTTTTGCTAATGTTAGAAATGAAGTTAAGTTAGGAATGTTCTGTGAATGATTGGCATGATTCATGTGTTTATGTGGAATGTGTTTACTTGATGATTTGGAATTGGTTGTTCACATGCTTACATGTTACTTCTACTTTATGAATGTTTAGTGAATGATGAATGTGAATCATGACATGTGTTTAAGTTGATTAGATGAGATATGCTTGCATGTGGAATCAGCTGATGATTATGTATTATTGTCTCGAGCATGCTATATTGTGGAAACCACGTTTCATTGAGATTGCATTGGCATATTGGCATATGATGAATTCTTTGAGAACATGGCGTGGGTAAGCACGTGGTGCTTTGCATTATGAGGGTGTAGATCCTGTGATGAAAAACCCAAAATTGGCCATTGCATTGGTACTCTGTTCCCATCGGGGAGTACCCGTAAATAAGACATGGGTGTGGCATAGAGTTGTGCATGGGTGTGTCACGCATACCATTCATATATATTACTGCGATGCTTTGAATGTCATTTAGAAATAAATGTACACTTTGCAAATGCCACGCCTTAGCTTTATTTCTTGCATTAGCACTTCATCATACCAACAGTTGAGCTGACCCATTTGTGGGCAACATTTTTCAGATGAGGATCCACCAGCTACTTGAGACTCCATGATACTCAGATAGGGTGAAGCACTCGTTATATTTTTGGTCCATGGGACTTGTATATTGTAATGTAAGGGCTTAAGCCCGAGCGACCTATGAACGATGTATTTCATGTTATTTTATGTATTGATGGGAATGGATGCATGTTTAGTGGATTTATTTACATTTGTCCTTTTATTTATTTTATTTCTTGTCTCGTTACTCATGTCCCAGGTTCGTCGGGAATTCGGGGCGTGACAGGAACGACGCTGTTTAAGGGTTTAATTTAAGTGAATTCCCTCTGTTTGGTTGCAGAGGTAATAAATTGAAATTGGGAACTCAGGTCTAACCTAGACATAGATAAGGGAAACAATTGGGGATATTCTATTCTGGTTCACGACGTGACTTGAACTGGCTGGTTCACGGAACCCTCAGACTAGTTTAGGGTTTTAACCCAAAAACCCTCTGGTTCAATGATTTAATTAAATAAAGAAAAACCAGAACTTTGTCTGTTTAGGGTTTGACCCCAAAGTTTTGAAATATTCCGTTTTGGCCCAACTTTTGGAATTTTATTTCAAATAAACCCCTAGAAAAATAATTTTAATTAATTAAATTATTTTATAAATAGGGTAAAATGACTATTTTACCACTAGGCCGTAAATGAAGTAAATAAAGTCCAAATTGTGATCCGAAAAAGGCTATCTTAACATTTTTGAGCTTTCCGAACACAATAAAAATGTCAGATTAGACGTCCGGTGACTTCGGGGTGGTCCCACCAAAAGATGTAAAATTACCAAAATGCCCCAAATAATTGTGAACTTGTATATATGACTAAATAATGATTCAAAGTGAAAATTTCATAAAATATAAATGACCAAAATACCCCTGAGTACAAGAAATACCAGTAAAGGCCAAAAATTAACTATCATAAGCATAATTATGAAAATTTAGGAGCTAAATAAGACTCAGGAACAGTCAACGTACAAAATACGAAATGACCGATGTGTCTTTATGATCAAAAGCAAATACCAAATGAAGTCCAAAAGACTTAAAAATTTACGTATAAGATATGTGGAATATTCTGAGGACCATGGTAGGTCCGGGGCAAGAAAAATAAATTACCATTTTGCCCCTGCATATGCCCGAAGCCAAATAAAAAGTCGAAAGGGTCAAATTGACTTTCTTCGGCGTTCCGAACCCAACGGTGAGGTCCATAATACCAAAATAGGTACTGAAAAATAAGTCACGTGAAAAATACAACTTATTAAGTTACCACGTGTAGACCGGTAAGACCAATCTTAGGAAATTAGGATATGACAGGTCTAAAATTAAATGCAGACCATCAACTTAGAGATGATTTGAAGTAAATGAAGAACTAATTGAAGTCTTGATGAATTTGATTTTTAGGAATTTCAAAGAGAGAGGGAAAGCCCACCAGTAGTGTTGACCCAAGAGAACAAGGTGAGTAATCCTGTACTTTGAAGTGGAGGTTTTTAATCTCCATGGATTCTAAAGAAGTTAAGTTCTAAATTTTTTTAGGTATTACGAGTTCAATTTCTGAAGTACTTTAAATTCAATTCCGTATTTATATGACTTCTGTTTTAAATATTATTGCTTCTTTTTTAAAACTCCATTATGATATGCAAGTTAGCTTGGTTATATTCCTGGCCTTCTGTAATTATGTTCTATCATGTCTATGTTAAAATGTCAATTTTATTAAATGCCTTCTAAAAACGAATTCCTCCATTTTGCTATGTTTTAAATGCTCCTGTACATCGTGATTTAATACTTTGAAGCTTATGTTTTAACTTTCCTAATCGTTGTGTTCCAAGACTCTGTTGAAATGCTCCTGTTTAATTACTCATTCAAAGCATCTTTTTGAAGAAGCCATGTTTTTATACTCATGAAAAACATCTATTTGAAAAGTCATGTTTCAACCGCTTATGAAAAGCTTATATTTGAAGAAATCATGTTTTCAATGCTCATGAAAAGCATTTATTTGAAGAAGCCTTATTTCGATGCTCTTTGAAAAGCATTCAATGAAGAAGTCATGTTTTAAAATGCTCATAAAAAGCATTTTATGAAGAAGCCATGTTTTTGCAAGATTATTGTGCATAAGCCCCAAGTAATGATATTGGGATTCCTTCGGAACTCAATTGACATGAAGAATGCCCGGTACCAGGATCTGATCCCCCAGGCATGAGATATCTCCACAAGAAGTAAAACTGGAATTTGGTTCGAAACAGATTTCAACCTAATCAAAGTGAAAAGATGACAATATTTTCATAAATGGTAGCAGGTTTTTAACCCTCCATTTATCTGAATTGGGTTTTTACATAACCCCATGTTTTAAAGAAGAAGAAGTTCGCATCCACTTATTTTCATGGAAAGGATTTCATGCATTCTGTTTACAATTAAATGTTTCAAACATTCATGGCCACTAAATGGTCACCCTGTATGTATTACAAGTTTCAACTACATATTTCATACCTTACTCGAATGCTTTTAAATGCTTCGTGTTACAAGTTCCTTATACTTGCACACGTGAAATATTTGCTTTTACTCGAATGCTTTAAACACTTCGTGTTACGTGTTTTGAAGTTCCTATACTCTGTATATGAAGTATATGTACAACTGGTAGTGTATGTTATATGAAGTCACTCTTAAACTAACCCACTACCAGTTGAAACCCATGACAAAGGACTGGAATTACTCACTGGGCTTTTTAAAACTCACCCCATTCCCAAACATTTTTCAGGTGATGACGATGGATGGGAGCCTTGCCAATTTGAGGATTGGAGATTGGTAGCTCCATTTTGATTAGGAATTTTAGAAGTACTAGGGCCCGTAGTTGGTCAAATTTTGATGCAGTAAATTTTGGACAAATATGTACCTAAGCCCGAGAGGCAAGGGATATGTAATATGTATAACTTTAAAATTTTTAGTATGCTCTGAATAGCCCTAAGCCCGTTCGGTGCCGTTGCTCACGTGAAGTCTCGCCCGACAACCCAAGGACCGAAGGGTGGCGGTCGCAATTTGAGATCTGCAGAGGCCGAATTCCGGGTCATGACAACATTGTTGCTGATGCTTTATCATGGAGGTATGTACTTCTTACTTCTATGAGTGCTAAAATGCTTGGGTTTGAATATGTGAAAGACATGTATGCCAATGACGCTAATTTTTCTGATGTGTATATGGCGTGTGATAAAGCGGCATTTGGTAAGTTTTACAAGCATAATGGTTATTTGTTTAAGAAAGCAAATTGTGTGTGCCAAACTGTTCAATGCATAAATTATTGGTGCGTAAGGCACATGGTGGAGGATTAATGGGGCACTTTGGTGTCAGGAAAACCTTAGAAATTTTACATGAACATTTCTTTGGCCTAGGATAAGACGAGACATCACTCGAATATGTGGTAGGTGCATTACTTGTAAAAGGGCCAAATCTAAGGTTTTACCACATGGGTTGTATACACCTTTACCCGTTCTTAGTAAGCCATGGGTAGACATATCTATGGACTTTGTTTTGGGCCTGCCTAGGACGAAAAAGGGTAGGGATTCTATTTTTGTGGTAGTGGATACATTTAGTAAAATGGCACATTTCATCCCAGGCCATAAAACAGATGATGCCACACACATAGTTGATTTGTTTTTCAAGGAAATATTGTGACTCCACGGTGTACCTAGGAGTATTGTTTCTGATAGGGATGTTAAGTTCCTTAGTTACTTTTGGAAGGTTTTGTGGGGAAATTTAGGCACCAAGCTTTTATGGTCCACTACTTGTCATCCACAGACTGACGGACAGATTGAAGTAGTCGACAGGACTCTAACCCAACTCTTACGCATTGTCATTCAAAAGAATTTAAAAACTTGGGAAGACTGTTTGCCATTTATAGAGTTTGCATATAACAGGACTATGCATACTACTACTTCTTATTCTCCCTTTGAAATTATTTATGGTTTTAATCCACTTACTTCTTTAGATTTGATGCCTTTACCTATTGATGACAGGAGAAGCTTGGATGGACACGGAAGGCCGAATTGGTAAAGTTGATTCATGAAAGGATACGGCTTCAAATTGCGAGGAAGAATGAAAAGTTTGCTTCCCAAGCCAATAAAGGGTGAAGGCGTGTCATCTTCGAACTTGGAGTTTGGTGTGGGTTCTCATGCGCAAAGAAAGATTCCCAACTTATAGACGAACTAAATTGCACCCTCAAGGAGATGGGCCTTTCCAAATCCTTGAGAAAATTAATGATAATGCTTATAAAGTTGATCTTCCAAGTGAGTATAACGTCTCTGCTACTTTTAATGTTTCTGATCTTTCTTCTTTTGACGCAGGTGGCGATTCAAGTTCGAATCCATTTGAGGAGAGGGGGAATGATGGGCACCAGGGCGGACCGAGTCTTAAAGATCCTTTACAGATTCTAGATGGGCCAATCACAAGGTCGAGAGCTAAGAAGATCAAGGAAGCAATGCAAGGATTGGTGCAATCTACTTGGGCCAAGTTATCGAGCAAGTCCCCAACATTCACGATGGGCTTGAAAGAAGAAGAACCAGCTTTAGTCCATGTGATACAAGCTACGGAGGGTCGCATAGCCTAGTGGTTTTGTATAGACCAAAACGCTAATTAGGTGATTTTCGGACAGTTTCAACATTGCTTCGTTATCTGGGCATAACTCTATCATCCGAGCTCCGATTGAGATGATTGAAGATGCTATGGAAAGACGATAAATAGTTCTAAAACGTTCATGTTTTGAGTTTTCGCAGATTCAGGCTTTATCGAGGTCGAAATCAGGCTTGAGATTCCTACACCTGCACTGATGACGTTTTTGGCTGCGCAAAATTCTAATACACGGGTTAACTTAATTAGTGGATTTATTTTATTATTTTTAGTAGGTAGTTTAAGACGTTTTGGGCCTGAAAATGTTCAACCCATGTCTTTTATTTGATGTAGGCCTTATTCGGCTCTATGATTTCATAGAGTGTTTTAACTTATTTGGCTCTATGGTTTCATAGAGTGGCTTCATAGACTGAAAATGAAGTTTCTGTTTAGAGAAATTTTCAATTCTCTCTTTTTGTTCTTGAATGAACTACGAACTTATCAAAGGTATACCCTTTGTGGCGTTCTCATCAACTCTAGGTTCTTGAAACAAGTTTTCAACGGGTTTAGATCATCTTGACTTGATTCCTGGCTTTCTTGGGTGAGTTTCAATTTGATTGTGGGTTCAAGGGATTCCATTCTTACGGGTTCACATCACCTTAAAGGAATCAAAGCAGTTAACGAGTAACCTAAAGATTCAGTTTCTATATTTGACTTAACACATTGCAGGCGATATATATATATATATATATGTATATATATATATGTATATATATATATATATATATAAGGATGAGGACTCAATGGTAAATAAGCCCTACATACGTTGAGAATGAAAAGTTGTGAGCATACCCGTAGCTCTCGAGGTAGAGGTCTGATCATCATCAGGTGTGGTGAAGAAAACTCCCCCTGGTTGCTACTGCTCAATCCTAGATCCTTCATTTTCTTGCGGGGGTCTTGGCATAAAAGTTAATGCAGCTAGTGTAGTACGGACCCTTGGCCTGGTGTCATTGGGACAATCTTTCACGAAGTGTCTGACTTGTCCGCAAGCGAAGCAAGTATTGTTCTTCTTGTAGCACTGCCTCCGGTGGTACCCCTAACAAGTGAGGCATTTAGCTGTGTTCCCATTGCGAGATTTGGCCCTTCTCCGGCTAGGTTCTGTCCCCATTCTGCATATTCCTATGTTTAGCCTAGAAGATAAGGATCCTTGTTCGCTGCCCGAGTTTCCTCTTCGTCTCTGGTTCCCTTGCTTCTTAGCAAGTTCCTCTTCGCTCTGTTCTGTTACTCTTGTTGTCGCTACCACCTCACGGTACGTGGCTAATTTATAGGGCCTGATCCAGTCTTGTATGGTCCATCTCAAGCCCCCTTCAAATTTGCGAGCTTTGACGCTCTCGGTGTTCAGGACTCTAGGGATGAAACTGGCCAACTCGGTGAACTTGGCCTCATATTCATTGACAGTCATTCTTCCTTACTGAAGTGTTAAGAACTCACCCATCTTCTGATCTCGAATCTCTTGGGGAAGATACTTCTCATTGAATAGTTCTGTAAATCTCGGCCAACTAACATTGGGTTCACGGGTTGTCCCTTCGAGCATGTGTGGCGCATAGGCCACCTTCTGTTCTTCACTACAGATGAGAACTCAGAATATACGATTCATTTCTAGCAACCATTGTTCCGCTACGACAAGACCGCCCAAACCGTTGAACGTCAGCGATCTCAAGTCTTGGAACTGTGTGTACTGGTCTAATCGGTTCCTCTCACTGCCTTGTTGAGCTTCTCGATTACTAGTACGGTCTTGCCATATCGTAGGCGCTCAATCGTGTCCAAGCGATCCATAATAGCACTTTGGTCGCGGATTACCTACGTAAAATAACAGTTTTTCTCAGTCAAGTAAGCACTTAATTACTATAATGGGTTTACTTATTACTCGACTCTTAGACTTTATAGGTCTTAACGACCTAGTCCTAATCTCCCATGGACCACAAGAACCGTATGCTCTGATACCAACTCCGTCACGACGCAAAACCCACCCTATGCGGATTAAAAGTCTGTGACCGGGTCTACGGCCCATGGGCCGTTCCCCACCAAATCTGAAAGCATCATCTGGATATCCTTATACATGCCATAATATATAAGTGTTTAAGTACAGATCCTCAAAAACACAAAACAAACAGGGCCGTGGAGACATTGGAGAAATTAGGACATTACAGTAGTCAATCTATTACAAAATTTGCAAAAAGACTATTAGTAGTCAGCAGGCGTCTAGCCAACCTGTACACTTGATGGTTTTCCCCCTATTCTTGCTATCTTGAAAAAAGTAATAAAGAAGGGGCGAGCTAACAATGCTTGGTAAGTAAATTCCTAGCTTTGCCATAGGTCAGGGTTAGATCACAAGAATAATAGAAGAAAAAGATAACAAGTATATACGTAGTGAGTCACTAAGATATAACAACAACGACCCGAGGGTCCAAGAAGGCTTATCCCAAAATATAATACAATGAAGTGACGGTAACTCAAGCAAAATGGGATCTAGCCTATCATGATGATTCGTTGCCACAAACAAATACGTTAGCCAATCAAAAGTTTATCATGCTTGCAATAATATGATCATTCACAGGGCATAGAATATGATCATCAAACGAATACAAAAAATATCATAATTGAGTTCTAACAGATCAGATGCGTAAACATCCGGGGGCCCGGCTACCCCCTGCGTGCATAAAGCACTGAGCTCAATAATGTAAACTTGGCATGACAAACTCCCGAGCGCGGATGTACCACCATCCTCACTGCCAAGTCAGCCTCAAGTTTTTCGTACTTTCCCCCTTGGCTGTGACCAAACAAAGCCTTTTGGAGCGTGGACATACCGCCATCCTCTTTAACTCCAAGCCACAACAGACCCCAAGGGTTCACCATGCAATCTGAGAATCGAAGGGCCGTTGTGACTGAGCACAACCCCGGGCACATACCGAATATCATGATCAATAAAATTTCACACGGGATGTACAATCATATGAAACAATCAATATCACAATCAATGAGCCATAAAGCGTGTGGAATAACAAAATCTCCAACAAAAAGATATATCACAAGATCAAGGCATGGTATACATCATGATATAAATATGCTCAAGTATCAGCCAATCAAGATCACAAAATAATATAGGCAAGCAAGTCGAATCCGAAGTATAGGCATGAATAAATAATCACAAGTCGATTGGCTTCAAAATGGGGAAATCAAGCACATCAGGTAGCGACAGAGTACAAATTTGTCAGCATGTGAAAAATAACGTGACTGGCTGGGAATAACCCATAGTAAAGCATAGGAGTTACTTACCTCAGTTTCTTCGTATTGCTTTCTCAAAGAGGCACCACTATTGTTACCTCACAGCTTCTTTTCAATTCTATTGCTTAGGTGGTCCTATAATCATGGTTCTAAAAATTGCACAATGAATTAGCACCCATTTTAGTCCCAAACATGGTTATGGAATGCTTTAAATTCCTTTAAACTTAGTCTATTTAGTTAAGTGTTTTTAATTCCCCATTTCACTGTTTCAACTTAGGCTATTATATTCCTTAAATGAACTTAGTAACATTCAGAATCATCTTTTAAGTCATTTGGACTTCATTCGTTATCGATTAAGTACTTATTTAACCTTAGGGGCAAAATAGTAATTTTATCATTCTTGCCCCAGACCTTATCTTGGTCCTCAGAACATTCTCGATAGCTTATATAAAAAGTTCTAAGTCTTTTGAGCTTCATTTGGTATCTGCTTTTGGTCATCGGGACACATCGGTCATTTCTCATTTTATACTTTACCTATTTCGGAGTCTTATTTAGTCTTATAATTATGCTTTTTATCGGACTGGCCTTCTTTTCTAATTTATTCAGCCTTTTTTTTTTTATAAGTAAAAGATATATAAAAGAAGAAAATAAATACAAGATCAAGAGGGCATACCCTCGAACAAGCTATAGGGAAGGAGAACTACTACAGGCAGAAGAACTCACAACCCCAAGCAGGAAAAAACCAAAACAAAAACAGAAATACAAAACAAGAGGGCAAACCCTCAGACAAGCAAAGGAAATACAAGAAAACCTAGAGCTCAAGGCACATGCTGAGAGCTATTACAAATTAAAAATACTACAAGGTAAAGACCAAGTACACTGGAGATGTCTATTGGAGAGAGAGTCTTGGATCCCTTTAGAAGAGGTGAGCCTGCCACGGATCATGTCCTGAGTTTGAGCAATGATGGACTTTGAGTTTTTCTCGATCTTGGTGAACAATCTGCTATTCCTTTCACGCCAAATGTTGTAAATTGTACAAGCAAGAGTGAGCCGGCCTAAAATGGAGGAAAAGGACTTTCCTTTGAAAGAATTGGTAGCCCAAAGAACAGTCTGATGCCAGTCTCCATTTGAATTTTGAAATCCACTTTTAGAGAGCAAATGGGACCATATGTTGGAAGTGAAGGAACAAGAAAAGAAGAGGTGGTTGTGGCTCTCATTCTCTCTTAAACAGAATAGGCACTTGGGGTCATGACCAAGATTTGAAAAGAAGAGACGATCCTTGGTCCTTAAGCTGTGGCGGATGGCCATCCAAAGGATGAACCCTGCACGGGGGATAGCTTTAGGATACCAAACAAGCTTCCACCAATTAACCTGGGGATGATGGCTACGCAGGGTATCCCAGGCAGAGTTGATGGAGTAGGCCCCATTTGGGGAGGGTAACCAAAAAGTTTTATCATCAAGGAGGGGGGATGGGAGAAGATTAGGAGGCATACCATTCTTAAGGTCCAGCAGGTGGGGAGAATTAGCAATGGGCCAGTTCCAATGATTTCCAAGAATAATGTTACTCACTGTAGCTTTTCTACCAAGACCCGAATCATAAATAACTTTTTCTCCCATATTATCATAGATGGGGCCAGTAGGGAGCCAGTAGTCAAACCAAAGAGAGGCAAAAGACCCATTACCAATTACAATTTTGATGTAAGGCTTGAATAAAGGGAGGAATTTGAGCATTTTCCTCCATGCCCACGAACAAGATTGGGGACATTTGATTTCCCAGAAGCTTTTGCCATTAAGAAGGTTGCTGCGAATCCACTGAACCCAAAGGGATTTAGAGGGATTTTGAAATAGAGCCCATATGAGCTTCCCCAAAGCAGCTAGGTTCCAATCAACAAGCCTCTTTCCAAGACCCCCTTCGTTTTTAGGGCAAGAAACATCCTCCCAAGCAACTTTGGAACCAGAAAATATGAGATGGTTGCCACTCCAGAGAAAAGATCTCATGGCTTGCTCTATCTGATTTACCACCTTTTTAGGGAGGATGAAGTGAGAAGACCAGAAAACTTGAATGCTAAAAAGGACAGACCTGATCAACTGAACACGACCTACATAGGAAAGAGATTTTGAGGCCCAATGAGTGATCTTACCAATAATGCGATCTACTAAAGATTTGCAATCCTGGGCTTTCAGCTTGGTAGAAATCAAAGCCACTCCAAGGTAACGGATTGGAAGGGAGCCTTTAGGAAAACCGACATGAGCAACTATGAGCTGCTTGAGGTTGGAATCCACACCTGAAAGGAAAATGTTGCTTTTGGAAGCATTGTGAAGGAGACCTGAGAAGGAGGCAAAGGTGTCGAGCCCTTGCTTAAGGATAGAGGCAGAGGCAAGATCCCCATGACAAAAGAGCATGATGTCGTCAGCAAAACAGAGATGGGTCAGCTTGGACTTATGGCATCTCCAATGGTATTTAAATTGAGATCCAGCCGACATTTGATGGAGAATCAAAGAGAGAACATCCATAGCAATCACAAAGAGATAGGGGGAAAGAGGGTCTCCTTGCCTTAAACCCTTAGCCCCAGGAAAATAACCTTCCAGCTCGCCATTAATGACAACTGAGAAACGAGGAGTAGAAATGCAGCAGAAAATCCAGTCAATAAAAAGCTGAGGAAATCCCATTATGCTCAAAGTGTCAGTAATGAATTTGCACCGAACTGAATCAAAAGCTTTCCTAAGGTCAACTTTCAGTGTGCAACGGGGAGAACCACTGTCTTTGTGGTAATTATGCATAAGCTCTTGGGCCAGAAGGATGTTGTCACTGATATTCCTGCCTTGAATAAAAGCAGATTGAGAAGGATCAATGAGGCTAGGAAGAACTTTCTTGAGACGGTTGGCCAGAATTTTGGAAATGGTTTTGTAAAGGGTGTTACAGCAAGAAATAGGCCGAAAATCATGGACAAAAGAGGGGTTAGGGACTTTGGGAACAAGGGCGATAGCTGTGGCATTCATCTCTTTAAGGATGGATTTAGAGGAAAAAAATTCAGATATAGCTGCAATGACCTCAGGTTTAACAATATTCCAAGCTTTTTTGAAGAAATGACTATTAAATCCATCAGGCCCTGGGGCTTTGTTAGGATGAAGGCTAAAGAGGGCTTCTTGAATCTTTGCTGATTGAGGTCCTTAAGAGCAAATTTAACCTTCTTAAGCTTTTGACAACATATAAACATGGCTGTACCTTGAAAGTTTGTTAGCCAGGCTTGCTCGACAGTAGGAAGAAAGTTATCTTAGTCAGCCTAAAAATTGAAGAATTTGAAAGGGAGCCTGCGTTTTTGAAGAGAGATGCCGGATCTGAGAAGAATAGGGGAATGATCTGACAGGCCAGGGGGAAGAAATTCAGCCTCCGCATTTGGGAAAGCTGAGAACCAGTCATGGTTGACTAAAGCTCTGTCAATCTTCCTTTGAATAGTATGGGGAGAAGCTTGACCATTTGACCAGGTGAAGAAGCGCCCAGAAAATCTAAGATCCTCAAGCTCTGCATTCAAGAAACATGTGTTACAATCATCCATGCCAGTTGACCAGTCACACCTACCACCTCTTCTATCATGGGGGTAACGTATAGCATTGAAGTCATCAAACATAAGCCAGGGGAGACCCTTAGATATGGAGGCTTGGAGATTAATATCGTGGCATAAATCATTTCGCTGAAGAGGGGAATTGGAACCATAGATAACCGAAATGATCATGGGGGTTTGAGAGTCTCGAATTGTAATATTACAGTGGATAGCTTGATTGGAAACACGTGAAGAATTAACTTGGAGCACAGAGTTATTCCAGCCAATCCATATTCTTCCCGAGGCCGAGTGAGTGTAGTTATGCAAGAAGGACCATCCGGGAATGAGAGAGTTAGCCGTAATATCTTTAGAAGCTTCCTTGATTTTAGTCTCAACAATGCCTAAAAAACAGATAGAATAATCACGAACAAACAACTGAATTTCGCGCTGTTTTGAGGGGCTGTTCATACCCCTAATATTCCAACAAGCAAAATTCATTGAGGGGAGACAAGGGGGCCGGAACCTGTTGGTCCTTTTTCCTTTAGATTTTTCCCTTTACGCCTTAACTTTTTGAGCTGGTTTTTGGTGTAATTGCTGCCAATATCTGCTTCATCAACTCTTGCTATTTTGTCCGCTAAAGAATTAGATTCAGGAGATACAGTAGAGGCGGAACTGCTTATCTCAGGAAGGGAGCTATCAGTTAGGACAGAACAGGATTTTGGTTCCTTTGGGGATAGAAAGGAGGCTTGGTCTGCAGTAGGAGGGGAGAGATGAGTATTCAAAACTGTAGAATTTTCCATGTCCTCCATTGAGATTGAAGAGATGTGGGGAAGGACAGGTTGCTCCGGGATAAGGCCCTCTATAGGTTCACCCTCATGGTGGGATCTTGCATGCGGCATATCAGATTGTAGATTTTCAGAACCGGGAGAAGGCTCACCTTGATCCTTAGGGAGGTCTACAACGGGAGCAGATTCTTTGGCCGAGTCATCAATTTGGATGGATTTACCTTTGCTTGAGACCACTCTCCATTCACTAGTAGTGGATTTCCTACTAACCGTGGTGGGTGGATTAATGGCTTTCCCTTCATTTATTTTAACTGAAGGGCAGTTGGCAAGTCTATGGCCAAAGAGGTGACAGTGGGTGCACATAGAGGGAAGCCATTGGTATTCAACAAATATTTCCACTTTTGTGAGGTCTGTTAACAGAAGATCAAAGGAATCTGGGAATTTTTTAGTGGCATCCACCTCAACACATCCTCGCATAACTGATTCGTGTCTGATCTTCAGTGTGTGAGTCAGCATACAAAGGTTTCCCAATGGCACTAGCGACATAGCTAAGCCCTTCTGCTGTCTAGAGTTCATATGGAATGTTGAAAAATTTAACCCAAACAGGAATTTTAGCCACGTTTTTCTTGGACAGTGTCATGCCCGGGTGCCAACGTTGAAGAATAATATGCCGTCCTGAGAAGTGCCAATGGCCACCTTCAAGAATAGAGTGAATGGCATGCATAGAATCAAATTTGAAAAAAAAGAATCCGTTGCCATTTGTAAGCACTTCATTTAAGCCTTCTTTGGTCCAAAGCTTCTCTGCCATCTTTTTAGTCCATAGAAATGGCATCTTCTTGTCAAGGAAATAGCCTACCAAGGTATTTTCCCAAACTGGGATACCGGCTTGAAGAACTTCCGGTGGAGGTAGAACAAAAATCCTATCCCCTACAATTTGTGGTTGCTTATATTCCAAGTGGAATTTTTTAGAAGGAAGAGGTTTTTGGAAGAGAGAAGACCAGGCGGGAATGGACGGAGGGGAAGCGACTGCCTGCTGAGGGCTGGTGTTTGGGATAAAGGAATGGTTAGGGGGCCCGACAACTGTTGGAGGGGAACAGAAGCATGGTCTGCTATAGTTGGCTCTATGATTCCATTAGGGGTAGCAGTATGAGGACGGTCTGCTGTTACAACAGGGATAGCGTAGAAAGGGGGCATAGCAGTAGCTTTTTGCAAAGATGGATGGGTGGTATTGACAAATGCAGAGTGGCTAGAGTCAGCGCCAGGTGGCCCCACAGCTCCTGATGGAGTATCAGTATGGTGGAGGTCTGCAGTTTCTACTTTTGTATTAGCGTAGGAAAGGGGAGAAAGCCGGGGGCCAAGCTGTCCTGTATTGGTATTTGGCAAGAAAGGGAAATTTGGATGGGGCCCAGTCACCTTTTGAGAAGCTGCTTGGTGGGTAATAACCGCAGCATGGTGGACGCTGGTAGTAGCAGTAGGGACTAAGTCTATTTGCAGGTCTGCACCAGATTTGCTAGCCATTGGAACTCCATAATTCCTAGCCATTTGATTTGATCTCCTGGCCTCTATGATTGACACATGGGCAGCTTGGGACAAAGGAGCGTTTGGACGGGCTGATGCTCCTCTTCCAATGGAGATTGATGGAGTTGCACGCACCACCTGTTGCACCACCTGCTGCACCCTTCCTCTACCCTGAAAATCGGTGAACTTGGAACCATTTGAGGTAGTAGTATCTTGATCAAACATGAAGGAGCAGTCAGGAGAGAAACCTCCATATTCAGTTTCTAAATCAAGTGCCACTTGGGGTATAAATTCACCCTATTCAACACTTTCATTCCAGGACAAGACCGGGACAGGTTGAGCAGATTCTTGGTTCGCTACTGTTGCTTTGGTGGACGGGTCCATGATCAGGGATGATTTGTAATGTTTGCGGCCAGGGCTTTGCAGTTTCAACGTCATGAGGTTGTTTGGTAGCATTTCCATCCTCCAGAGTTCTTGTGGAGGGATCATTTACTCCAGGACAGATTACTGCACTGGAATACTGATCTGTAGGAGTGGGTTCCTTTGCAAGAAGGGAATGGTTTGCAATGGATGAAGCTTGGGAATCATGGAGGACAGCACGTAAGGACTGAATGGAAGCCATTAGAGACATAGGGATGAGCAGAAGAGTTAGGGAAAATCTAGAGAGAGAAGCTCTCCCTTCTCACTAGAAGCCATTTCCTCAATTCCTCTTATTTATTCAGCCTTTACTTTGCAATTCCATGCTTAAGGGTGTTTTGGTCTTTTTTTTTTTGGTAAGTAAAATTTTATAAAACCAAAAGGAAAGAAAGAAAGAAAATACAAGATCAAGAGGGCATACCCTCAAACAAGCTATAGGGAAGGAAGAGCTTCTACAGGCAGAAGAGCTCCCGTCCCAAAGCTACCAAAAAACATAAAACCATTACACATCAAAGATGCTACTAGGAAGAGACCAAATACATTGAAGATGTCTATTAGTATTCGTGTATGCAATCCTTTTAGAGGAGAATAGCCTACCACGAATCATTTCCTGAATTTGAGCTATGATAAACCGGGAATTTGTCTTTATCCTAGGGAATAATCTGCTATTCCTTTCCCTCCAAATAGTATAGACTGTGCAAGTAAGGGTGAGTTTTCCTATAGCAGAAGAGAAACCCTTTCCTTTGAAAGTATTGGAAGCCCAAGTACTGATCTGTTGCCAGTCTCCAAGGGCAATGAAATCCACTTTTAGAGAGCAAATGGGACCATATGTTGGAAGTAAACGGACAAGATAAGAAAAGGTGACTATGACTCTCATCTTCACGCGTGCAAAAAATATATTTAAGATCATGCAAGTTTACAATTATTTGGGCCTTCATTGGTATCAATTTCGTCCAATTTGGACTCTATTCGGGCTTCGTCTGGTATTAGGGGCATTTTAGTATGGACTCCACCGTTGAGTCCAGAGCGTTTGACATAATTAAAATGGGCTATCTTTTATTTTTAATTAGCCCTGGGTATCGTTAGGGGTAATGCAGTAATCATTTATCATTTGTGTGTCTATATTTTTCAGGAATTAATTTCACAAATCGGACTCCACTGTTAAGTCCGGAATGCTCGAAATAGCAAAAATACTCTATTTATTCATTTATTTTGGACTTCATTTGACTTATTTAGTGTCCAAGGGTAAAATAGTCATTTTAGCCAATTAATAAAATAATTAAACAAATTATTTTATTATTTATTTATTTTTCAGGGGCTTATTTGAATTAATTCTTTAATTTTTTTGGCCATAACAGAGATTTTGGGAAGTGTTCGAGTCAAAGTGAAATTCTAGAATTTTCCTAGGGATCTCAACGTAATTTTATAAAACATTTAAAATAAACCAGAGGGTTCATTTCATTTTTTAAGTGAATCGGCCTTAATTGTGCTGAACCAACCGGTTCTGCCAGTCTATTGCATCACGCTGATGTCATGTTGACATTAGCCCCATCAAATAATATATTTTTATTCTTTTAAACAAAACAACGTAGCTGCACTAAAGGGTTTTAAACCATTTCGCGGTTAGGTCGGGGCTCGACCTGAAACCCGGTCCATAACCCAACCCTGCACTGTTTGTCTTCCCCAATGCGAGGGTTACTGTAACCCTAATTCCTGAGTTTTATTTTTTCCAATTTCGTGCACTCTGGGGTAGATTACTCGCCTGTTTTTGGGTGGCATGGAGTTTTGGATGTCTAGCCAACAATTTGGCGTTGGTTTCATGTCTCAAAATAGTCTAGAGGCCTGTTCGAGCTCCAATATTGGCAACTGTAAATCGCTTGTTGTATGCTCGTTTCTGTACCTTTTTAAGCGTGGCTTGGTCTATTGTGTTCCATAGGTCATGGCGATTCAAACCATGTTCTAAAAACAAGTTTTAAAGCTCCATTGATGAAGTTGGGTTATAAACCCGTGACCTGAAATTTCAATTTTTGGGCTCGTCTTAGAGTCATTTCACTAGATTTCCATCGTGTTGTAAACCTTCTTCTCCCTAGTTTAAATCCCTATCCCTCAATCAGAGTTTAACCCCAGTTGAATTAGACCCGGTTGTCAAGGTCTGTCAATGGTTGTTATTCCTAGTTGAGGGCTTTTCAAGCCCTTTTTGGCCCTCTCATTACATGCCAAACACCCTAGCTTGATAGGTAATTCCATGCATGCAGGATAAGGCTTTATAAGATCCAAAACAATATGCAAAATTTTCAAAAGAAAGAAAAAAAAGAATATCAAAACCTTGATGATCCGTTCCTCCTTTTCTCTTGGCTCAGGGTGAGAGCCTCAGTGCATTCCAGTTCTGTAAGACTAGCCTCCTTGCTTCATCTTTAGGTGATCACACACTCACATGCACACACATTTGTATAAGCACACACATTGTCTCTCTCTCTCTCTCTCTCTCTCTCTCTCTCTCTCTCTCTATCACTCACGCATACACACACACACACACACACACACACACACTCTGGTTTGCCTTTACACACACTAAGTTTGCAACACCACACTTGAGTGTTTTAATGGTGGCTGACCAACATATATAATTGTACACCTGTACATATACACATGTGTAGGCTTTGTGGGGTTTAGATGTGATAATGTAGGCTAGGGCATAGGATGTTGTGGAATGAGGTGTTGCATGTATAGCCATTGACCAATTTGTGAGGTAGGCTTGGGTAATTTAGGTTTATATACAATTCTGTTGTATAATTTAGCACAAAAGTGCTGGCAGCCCACTTGGTAAGTTTTTAGGTGAAATTACTTTCCTTACTTGGTCATGGGTTCAAATCCCTTTAGCATTTTTCCCTTATTTTGGGCTTATGCCTCATTTGGCTGGCGCACATTTTCATTTTAGCTATTTCCTTCGTAATTTCTTTTCTATTACTCTTTTTACGAAGCGGTTTCTTCTGGTAGCTTCTTTTTTCGGTTAGCTTCGATGTCAAATGCCTCGTGTCGGTTATTATTTCTTTGTGTTTTCCGTAGTTAGCTAATTCGAGTTTCAATGGTGTTAAAACGAGGCTAAAATAGCTAACTTAGGCCCTCCCCTCTTAACGCATTAAATTATTTTATTGGTCTATCGTGATCGTCGAGAAATTCATGATTCATTATCTTAATTATTCTCTATGTTGTTCCTAATTAATAATTAGCGAACTAATTATTAATTAATTGAGGTCAGGGTGTTACAGTTCCCTCAAACCCTTATCCTGGGAAAGACCATCTCATAGATTTCATCAGTAAAGGTATTTCTCATGCTCAAGCTCAACAATTAAGTAAGCTAGTAGATAAAGATGAGATTAAGGAGACTTTGTTCAACTTGCACCCTACTAAAGAGCCAGGCCGGAGTGGTTTTAATGGGCATTTCTTTCGGGCTGCTTGGGATATCGTGGGTGCCGATGTTCTTGCTGCCATCCAAGAGTTCTTTCAGGAAAGCTCTTTGCTTCGTGAGCTCAATGCTACTGCCATTGCCCTTGTGCCTAAAGTTCCCACCCCTCCAAGTTAAATGATTACCGCCCCTATTTCGTGCTGTAATACCATCTACAAGTGCATTACCAAGATCCTTCCTAATCGTCTCAAACTTTTGAAGGGAAGTCAGCTCAAAGCTATATTAGCAAGTTGGTGATCTCTACTCTGATGCATTCTATTTTGCTTGTATGGAATCGACAGTGTTTCAAAGATGAATCAAGAACTAAAGATCAGCTTATTGAGGGTATTAATCTGATGGTGCGTAGCAAGTTGATGGGGATCGTTGCCTTAGACATTTTTTGCTGGATGAAGATTTGGTGTTGCAGTGGGAGTTGAGTTTGGACAATTAGTTGTTGGTTTGGTCTTTTGTCTTAGAGGTTAGAAGGACTGGCAATCTTGTTAAAGGCCTTCCCTCCTTTCCCTCCATGTTCTAGTCTTGTTAGTTTGGTTTTTGTGTAGCTCTTTGTTCTTGAGCTTTGTTTTGCTCCTCTTGTATATCTCTCTTTTTGGTTATATAAAATTTTACTTCCCAAAAAAAAAAAAAAAAATGGGGATCCCCCTGCCTTAGTCCTTCTGCACCAGGGAAAAAACCTTCCAACTCACCATTAATAACCATTGAGAATTGGGTAGTAGAGATGCAGCAGAAAATCCAATCAATAAACTGATGTAAACCCTTAAGATTGAAATCCCTTGAACCCACAATTAAATTGAAACTTACCCAAGAAAGCCAAGAATCAAGTCAAGATGATCTAGACACATTGAAAACTTGTTTCAAGAACCTAGATTTGATGAGAACGCCACAAAAAGTATGCCTTTGATAAGTTCGTAGTTCACTCAAGAACAAGTAGAAAAAACTAAAAAATTCTCTATGTAGAAAGCTTCATTCACGTTCTCCTTTCAAAATGCAGCTACAAGTCCTTTTAAAACCCTCCATGAAACCCAAGGGCCGAATAAGGCCGACATCAATTAAAAAATACGGGCTGAACATCCTCAGGCTCAAAACATCCTAAACTACCGACTAAACTAATAAAAGAAATCCACTAAATGAGTTAAATAGGCCCAAACGCTTACAACCATAAAAACATAAAAGAGGCCCACACACCTATATTTAAAGAAATAAAAAGTCTACACAAAACCACTAGGCTATGTCGCCCCTCTCTATAACTTGTATCACATGGATTAAAGCTGGTTCTTCTTCTTTCAAGCCCATTTTGAATGTTATGATCTTGCTCAATGAATTTTCAAACTTGGCCCAAGTGGATCGCATCAATCCTTGCATTGCTTCCTTGATCTTCTAAGCTCTCGACCTTGTGATTGGCCCATCTGGAACTTGTAAAGGATCTTTCAGACTCGGTCCACCATGGTGCCCATCATAAACAGCTAAGAAAATCCCATAATGCTCAATGTATGAACAATAAACTCCCAACGTACCAAATCAAAGGCTTTCTTAAGATCAACTTTCATTATACAACGAGGGGAGCTTGAGTTCTTGTGGTAGTTATAAATGAGCTCTTGGGCAGGAAGGATGTTATCACTGATTTTCCTGCCTTGAATAAAGGCAGATTGAGAAAAACCACTGAGGCTGGGGAGGAATTTCTTAATACAGTTCGCAAGGATCTTGGAGATGGTTTTGTAAATTGTGTTGCAACAATAAAAGAGGCGAAAGTCATGAACAAATGAAGGGTTAGGAACCTTGGGAACAAAGGCAATATGATGTGAACCCAAATAAGCCCACACGCCTATACTTAACGAAATAAAAAGTCTACACAAAACCACTAGGCTATGTCGCCCCCCTCTGT
This sequence comes from Nyssa sinensis, assembly GCA_008638375.1. NCBI lineage: Eukaryota > Viridiplantae > Streptophyta > Magnoliopsida > Cornales > Nyssaceae > Nyssa > Nyssa sinensis. The sequence continues at coordinate 30,633,365 of CM018047.1, read as the reverse complement.
AGCTTGTATCACATGGATTAAAGCTGGTTCTTCTTCTTTCAAGCCCATCTTGAATGTTGGGGTCTTGCTCAATGAATTTGCAAACTTGGCCCAAGTGGATTACGCCAATCATTGCATTGCTTCCTTGATTTTCTTAGCTTTCGACCTTGTAATTGGCCTATATGGAACTTGTAAAGGATCTTTAAGACTCAGTCCACCATGGTGCCCATCATTCCCCCTCTCCTCAAAAGGATTCGTATATGAACTTCAAAACATGTTGATATGCATAGTAAAATGAGGGTAAAACCTGCTTCCATTTTCGCACATATCATCTTATCAATTTCGTAAATAGAATCCGTTTCGAACCAGATTCCAGTTTTACATCTGCATGGAGAATCTCTTGCCTAGGGGATTAGATCTTGCTACTTGGCATACATCATGTCATTGAGTTCCGAAGAAACCCAAAATCATTTTCATCATGTCAATTGAGTTCCGAAGATCCCAAAATCATTTTCATCATGTCAATTGAGTTCCGAAGAAACCCAACATCATTTTCATCATGTCAATTGAGTTTCGAAGAAACCCAAAATCATTTTTAGTGCTTATGCATGCTTCATCTTGCTTTAAGAGTGATAACAAGAGGTATAAAACACTTACAAATAGATGTTATTTAAAAGCAGTTAAAACACGGCCTCCCTCTAGTTGCACTTTAAAACATATAACATATAACTTCTTCAATAGAGTCTTTAAACACTTGGAGTATGTGAATTCAGAATATTTAAAGAGATTTGGCATTTTAAACTTAGACATACTGAAATATATTTTTAAGGAAAACTGTAGTAGAAACCATTCACTAAGCATGTCACAATAGGGTTTATAAGAACAGAAATACTTTAAAATAGGAATCATGTAATACTGAATTTGATATTCAAATGCTTCAGATATTTTGAACTTAAACTTCTTCAAATTCATGGAGTTAAATCTCCACTTCAAATACAGGATTACTCACCTCTGTCCTTTAAGGTTAGTGCTAATAATGCACTTTCCAACTTCCTCAGTAGTTCCTAAGAACAATTCATAAATAGTCTCATTAATTTCATATTCACTGCAGTATCACCTATTGTTACTTCTTAACTTATGCTCAAATCGTATTAAATGCTAAATCTAATCTTAGGCGTTATAACCTTAAAGTATATTCTTCTGGTAGCTTCATTAACCTTTAGGGTTGCTTTCATAACTTCACTAATTCATATATCATATTTTTTTTGTACTTCAATTCATAATATGGACCTCACCATTAAATCCGGAACGCCCAAAGGCGTCTTAGTCTATAATTACCTAAACTCATGTTATTTATCAAATTTTATATCTCTTTATTATAAGTGTATCTGTTAATCAAATTGTCACGCCCCGGATTTTCGCGAACCCGAGGAGCGACTGAATGAAATAAAAGAAAAGAAAAGAAAGGACAATCCAGTAAGTTTAATTGAAATATCCCTTATTATTCTACAAATTTTTTCCAAGGTTAAAATTAAACACTTATTATTCAACCTAACTCGAAGCGGTCCCCAAATGTTGCTCAAGTCCTTCTCTCCATTTATGTTTAAATTAATTGAAGTCACATCTAGAAATTGTCTCCAAAATGTTCTCAAAACAAGTCAAAAATAATGCCTTGGAATGATGGCCCAAAGGGGCCCCAAAATAGTTTAAGACATGGTCCACAAATGGGCCAAAAAGTTCTACCTAAAGTGGTTCAAGTGAATGGCCAAACATGGTCTTGATATATAATTCAAGAGTGTCCAAAAAATTACCCAACGTGGCTCTATGTGATGGCTAAAAGTGGCCTAAAATGGTGGCCGAACATGGTCCAAAGGTCGGCCCAATATGGCCCAATATGACGCCCATATACAGCTCAAAAAGGTGACTCAAAAGTGGATGTTAAGTGGCTGTCAAGGCTGCTGCACAAAGGCTGGACAGCAGGTGGCAGCAGCAGGGCAAAACAGTACAAGTCGTGAGCAAGCAGGGCGCCGCAGGTGACAGGGCCACCCCCGCGGGGGGCGCGCGCGTAGGGCGCGCGGGTGTGGGTGCAGGCGGCTGGCTGGTGCACGCGCGGGGCAGTTCAGGCCTGTTTTGGCACTGTAGCACAGAGACCTGATTTTCTGATTTTTTTGAAATTTCACTATTCATGGCTGCAACCCCAATGTTTCATTTTCTGATTTTTTTTTCCAAAGTTTTAAAGGCCACTTTTTCCCCATTTTCAGCCCAACTCCCAAGGACACTATCCTCCTAATTTGGATAGTTTTTCCAACCATTTAAATGGTGTTTTACACACTTATTTTTCACTTTATTTTCCAAAATTTTGGGCATAGTTTCCTTTGTTTTTCCAAGGCTTTTCTACCTAATTTTCACGACATGTATGAATATAAATTCACCAACAACCCACCCTCATACGGTGGCCACAAACCCATCTAACCAAAACATGCATTCTCCATATTCAACACATCCATGTAAAATGTAATTACTACAATCATCATACATTTATTTGATTCACAACTTATGCATATTAAAATGGCCCAAGGCCTAAAGTTTACAACTTGTTTCAACACAAAACAAAATAAATTGGGCTTATGCCCATACATCCAAAAAGTGCCCCAAGGGCCAAATCTTCAATTTAGTCCATGTCTTCCCATCCTTCAAGACTTGAAGAAGTCTTAAGTACCCGGGGTCTCATCTGAAATATATTGCCCACGAATGGGTCAGCTCAACTGCTGGTATGATAACTCACTAATACTAACAACAAATTTAGGACGTGGCATGTGCAAGTGTACATTCATTTCTACATGTCTCTCTAATCAATCCATACAATGTGCTGACAATATTCATAACGCATCCATACAAACTCTAAATCACATTCATGAATTCATTAATACGATGCAATGAAATTATGCGTGACACACCCATGCAACTCTACGCCACACCCATGTCAACTCTATGCCACACCCATGTCAACTCTATGCCATGTCAACTCTATGCCGCACCCATGTCTCGGTTTTACGGATCGCATTCGATGGTCCATTGAGTACCACACCTGTTTCACGGGCCGCCCCCGTCGGGTCAATCAAGCACCGATACATGTCTCGCTTCACGGTCCGGACCCCGTTGGCATGCGAGTACCAAATGGCCAATTTTGGGTTTTTCACCACAGGATCTACACCCTCATAATGCATAGCACTTCGTGCTCAACTCACACCATGTGTCCAAGGAATTTCACCATGCCAACATGCCATGATTTCATCATGCAAATTCAATGTGACAAATGATCAAACACATGGTGCGCATTTTCAAGTCATGCCTTTAAACCCCACATGATTCATAACTTTAAATTTCCAACCATGCTTCACATAACATAGGTCATAACCACACACCTTTACACATTTTTCAAGCCACAATGTCACCATTTCACCAACCACAATGAATTTCACAAAATCACTAACATTCCACACAAGACTAAGACATCACACCACCAATTCCCTTCTAAGATGTCAAGTAAATATCATATAAATACACATCAAATATAGCAATCAATTACAAAGACAAGATAAGTCATTCTCATGGCAACAAACATCAAATAAACCAAAGAATACATAAAGCCCCAAATTACTAACTCTAAGTCCTTCAAAGTAACACCTCTTAGATAACTTCCTAACATGAAATAAACATCTAAACCAATCAATCAACATGTAATAAGGTAGGAAAAACTAAATCTATTCCTAGCTTAGCAAGAAATCATACCTAAAATCAGTTTTTCACAAACTGTAGAAGCTGTATTTTCTGGATAGCCAAACTGTTCGGTGAGGATATATTACTCGTGGAGACGAACAACTTTCCAGAAGAAAGTTTGGCCAAAATCCCGCTCGAAATATGTGTTTCGGCAGCTTGAATTCTTGAATTTCTAGGGCTTTTCTCACTCTCTCTCTATAAAAACGTGAATTCTGTAATTTCAGACCCAATTTATGATAAAAATGGTCTAAGGGGGCTGTATTTATAGTGGTGGACAAAGGGGCTAAGGGCAAATGACTATTTTGCCCTTAATGAGCCCGAAACCTCGTTACTCTACAACCCATTCCTAAACGCTTCAATTAAAAATTTTGTTTTAACCAATGTTCATAAAATTATTTTAAATGAAAACTCTTAGAATAAAATATTTTCATTTGAGATCGTTTTAGGCCCGTTCCACCAGGGCCACCCGAACGCCCTTTTTGTCCAATTTTGAAACGGTTTCCGTTTTAGCTAAAATTTGAACAGTAGCTACCTCACAATATTCTAAGCATATTTCTCTTCTATGACACACTCCAAATATGCCTTTAAACATGTCAAATGGTGAACTAACGCATTTAGATGCTTTACTAGCAAAACCGGGCTTGACCGACAAAACCGTGCATGCCAAATATCCTACCGGCAAAACAAAAAATTTTTCCTCATTTTTTTCAGATCTCTACACAAATAGACTCTAGTATTGAGTCCAGAACACCGAAGAAAGTCAACTTAGACCCTCTTGGACTTCCATTTGGCTTTAGAGGCACTAGGGGCAATTTGGTAATTTTATTCATTTACGTGTCTTTATTTTTTGGGGTCCTGTCTCACAAAACGAACCTCACCATTGGGTTCAGAATGCCCAAAATAGTTAAAATACACTATTCATATGTTTAATTTAGACATCGGGTCATTTCACCTTTATTAAATTAATTAATTTAATTTAATTAATTAATTATCATTTTTATATAATATATATATAGATATATATTATATGCCCAAAATACCCACGGGCTTGCCTGTCCAAGTGGGTTTAGGGGTGGGGTTAGGGTTCTTGAGTCTTGGATGGTGGAGGGTTCGATTCCAGGGGCGCGCAGTCCTTTTTTATTTTTTTTTTCATAAATTATAACTTAAATATATATATATATATATATATATATATCTTGTGACAATTATACAGCATGGGCGTGTTTGTCACAGTGGTAAGAATATGGGGTTGGTTCAAAAGGTCCAGAGTTCGATTCTCAAGAGCTCCAGCCCCTTTTATTTTTCTGATTTTCTATGGGCCAAACGGCGGACAAGAGCCTTATCCGTGGATAGGCTATCCTCATCGTGTACAAGTTACTAAATTTGGCCCACAACCCTGTAACCAAACAGACCATAATCAGATTTAAATTTAAACCCTTAAGCCCAAAATGGTGTCGTCCCAATAATGCGGTGGCTAGCCCTATATCGTGACACATGTCTGAGTCAACACAACCCTAGTCTAGAATCGGCTGAGTCAACTCACGAGTTGGCTCAATGGGGTCTTCTTCCTCCTTACGCCCGAACTACTATTGCCCTAATTCCTGCAAATCCAAACTTCTAATTTCGTGGATTTTGAGAGATCAAATCTCTCTGTTTTTGGGTGGTATCAGTCTCTGTGTGTCTTAGCAACACATTGGCATTCACTTGGAGTTTCAAATTGAACTCATGATCGTGTTTGGGAGGTTGAGGCTATGACCTGTAACTCGGCCATATAGACTCATTTTTTAGCCAAAATCCATGAGGTTTCTTCTGTTTTAACCCATTCTTCATGGGGTTCAAGTCTTCATTCTCAAAAATGGATTTTTCATTGAGTTTGTGAGGTTGGGTTTTAAAACCCGTACCTGCAACTCCAATTTCTAAAGTCTCCTTTAAGTCGCAAGGTCGAGTCTTAGTGTTTTTAAAACACTTTGGGGATCCAGTTAAGGTCCTAATAAGCCAAACTTGGTTTGGCAATTATTGGTTCAGACCTGCTCTAACTAAGGTATATCCATGGCTGTCGTGGTGTACGGCTTGGTGTTTTGGCTGTTTTATGGCCAAATTTCCATGTCCTATTTAAGGTCACATGCCCTAGATATCATATATGCTTAAGAAAACTTAAAACAGCTTATATATATGCATATATTTTAGAGAGAGAAAATCATGGGTTTCGTGTTTTTACCTCTTAACAGTGACCCTCTTCTTCTGATTTTCTTTTCTTTTGGATCCTCTGAATCCCTCTAACTATTCCCAGCTTCTTGTTTTTCCTTCTCCCTTTCTCGATTCTCTCTAGCCTAAGCAACCCCATATATAACCAAAACCAAAACCACTTACCTTCTCACCCACGTAGTCCATGGTTTTCCCTTCTTTTCTTCCCTTTTCTGACTTCCTTTCTGACCCATTTAATTTCTTCTTTTTCATTTCAACTTTGCATTAAATTCATGTTTGATATTTTATGATATATGAATATATTATATTAAACACAAACTAAACACACTCACTTACACACATGCACTAGCACACACATTAGCAACAGACCCTTCTCATCCCTCCTTTCAAATGATCCCACTTGTGGCTGCATATGTGTATGTATGCATGTATCTATTTATATACATATACATATACATATACAAATACATATATATATATATATACACAAACATATAAACCATGTATGTAATATACATACACTTACACACATACTTAAACACACACTATTTTCACACACAGCACATGCAGTATGCATGGCTGTGTCTCTCCCCTTGCATATTTGTATTTTATATACTTTATATATATATAACCGTATATGTACACACATATATATACCCGTATATGCGTCTAATGTAAATTTTTAGGTGCGTATATATACCCTTATATTTTATGGGCAATGCTTATGTGTGTACGCATGCATGCATGGGAATGTGTGTGTGCACGCATTTTGAGGCATGGTTCTAGGTTGCTCGGGCGTCACCCGGCACTAACTGTATAACTGACACTATTCACATTCCAAAATTGTACAATGACTAGAGCTAAAACAGCTCGGTTTACAACTGATGACACACTACCCGATCCGATCTACCTCGGTCTACGTGCTAACCCAGGTGAGGGTGTTACATTCTCCCGTCCTTATTAGAGTTTTGTCCTCAAAACTCGAGTGTTCCTGTTCTTTTAAGATTTTTCTCTCTTTCTTCCTTACTACATTCTATCTATCATGTTCATGCATCTAGTAGTCAAATTTAAATGACAGTCATATATATATATATATATATATATATATATATATATATATAAGACATAAATTAATTATTTAGATAGAATACCTAGCTAAGCCTCAGATGGGTTCCTTGTTAGCCTGATTCCATTTCAGGTAATTCTTTATGAGATGTCCCCCTTTTCCACACTTATAACAAGCTCTTGTGATCATACGGCAGGGCGCATAATGTTTCCTACTGCAGACAGGGCATAGTGGAGTTGTCATTTTTCTTTTGCTTCCCCCTATCTTCTTATCCCTGTTTATAATAGGTTGTTCCTGTGGCTGGGTGTCTTGTGCTTTCTATTGTGTGCCATGCTGGGTTTGGGCATCGTACACAGTTTCAACTATTACTTCGAGGAGATGTTCAATTCTGTCTACTCGTTCTTCTAGATTACTCGTGTCTCCTTGTACATCAGCCATTTTCGTTGTAAAACAAGTAGTATTAGTTTTTATCACATGCTATAATCACATACGGTTAGTTTCACCTACTTTGTAATTTTAGAGTTTAAAATTTTATCATTTATCCCTTCTAATTCTTGGGTGGTTCTATAGTCCAAATTTATTTCTTGCCTTCGTTTTATTACTTCTATTTAACTACGGGTCCCATACCCCATCTTCTTATCGAATATGTTATTCTAATCATTTACTTTACTCAAATGCAGGTCCCATACCTTGCCTTCAAATCAAATCACGTGCCTCACATATCTATTTCATATAATGCGGGTCCCATACCCCGCCTTCAAATCAAATCACATACTTCTCATATTTACTTTAAGAAATGCAGGTCCCATACCCCGCCTTAAATTAATCATGTATTTCTAATATTTACTTCATGTAATGTGGGTCTTATACCCCGCCTTGAAATCAATCCATGTACTTCTAATATTTACTTCATGTATTGCGGGTCCCATAGCCCGCCTTAATCAAATCACGTACTTGAATATCTTAGGTAGCCTAAAACTTACCTAACTTATAGTTCTGTTTCTAATTTTTCTAGTGTCACTAAGTTGTCTAAGTCAACCTAGAGCTCTGATACCATGTTGGCACGACCTGAAATCCACCCTGTGCGGATCCCGGACAGCGACAGCCACCCTTAGGCCCGGGGCCTCAGGGCAAAGCTCGCATAAGCGACGGTATCGGACGGCGGTGAGGCCTGTGTTTGCGGAAGCGTGAAAAACTGTTTCTTTTCTTTTCTTATTTTAATTTTCCGCACATCCGTCCAGTACTGCCACTCTTCAGAACGGTACACATGATTATACATTCAGAGCAGAATAAAACTTAAAGACTTTATAATTAATACATGTTCAACCACCCCGTGGGTCTTAATACATAACAATTTTACTAACTTCTAATACGTAGACTATCCTTTGGGCTACCAACTCTTTCAAAGGCAAGTCGTTTTCCTCCATTCTAGGCAGGCTTACTCTAGCTTGCACAGTTTACAACATTGGCGTGAAAGGAATAGCAGATTATTTTCCCAGATCCAGAAAAGCCCTAGCGCCATTATAGCTCAAACTCAGACATAATCCGTGGAAGGCTCACTCACTCAAACGGGATTCAAGACTCAAATTCCAATAGACTTCTTCAGTGTACTTGGTCTTTACCTTGTCGCATAGTTAATGTGTAATGTTTTCATGCCTGAGGGTATGCCCTTTTATTTTTCTGATGTTTAGTGTTTTTTTGCTGCTTTGGGTCGGGTGTTCTTCTATTTGTTGAAGTTCTTCCCTCCCTTAAGCTTGTTCGAGGGTATGCCCTCTTGATCTTGTATTTATTTCTTTTCTTCTATCTAACTTATTTACCTATCAAAAAAAAAAAAAAAAAACTTCTAATACAAAATGTGATTACTAAAAATCATAGTGCTTTCCAAAAGACCGCTAGTCCTGTAATAGCTGCTTCCACCTTTCCTCAAAATGGGCGAAGCTCTAATCATCATCATCATCAAGTCAAGACTGCTATCAGTCACCTGAAAGGGGGTAGGATAAAAATCTGGGTAAGCTAATCTAAGCTTGTGAGTAATTCCAGCATTTCTCTTAGGTTTTCAATTGGCAGTGGTTAGTATAAGAGAGTTTATAAAACATTCATGATGCGAACCCCGCCAAATTAACGAGACCCATCAACGAGATAAGAATCCAAGATCGTTTTACAACCAGATCTGAATGGACAGACCTCAACCCGTTGTTTACGACAAAAAAAAACCTCGGTATACATAACCTCAACCCGTTGTTTAGTGCAAAACAAGAACCTCGATATAAGGAAGACGCCACAAACGGTGATGGAAACCTGTTTAATAAGTCATTGGTGAACGCCACGGGAAAACCCGATAAGTTCAAATAGTTCTTCAAAGAACCGCAGAGAAAAATTACTCTCACAATTTTTACTAAAAAATTTATCTTCTGCCAAATGCGATTACAAGTTCTTTTTAAAACAATCTATGAAACCCCAGGGCAGAATAAGGCCTACATCAAATAAAAGACATGGGCTAAACATTTTCAGGCCCAAAACATCCTAAACTATGGACAAATTAAGTTAGAATTTCGCGCAGCCAAAAACGTCATCAGTGCACATACAGCAACTTCAAATACGATTTTGACCTTGATACAGCCCGAATCTCGAAAACGCAAAACATGAAAGTTGTAGAAATATTCCTTGGCTTTCATAGCATCTTGAATCATCTCAATCAGAGCTCGGATGAGAGAGTTATACCCAGATTACGATGTGACATTGAAACTGTACGAAAATCACCCAATTAGCGTTTTTGTGCACTTAACTTCTTAGCTCTCAACCTTATGATTGGCCCGTTTGGAACTTGTAAAGGATCTTTAAGACTCGGTCCACCATGGTGCCCATCATTCTCCCTCTCTTCAAAAGGATTCGACCTCGAATCTTTAAGACTCGGTCCGCCTTGTTGCCCATCATTCCCCCTCTCCTCAAAAAGATTCGACCACGAATCGTCACCTGCATCAAAGGGAGAAAGATATATATATATATATATATATTTTATGGTTTGTGTACTCTCTTCTTCTTTTTTTGGCTAGAAGCGGCGCAAGAAGACACACCAATGCGTGTTTCTGTGTTTCAAAAGACAGAACTGCTGTGTTTCAAGAAGCGGCTGGAACGTGCAACAAAAGAAAAGGGATATTTGAAAATAAAAAAGGAGAACAGAGGCTACGGCTTGAGATTAGAAGCAGGCTGACGAGAAAAGACAAAAAAAAAGAAAAGAAAAGCAGAGAAGACAATGGTTGGACTGAATAAAAAAAAGAAAGAAAAGAAAAGAAAGCTGAATAGGGAGAGAAAAGAAAGGCTGCGGCTTGAGATTTGAAAGAAATAAAACAAAAAGCTTGCGGCAGCTGGATCTTTTTTTTTTTTTGAAAAGTAAATTTATTAAAGGAAAGAGAGAGAAAGAAGATACAAAACAAGAGAGCATACCCTCGAACAAGTTAGAGGGAAGGAAGGACTTTTACAAACAGAAGAAAACCCGTCCCAAAGCTACAAAACAATACAAGCATAAACCATTACACGTTAAATATGTACTCGGAAGAGACCAAACACATTGAAGTAGCCTATTGGTCGTAGAGCTCAAGATCCCTGTAGATGTAGTTAGCTTTCCGCGAATCATATCCTTGATTTGAGCGATAATGGCTTGAGGATTTTTCTTTTCCTTATTGAACAATCTACTATTCCTTTCTCTCCAAATATTATATACTATGCAAGCTAGAGAAAGCTTACCTATGATAGAGGAGAAATTTTTGCCTTTAAAGGAATTGCTAGCCCAAAGAACGATCTGCTGCAAATCTCCATTGGGATATTGGTAACCACTAATACAGATGATGTGGTACCAAATGGAGGAAGTGAAGGGACGGGAGAAGAAGATGTGGGAATGACTCTCCTGATCTTGCAACCAAAAAATACATTTGGTATCATGGCCAAGACAGGTAGAGAAGAGGCGATCCTTTGTCCTGAGCCTGTTCCAAATAGCCATCCAAAGAATAAAAGCAGCACGGGGAATGGCTTTAGAATGCCAAACTAGCTTCCACCAGTGAACCCGGGATTTATGGTCCCTTAGAATGTCCCAAGCTGATCTAATGGAAAACTCCCCATTAGAAGAGGGAACCCAGGTTGCCTTATCTTCCTGATGGGGAGCAGGAAGAAGGCTTGGAGGCATACCATACTTCAGCTCAAGCAAATGAGGAGAATTTGCTACCGGCCAATTCCAATGATTATCCCAAATGATGGCTTCTACTTTAGCATATTTCCCAAGCCCAGAATCATAAATAACTCGATCTCCCATATTATCATAAATAGGCCCACTAGGGAGCCAATAGTCAAACCAGAGGGACGCAAAGCAGCCATTGCCAATAGAAATTTTGATGTCTGGCTTGAACAAAGGCCGGGACTTAAGCATTTTCCTCCAAGCCCACGAGCAAGATTGGGGACATTTAACCTCCTAGAAACTTTTACCTTTGAGAATATTGCTACGAATCCAAAGAACCTAAGGGGAGGTAGAGGGATTTTCAAACAAAGCCCAAATAAGCTTCCCCACAGTTGCTAGATTCCAATCAATAATCTTCTTTAAACCAAGATCCCCTTCATTCCTAGGACAAGTAACATCATGTAATATCCCGACTTGAAATACCGGGTCATTGACATGTATTTTGAGGCGATGAAAAATTGTGTAAAATTTTCATCCTCAAGAGGACAATTAATTAGTTTAAATAACTAATTAATTCAAAATAAGAATTTGTATTCAATAGCACACAAATACATACATAACTAATGTGTTATGCGTATAGGGGTACACATGTGTAAAGGTGTATATATATATAGATATATATAACTTTATTATATACTAATACACCAAGATATATATATATATATATATATATACATAAATAGATTAACATGAAGCTATATGTGAATAGTGGTGTATGTGTACATGAGTGTGTGTTGGCTGTTATGTGTATAGGTGTGTAGGTGTGTTGGTGTGTGTGTATATATAATATACATATAACTCTCAAAATATCAAACAAAAGCCAAATAAATTAAATGCAAGCTGAAAAGGAGAAAAGCAAAATTTATGAGATGGGAAGGGAGGCTGAAAGTAGGGGTCAGAGTAAGGTGAGTCGTGTAGAGAGAGAGAGAGAGAGAGAGAGAGAGAGAGGTCGGTTGGAAATTTTCTTTAACAAGTAAAGCATGCTTGCTTCTTATGAAAGAAATCAAAAGAAGGGGGACTGAGGAGTATAGAAGAAGGATCAGAAGTAGAAGGGAGAAAGTGAAAGAGCACTGTAAACAGGTAAAAATCCAAACTTTTCCTGTTTTCTCTCTCTCTAGAATTTTCCTGAGTATGAATTATTTTAAGCACTGATTTTGTACATATGATGCTTAAAACATGTTTAAACGATGAACAAGCATGAAATTTAAGCTTAAAAACACCTAAAAATATGGAACCCAGAACCAACCCCCATTAAAGACCTTGCTTATAGCACGTTTGATTTCATCACAATCAAACTAAGTTTGGCTTATCAAGACCTCAAGTAGATCCCATTAGTGTTCCAAAAACACATGACTACGATAAAAAAGCCCAAGGAAAGCCCTTCAAAACATGACTTCCAGGTTACGGGTTGATAAATTCAATCTTTAAACTTGCACCAAAACCCAAATAAAGGAATGAAAACTGAAACCCCATGGAGAAGGGATCACAATAGAACAAGTCCCATGGGATTTGGCTTAGAGATAAGCATTTACGATCAGTAAATAGGTTTTGATTATCAAACCTTCGCACGAGCAAATAGAACCCTTTTGATTCCTCAAATGAATGCCAAACTGATGCTTGATACTGTAGGAACAATTTAAGATCGAAACAGTGGAGATTGGTTGAGTAGAAATGCACGAAATGAAAGAAAATGGAAAACTGTAACTAGGGCAACACGAGGGTGATCGTGGGGAAGATGACACTGTTCGGGTCGAACAACGGGTCGGTTACGGGTCTGGGTTAAATCCGGATCCAACGGGTTACGGGTTTATTTAAACGGCGACGTATGGAGTTATATATGTTTTATTTTTTAAAACGTTGGGGCTGACGTCATCATGACGTCAGCATCACGTATAAAACCGACCAAACCGGTTGGTTTAAAAGGAGACCAGACTGGTTCACTTACATTTGAACTGAACCCACTAGTTTTCTGATTTATTTAAAATTAAATAAACCAAAACTTTTCCTATTTGCGAATGGACCCCAGAATTTCTGAAAAATCCTACTGTGGCCCAACTGAGGGAAAATTTATTCAATTACACCCCTGAAAAAATAATTAAATAATTATTTAATTATTTTATAAATGAAGTAAAATTGCTATTTTGCCCCTGAGTCATATATGGAGCAAATGAAGTCCAAATTAAACATATGAATAGTGAATTTTGATTATTTTGGATATTCTGAAACTAATGGCAAGGTTCATTTTGTGAAACGAGGCCCCGAAAAATAAAGACACGTAAAAGGAAAAAATGACCAAATTACCCCTAGTACCCCTAAAGCCAAATTAAAATCGAGAAGGTCTAAATTGACGTTTGTCGACATTCCGGTCTCAATGGTGAGGTCCAAATTACGAAGTGAAGTATGACAAAATGTGACACATAAAACGATAAATGACCATTTAGCCCTTTTACATATAAAAGTCCAAATTAAATTTCCTAAATCGACTTTCTTCGACGCTCCGGACTCAATGGTAGAGTCTATTCAACCAAGAGAAGTGTCCAAAATAAAAAGATATAAAATTTGATGAATAGCATCTGTCAGATGACTATAAACTAAAGTAACACCGAAGTACTAAACTGAGGCAAGTACGTGAAAATAAGTACTAAACTAAAGTAATTCTTAACACATTAAATTATGTCATAGGCTAAGAGTATGAGTCGAATTAAGTATATACGGAAATAGTGGAATGTTTGTAAATTGGTTAGGATTTAATACGACTTAATGTTAAGAAGCATCAATAGGTGATATTGCAGTGATGTGAAGTTGATGAGACTATATGTGAATTGTTCTTAGGAGTAACCCTAAAGGACCGAGGTGAGTAACCCTATGTTTGAAGTAGAGATTTAACTCCATATATTTGAAGAAGTTTTAAATTCAAGTTATGCGAAGTATTTGAATATCAAATTCAGTTTTGTTACAATTCCTGTTTTAAATTATTCCGCTACAACATGCTTGTTAAATGTTTTTATATTCAGTTCTTTTCTTGGGAATGTTTAGCATGTTGGGGTAAAATGAAAATCTCTTTAAATATTATGAATTTGATTGTTACAAGTATTTGAAGTCCTATTGTAGAAGTTATATATTTCATGTTTTAATACTCATGAAAAATGTCTATTGAAGAAACCATGTGATAAATGTTTTATAAGATAAACGGTACTAAATACCACCCCCTATGATGGTTGAAATCCTTCGGGATTCAACAGTAAAATGCCCGGTAGCAGGATCTAATCCCCCAAGCAAATATGATCGGCAGTATTAGCAGTAAAACGGGAGTCTGGTTTGAAACAGATTCCACCTAATTAAAGGGAAAAGATGACAAATGATTTTGAAAAAAATGGAAGCAGGTTTTACCCCTGTTTTATCATACAAGCTTATGTGCTTTTAAAGTGTTTATGCTCTACTTGAAGAAATGTGTATTTAGCTTAAATACTTTAAATGTTTCAAAGCTATCTACTTTAAGAATGCATATACTTTGTGTTCTAAATGGTACGAGCAATTGGTAGTCAGTATTTCTATAAACTCTCATGTGTTAAACCACTACCAGTTGAAAACCCCATGACGAATATAGGAATTACTCACAAGCTTAGATTAGCTTACCCGAATTTTTATTCGGACCCCCCTTTTAGGTGATTCGCAGCAGTTTTGATTAGAAGACGTTGATGATGAATCTGCCAATTCTAGGAAGTCATGTTCAAGTAGCTCTTTTGTTTAGCACTACGAACTTTAAGTATGAAATCTTGTATTAGTAAAGTGGTACTCTATTATGTATAAGCCCCACGGGGCAGTTAAACATGTATTGTTTATAAAGTCTTTAAGTTTTTAGATATGCTTTGAATGTATATTCATGTGTACCGCGATGTGAAGAGAGGCAGTATCGGACGGATGTGCAAATTTTAAAATGAGAAAAGAAAAGAAAAAGTTTTTCACGCTTCCGCAACCACATGAGGCACATCTATTCGATTCCATTACAGATGCGAGCCTTGTCCTGAGGCCCTCGGGCCAAAGGGTGGTGGTCGCGACTCGGGGTTTGCTCAAGGCGGATTTTGCGTTGTGACACATCATTCCAAGCAACTTTGGATCTAGAGGAGATGAGATGGTTGCCACTCCAAAGAAAGTTCCTCATAGCTTGTTCAATTTGGTGCACCACCTTTTTTGGGAGGATAAAATGGGTAGACCAGTAGACTTGATTGCTAAAAAGAACAGATTTTACCAGTTGAATCCGACCTGCATAAGAAAGGGATTTGTTAGCCCAATGGTTGATTTTACCAATAATGCGGTCGACTAGGGTTTTACAATCCTAGGCTTTCAGCTTGGAAGAGATCAAAGGGACTCCAAGGTAACAAATAGGAAGGGATCCTTTAGGAAAACCCATATGTTCAATAATTTGCTGCCTTGAGTTGCAATCCACACCCGAGAGGAAAATATTACTTTTGGAGGCATTATGCTGAAGGCCAGAAAAGGAGGCAAAAGTGTCCAGACCTTCCTTGAGGATAGAGGTTGAACGTAAATCCCTATGACAAAATAGCATAATATCATCAGCAAAGCAGAGGTGAGTTAGCTTGGTTTTCTGGCATTTCCAGTGATACTTAAAACGAGGATCGACTGATTTTTGATGAAGAATCATAGAAAGCACATCCATAGCAAGCACAAAAAGATATGGAGACAGAGGGTCCCCTTGCCTTAGCCCTTTTTCCTTCCATCTCACCGTTGATAACTACTGAGTAGCGAGGGGTGGATATGCAACAAACAATCTAATCAATAAACAGCTGAGGAAATCCCATAATACCCATGGTGTCAATAATAAACTCCCACCTCACCGAATCATAGGCTTTCTTGAGATCAACTTTCATGGAACTCCGAGGTGTGCCAGAGTTCTTATGGTAATTGTGCATAAGAGCTTGGGCAAGAAGGATGTTATCACTAATTTTCCTACCTTTAATAAAAACCGATTGGGACGAATCAATGAGGCTAGGAAGGACTTTCTGAAGACGGTTGGCAAGGATTTTGGAGATGGCTTTGTGGATAGTGTTGCAACAAGATATAGGATGATAATCGTGAATAAAGTAGGGATTAGGGATTTTGGGAACAAGAGTAATAGCTGTGGCATTAAGCTCTCTGAGTATGGACTTAGCAGAAAAAAAATTCAGAGATAGCCGCAATGACTTCTGGTTTGACAATACTCCATGCTTTCCTGAAAAACTGGCCATTAAATCCATCAGGCCCTGGAGCTTTATTTAGGTGGAGACTAAAGAGAGCTTCCTGGATTTCATCTTCTAGGACAGGGCATTGGAGAGAATTGAGAGCATCAAATGGCAGATGCTTTGAGATCACTGAAGCAAGAGCTTGCTTACCTGGATAAGGAATGGTACTTTCAGTTCCAAGGCGCTCCTTATAAAATTGAACAATGGAACTTTTGATCTCTTCGGGACCATCAATTCTATTACTATTTGTATCAAGAAGGCTGACAATCTTGTTACGGTTTCTTTTGTTATTCACTGATTTGAATAAGAAGGAAGTATTTTGATCACCTTCTGAAAGCAATTGAATCCTGAATTTTTGCTTGGCCATGCTCTCCTCACTAGAAAGGATGGAGTAATAAACATGATGAGCTTCTCTCTCCTCTTGAATTAATCTTTCATTCCTGGGATACTGCTGAAGGAGGTTTTGGATGTCATGAAGCTTATTTCGGGCCTCTTGAACTCGAGTAGGGAGGTTCTTGAACGTTTGCTGATTTAAGGCCTTAAAAGCATAGTTAACTTTTTTGAGTTTCTGGCAACATAAAAACATGGCTGTACCTTGAAAGGTTGAGTTCCAAGGTTGTCCCTGGTTCCCTGGCATTTATGGCATTTTCTTCATCATCCTCTGCGGTGACTAATGGCCTGCAAGCTACCAAGCATCATCAATCTCAAGGGGTTTCTGCTACTACCACTTTTAATGGCCCAACTGCTATTCGTAATTTTGAAGATGGAGAGGTGTATGCTAGCACCCCTATAGCGGCTATGCATGATTCTCCGTCAAGGTTAACCTTGGCTGATCAAGCTAGTAGCGGAGAATTCATCCCAAAAGAAGCCCTTGATTTGGAGGAAGAATATGGAGGTTTTTCGGTAAACTCAGATTTCCTAATTGATTCGGTTAACCAGTATACTAAAGAAATCATCAATGGAGGTAGCAACACGGGGGGTGCTGAAAAGGGTAAGTGTTGCACACTCTCCAAACCTGTAACTATCAAAAAATTTAACCCATCCAATCAGGCGCAACAGTCCCGGTCTCCTACTGCTTCTAAGGTCACTGTTCAACCTACCGCTTCCTTAGAAACCATTCAGTCGATCACACAACATGCTGCTCCAACAGGAGGTGGGACCCTTACCCATTCCCATTCTGCGTCATCTATAGGTCTGAGCGGGACTGGGCGATTAGCTACTATTCCAAAAATTACGCCTACTGTAGCCGATCAAGAAAGGGTAGCGTGTCCGTTAGCTAAAATAAGCTGTTCTGATACAACGTGTCCATTAGCGTGTCCATTACCTAATATTTCTCTACAAGGTCCTACCAAAAGCACATTGCTACGCAACGTGCTGCTCCAACTGGTGGTGGGACCCTTACCCTTTCCCATCTTGTGTCATCTCTAGAACTGAAAGGGACTGGGCCATTAGCTTCTCTTCCAGAAATCACGCCTGCTGTAGTCGGTCAAGAAGGAAGACTTACTGACGCTCCCATAACAGTTGGCCATTCTAGTGATGTTAACTCCTGTGCAGTCACTGTTAATCCACAATTTACCACTTTAGCGCCCCCTTCAAGCATGGATAAAATCAGTGCTAGTCAACATGATGGACGGGTGTCACCCTCTACAAGGGTAGCGTGTCCATCAGCTGAAATCAGCTATCCTGATACAGC
Source organism: Nyssa sinensis (assembly GCA_008638375.1). Lineage (NCBI taxonomy): Eukaryota > Viridiplantae > Streptophyta > Magnoliopsida > Cornales > Nyssaceae > Nyssa > Nyssa sinensis. Next base: position 30,615,174 of record CM018047.1, on the reverse strand, counting down.
CTACGCCTCTACGCCTAATATTTTTTTACAAGGTCAGGCTCCATCTACTGCTGATATAGACCAACCGCTCCTACCAGTGCCTATTGCTAGGTCTGATAGCACTGTTGGAAAATCTTATCAGTTTCATTTTGTCCACCCTACTAGAGTAGGTCCCCTAGCTCCCTCGGTGGATACTTAGAGCCCAAATGGTACTATTCCACAACACAAGCAAACTGATCTGCCAGCAACTAATCTAGTTACCAGCGCTGTGCACCAACCCACGACATGGGCCTCTCTATTCACTCAATCTCCTCCCCGCCAGAAATTCAAGCTTAACTTCATTCCACCTGATCTCAAAGGGGAGAGGATCTTGGTTCGGCCTCCTCCTAATGTCATTCAAACTGGAATTCCCTTATGGGAAAATACTCTGGTGGGGTATTTTTTGGATAAGAAAATGCCTCTATTTTGGGTTAAGAAAGTTGTAGACAAGTTATGGGGGAAAGAAGGTCTTAAAGAGACCCTTACTAATGGCAATGGTTTCTTCTTCTTTAAGTTTGATTCCCCCACTTCAGTTACCAAAATTCTTGAAATGGGCCATTGGCACTTCTCTAGTAGACACATTATTCTTCAATAATGGAGACCAGGTATGGCCCTTGCCAAAAAAGATGTTAAAAAAATCCCTGTTTGGATTAAACTGTAAAATGTTCCATATGAACTATGGACTGCTGAAGGACTCAGCTATGTTGCTAGTGCTGTAGGAAAGCCTCTCTACGTAGACACCCACACAGAGGTGCATACCAGAATTAGTTATGCTCGGATTTGTGTTGAAATAGAAGCTACACATGATCTTCCGGATTCCTTTGATGTTCACCTAGATGACTACTCTTCAGTAGAAATCCTTGCTGAATATCAATGGCTGCCTCCTATGTGCACCATATGCCATACTTTTAGACATAGTAGAAGTTCATGCTCTGAGAATAAATCCATCCGTTCCCTTGTTTAGGCCCCAAAGTCACTAAGGGTGAATGGAGAGTAGTTTCAAACAAAGGTAAAGCAGTTCAGGAAGTCCCATTACCAACCAGTCCCCCTGCTACTACTCAGATGGGCATAGAGGCCATAACAAACGTTGGAGAAATGGAGGCCAATGAGGTTATTGAATCAAATCAACCTTACGGTCCCAAACCATCCAATCGATTGATTGATTCCACCAGTATAGGGCCAGTCCTTGGGGACCCTGTTCTGCAACAGCAAGTCATCATTCAATTTCTTACGGATCAAGTTGTGAACATAGACATAGCTCAGGAACAGATCCCTCTTCCTTCCTCTCATAAAGCAGGAATTGTCTCTCTATCCTTGGAGGATGCTAATTTGGATAAGTAGGAATTGTCTCTCTATCCTTGGAGGATGCTAATTTGGATAAGTAGGAATTGTCTCTCTATCCTTGGAGGATGCTAATTTGGATAGATATCTTCAAACAGTCAATTCTCCAAGTGAAGGCAATTACTCTACTTCCACTACTTCTCTAAATTCTAGTGGACAAAATAACCAGAGTTGACGAAGCTGATACTAGAAGTAACTACAAAAGGAATCAGCGTAGCAAGCAAAGTCGAAAGGCAAAACTTGTAAGGAATTAGGGAACATCAGGTTCCGACACCCTTTCCTTTTCTCAATGAATTTTGCTTGCTAGAATATAAAGGGTATGAATAACCCGTCTAAACAGCGGGAAATTCGGTCTTTTGTCCATACTTATTCTCTTTGTTTTTTTGGTATTGCATAGACCAAAATTAAACTTGCTTCTAAAGATGCTATGGCGAACACTCTCATTCCTGGTTGGTCTTTTTTGCATAATTACTCTCATTCCTCTTCGGGGAGAATTTGGATTGAATGGCATAAGTCTATATTGCAGATTAACTCTTCATGTGCTTCTGAGCAAGCCATCCATTGCAATGCCACAATTCGGGATACCAATGCTCCTATTATCATTTCAGTTATATATGGCTCCAACTCCTATTCTCAAAGAACTGATCTATGGAGAGACATTCATCTTCAGGCCTCCATCTCTCAGGATATTCCTTGGCTTGTCTTTGGGGATTTCAACGTTATTCGGTTCCCTCACGAAAGAAGAGGAGGTAAACTGGACTGGCCAAATGTTATGGATGACTGTCACAAATGCCTTATGAATTCCGAACTTGAAAAGAAGAATAGAATTCTTTTTTTTTTTTTCAAGGATAATAATCTAACGCAAGAATTAAAAGGATAAATAGACCTGATTTGTAGTCTAAGCTCTGATACCAAATGATGCGAACCCTGCCAAAATAACGAGTTCAGACAACGAAATAAGAATCTAAGATCGTTCTACAATCAGACTTGAATGATAGACCCCGACTCGTTGTTTACGCCCAACAAGAACCTCGGTATAGATGACCTCAACCCGTTGTTTATTGCGAAACAAGAACTTCGGTATAAGGAAGACGCCACAAACGGTGGTGGAAATCCGTTTGATAAGTCGTTGGTGAACGCCACGAGAAATCTCGATAAGTTCATATAGTTCTTCAAAGAACCGCAGAGAAAAATTACTCTCACAATTTTTACTGAAAAATTCATCTTTTGCCAAAAGTTCTTTTTAAAACATTCTATGAAACCCTAGGGCCGAGTAAGGCCTACATCAAATAAAAGAGATGGGCTAAACATTTTCAAGCCTAAAACATCCTAAACTACCGACTAAAAATAATAAAAGAAATCCACAAATTAAGTTAGAATTTCGCGCAGCCAAAAACGTCATCAGTGTAGATACAGCAACTTCTAATCCGATTTTGACCTTGATACAGCCTAAATCTCGGAAAACCCAAAACATGAAAGTTGTATATATATTCCTTGTCTTTCCATAGCATCTTGAATCATCTCAATTGGAGCTCGGATGAGAGAGTTATGCTCAGATTATGAAGCGACATCAAAAAATGTACAAAAATCACCTAATTAGCGTTTTTGTGCACTTAAATTCTTAGCTCTCGACCTTGTGATTGGCCCATCTGGAACTTGTAACGGATCTTTATGACTTGGTCCACTATGGTGCCCATCCATTCACTACCAATTACTCGTATACTTCAAATATAAAATATATGCATTCAGTTTTGAAACATTTAAGGTAATCAAGCTAAACATGTACTTCTTCAAATATAGTATATGAACTTCAAAACATGTAGATATGCATAGTAAAATGAGGGTAAAACCTGCTTCCATTTTCACACAGATCATCTTATCACTTTCGTTAATAGAATCCGTTTCGAACTAGATTCCAATTTTACATCTAAAATGGAGAATCTCTTGCGTGGGGGATTAGATCCTGTTACCTGGCATACATCATGTCAACTGAGTTTCAAAGAACCCAAAATCATTTTCATCATGTCAATTGAGTTTCGAAGAAACCCAACATCATTTTCATCAAGTCAATTGAGTTCCGAAGAAACCCAACATCATTTTCATCATGTCAATTGAGTTCCGAAGAAACCCAAAATCATTTTTAGTGCTTATACACGCTTCATCTTGCTTTACCAGTGGCAACAAGAGGTATAAAACACTCAAAAATAGATGTTATTTAAAAGCATTTAAAACATGGCCTCCTTCTAGTTGCATTTTAAAACATATAACTTCTTCAATAGAGTCTTCAAATGTTTGGAGTATGCGAATTCAGAATATTTAAAGAGATTTGGCATTTTAAACTTAGACATGCTGAAATATATTTTTAAGAAAAAATATAGCAGGAACCATTCACTGTGCATGTCACCCATTCATTGAGCATGTCACAATAGGGTTTATAAGAACAGAAATACTTTAAAACAAGAATCATGTAATACTGAAATTGATATTCAAATGCTTAGATATTTTGAACTTAAACTTCTTCAAATTCATAGAGTTAAATCTCCACTTCAAATACAAGATTACTCACCTCTGTCCTTTAGGGTTAGTGCTAATAATGCGCTTTCCAACTTCCTCTGCAGTTCCTACGAACAATTCATAAATAGTCTCATTAGTTTCATATTCACTGCAACATCACCTATTGTTACTTCTTAACTTATGCTCAAATCGTATTAAATCCTAATTTTAATCTTAAGCGTTATAACCTTAAAGTATACTCTTCTGGTAGCTTTATTAACCTTTAGGGTTGCTTTCATAACTTCACTAATTCATATATCATATTTTTTTTGCACTTCAATTCATAATATGGACCTCATCATTGGGTCCAGAATGCTCAAAAGCGTCTCAGCCTATAGTCACATGAACTTATGTTATTCATCAAATTTTATATCTCTTTATTATAAGTATATCTTTTGATCAAATAGACTCTACCATTGAGTCCAAAATGCCGAAGAAAGTCAACTTAGACCCTCTCAGACTTCCATTTGCCATTAGGGGCACTAGGGGCAATTTGGTAATTTTATCCATTTACGTGTCTTTATTTTTCGAGGTCTCGTCTCACAAAATGGACCTCACTATTGTGTTCAAATGCCCAAAATAGTTAAAATACACTATTCATATGTGTAATTTGGACATCGGGTCATTTCACCATTATTAAATTAATTTAATTTAATTTAATTAATTAATTGTCACTTTTATATAATATATATATATAGATATATATTATATGCCCAAAATACCCACGAGCTTGCCTGTCCAAGTGGGTTTAGGGGTGGGGTTAGGGTTCTTGAGTTTTGGATGGTGGAGGGTTCGATTCCAGGGACGCGTAGTCCCTTTTTATTTATTTTTTCATAAATTATAACTTAAATATAATATATATATATATATATATATCTTGTGAAAATTATACAGCACGGGTGTGCCCGTCACAGCGGTAAGAATATGGGGTTAGTTCAAAAGGTCGGGTGTTCAAGTCTTAGGGGCTGTGGCCCCTTTTATTTTTTTGATTTTCTATGGGCCAAACGGTGGACAAGAGCCTTATCCGTGGATAAGCTATCATCATTGCGTACAAGTTATTAAATTTGGCCCACAACCCCGTAACCAAACAACCTGTAATCAGATTTAAATTTAAACCCCTAAGCCCAAAATGGTGCCGTCCCAATAATGCGATGGCTAGCCTCCTATCGTGACACGTGTCTGAGTCAACACAGCCCTAGTCTAACTCGGTCAAGAATCGGCTGAGTTAACTCACGAGTTGGCTCGACGGGGTCTTCTTCTTCTCTGCGCCCGAACTACTGTTGCCCTAATTCCTGCAAATCCAAACTTCTAATTTCGTGGATTTTGAGAGATCAAATCTCTGTGTTTGGGTGCTATCAGTCCCTGTGTATCTTAGCAATACATTGGCATTCACTTGGAGTTTCGAATTGAACTAATGATTGCCTTTGGGAGGTTGAGGCCATGACTTGCAACTCGGCCATACAAACTCATTTTTGAGCCAAAATCCATGAGGTTTCTTCTGTTTTAACCCATTCTTCATGGGGTTCAAGTCTTCATTCTCAAAAATGAATTTTTCATTGAGTTTGTGAGGTTGGGTTTTAAAACCCGTACCTGCAACTCCAATTTCTAGAGTTTCCTTTAAGTCTCAAGGTCGAGTCTTAGTGTTTTTAAAACACTTTGGGGATCTAGTTAAGGTCCTAATAAGCCAAACTTGGTTTGGCAATTATTGGCTTAGTCCTGCTCTAACCAAGGTATATCCATGGCTGTCATGGTGTACGGCTTGGTGTTTTGGGTTTTTTTAACGCCAAATTTCCATATCCTATTTATGGCCACGTGCCCTAGATATCATATATGCTTAAGAAAACTTTAAACAGCTTATATATATATATATATGCATATATTTTCGAGAGAGAAAATCATGGGCTTTGTGTTTTTACCTCTTAACAGTGACCCTCTTCTTCTGATTTTCTTTTCTTTTGGATCCTCTGAATCCCTCTAACTATTCCCAACTTCTTGTTTTTACTTCCCCCTTTCTCGGATTCTCTCTAGCCTAAGCAACCCCATATATAACCAAAACCAAAACCACCTACCTTCTCACCCACGCAACCCATGGTTTTCCCTTCTTTTCTTCCCTTTTCTAACTTCCTTTCTGATCCATTTATTTTATTCTTTTTCATTTCAACTTTGCATTAAATCATGTTTGATATTTTATGTTATATACATATATTATATTAAACACACACTAAACACAATCACTTTCACACACACACACACACACTAGCACACACACTAGCAATAGACCCTTCCCATCACTCCTCTCAAATCAGCCCACTTGTGGTTGCATATGTGTATGTATGCAGGTATCTCTTTATATACATATACATATATATATATATATATATACAAACACATATAAACCATGTATGTAATATACATACACTTACACACATACTTAAACACACTATTTTCACACAGCACATGTAGTATGCATGGCTATGTCTCCCCCCTTGCATGTTTGTATACTATATACTTTATATATATATATATAACCGTATATGTACACACACACATATATATATATACCCGTATATGTGTCTAATTTAAATTTTTAAGTGCGTATACATACCCTTAAATTTTATGGGCTATGTTTATGTGTGTACGTCTGCATGTATGGAAATGCGTGTGTGCACATATTTTGAGGCATGGTTCTGGGTTACTTGGGCGTCACCCGGCACTGACTGTATAGCTGACACTAATCACATTCCAAAATTGTACAGTGCATATAATATCATGATATAGAGCTAAAACAACTTGGTTTACAACTGATGACACACTACCCGATCTGGTCTACCTCGGTCTACGTGCTAACCCAGGTCAGGGTGTTACATTCTCCCCTCATTAATAGAGTTTTTTTTTTTTTTTTTTGATAGGTAAATAAGTTAGATAAAAGAAAAGAATAAATACAAGATCAAGAGGGCATACCCTCGAACAAGCTAGAGGAAGGATGGACTTCTACAAACAGAAGAGCACCAGACCAAAAGCAACAAAAAGAAAGAACTAAACAAAGAAAAAGAAACAAAACAAGAGGGCATACCCTCGGGCAAGCTAGGGGAAAGGCAGAGCATACATAAAACAGAAGAGCTCCCAACCCCAAGCAGCAAAAAAATTACATTTTAAATATGCTATCAGGCAAAGACCAAGTAAACTGGAGATGTCTATTGGAAGATGAGTCCTGAATCCCTGTTGAGTGAGTGAGCCTGCCACGGATCATGTCCTGAGTTTGAGCTATGATGGCATTTGGACTTTTCTGGATCTGGGTGAATAATCTGCTATTCCTTTTCATGCCATATGTTGTAAACTGAGCAAGCTAGAGTAAGCCTGCCTAAGATGGAGGAGAACGACTTGCCTTTGAAAGAGTTGGTAGCCCAAAGGATAGTTTGCTGCCAGTCCCCAGTAGGACAGTGAAAACCACTTTTAGAGAGCAAGTGGGACCAAATGTTGGAGGAGAAAGGGCAGGAAAAGAAGAGGTGATTGTGACTCTCATTTTCTCTAGAACAAAAAAGACATTTAGGATCTTGACCAGTGTTAGAAGAGAACAGGCGGTCCTTGGTCCTTAGACTGTGATGAATGGCCATCCAAAGAATAAAACCAGCGCGCGGAATAGATTTGGCATGCCAGACAAGCTTCCACCAATTTACCCGGGGGTGGCGGCCCCGCAGAGTTTCCCAAGCTGAACTGATGGAGAAGGCCCCATTTGAGGAGGGCAACCAAATTGCTTTGTCTTCTTGGAGAGGGGAGGGAAAGAGATTTGAAGGCATACCATTCTTTAGGTCCAGCAGATGAGGAGAATTTGCAATAGGCTAGTTCCAGCTATTTTCATGAATGATGCAACTCACTATAGCAGATCTTCCTAGCCCCGAATCATAAATAACCCTTTCCCCTATGTTGTCATAGATGGAGCCATTGGGAAGCCAATAGTCAAACTAGAGGGAAGCAAAGAGCCCTGAGCCAATGAAAATTTTAATATGGGGCTTGAATAAAGATCTGAATTTAATCATTTTCCTCCAAGCCCACGAGCTAGATTGAGGGCATTTGACTTCCCAGAAGCTTTTGCCTTTAAGAAGATTGCAGCGAATCCATTGAACCCAAGGGGACTTTGAGGGGTTTTGAAAAAGAGCCCAAATGAGTTTCCCCAAAGCAGCAAGGTTCCAATCAACAAGTTTCTTAATCCCAAGACCCCCTTCATTTCGAGGGCAAGTTACATTCTCCCAAGCAACTTTGGAGCTAGAAAAGATGAGATGGTTGCCACTCCAAAGAAAGTCGATTTAGGCTTTCACAGAATTCCATTTGGCTTCGGGTAGCAATAGGGGCATTTTGGTCATTTTAATATTTTTTACTGGTCTTTATTTTTTGGAGCCCCGTCTCATAAAACGGACCTCACCATTAGACTCAGAAGGTCCGAGATAGTCAAAATACACTAATAACTTGTCTAATTTAGACATCGGACTATTTTTTTTTTTAATTTGATAGGTAAATAAGATAGATAGAATAAAAGAAGAAATACAAGATCAAGAGGGCATAACCTCGGACGAGCTAGAGGAAGGATGGACTTCTACAAACAGAAGAGCACCCAACCTAAAGCAGTAAAAAGGAAAAACAGTAATCAAAGAAAAAGAAAAACAAATCAAGAGGGCATACCCTCGGGCAAGCTAGGAGGAAGGAAGAGCATACAAAAGCAGAAGAGCTCCCAGCCCCAAGCAGTAAAAAACATTACACTTTAAATATGCTATAAGGTAAAGACCAAGTACACCGGAGATGTATATTGGAATTTGAGTCCTGAATCCCTTTTGTGTGAGTGAGCCTACCACGGATCATGTCCTGAGTTTGAGCTATGATGGCAATTGGACTTTTCTGGATCTGGGTGAATAATCTGCTATTCCTTGCATGCCATATATTGTAAACTGTGCAAGCTAGCGTAAGCCTGCCTAGGATGGAGGAGAACGACTTGCCTTTGAAAAAGTTGGTAGCCCAAAGGATAGTTTGCTACCAGTCCCCAGTAGGACAGTGAAAACCACTTTCAGAGAGCAAGTGGAACCAAATGTTGGAGGTGAAAGGGCAGGAGAAGAAGAGGTGATTGTGATTCTCATTTTCTCTTGAACAGAAAAGATATTTAGGATCTTGACTAGGGTTAGAAGAGAACAGGCGGTCTTTGGTCCTTAGACTGTGACGAATGGCCATCCAAAGAATAAAACCAGCGCGCGGAATAGATTTGGCATGCTAGACAAGCTTCCACCAATTTACCTGGGGGTGACGGCCACGCAGAGTTTCCCAAGCTGAACTGATGGAGAAGTCCCCATTTAAGGAGGGCAACCAAATTGCCTTGCCTTCCCGGAGAGGGGAGGGAAGGAAATTAGAAGGCATGTCATTCTTTAGGTCCAACAGATGAGGAGAACTTTTAATAGGCTAGTTCCAGCGATTTTCATGAATGATGCAACTCACTGTAGTAGTTCTTCCCAGCCCCGAATCATAAATAACCCTTTCCCCCATGTTGTCATCGATGGAGCCATTGGGAAGCCAATAGTCAAACCACAGGGAAGCAAAGAGCCAGGAGCCAATGGAAATTTTGATATGCGGCTTGCAGAAAGGTCTGAATTTAATCATTTTCCTCCAAGCCCACGAGCTAGATTGAGGGCATTTGACTTCCCAGAAGCTTTTGCCTTTAAGAAGATTGCAGCGAATCCACTGTACCCATGGGGACTTTGAGGGGTTTTGAAAAAGAGCCCAAATGAGTTTCCCCAAAGTAGCTTGGTTCCAATCAACAAGTTTCTTAATCCCAAGACCCCCTGCATTTCGAGGGCAAGTTACATTCTCCTAAGCAACTTTGGAACCAGAAAAGATGAGATGGTTGCCAGTCCAAAGAAAAGATCTTGCTTGTCCAATTGATAAGGTTTGAAGGTTTCGTGTGTTAGGTCCCTGTTTCGAATCCCATAGGGCCCAGTCCCTTGTCCTTTTTATTTCATTTTATCTATTAGTTATATAATATATATATATATATTTTTGTGCGACTTAGTTGACACGGGCTTACCCGTCAACTTGTTCACTCGTCTCATACCCTTACCCCTGGTTCCCCGTTCGAATCTTTGGGGCAGCAGCCCCCGTTATTTTTTTCTCTTTATTCCTAAACCAAACAGTGGCTAAACCACTTATCCGCATATAGGATATCCCAGTTCCCTAATTTTAATTCAACCAATTCCTTATGCCCATGCCCAAACAGTCCTATCCCCCTTTTAATTAAAACCCACTTAACCTAAACAACGTAGCTTCGACCCAACACCGTATAAAACGGCACCGTCTCACTCTCCATTGTTCATCATCCTCCCTGATTTTTCAGCCAAGCAACAGTAGGGTATCGTCACCTTCTCCAGCGATGGCAACCCATTTCAGTTCATATTTTTAATCTTTCTCAATGCAGTTTTCTTCACATTCTCATGGAGATCATGAATCCAACCTCTATTTTCCATATAGATCACCTGAACCCCACAAATAAGCCTAAAGAGTAACTCTGGCCAAATCTCTTTTCTCAAATTCGTGACTCCTGAGCCACTGACCAAGGTCCATTTTAACTTTAAACAGTTTCTACACTATTGAGGATTAGTTCCTCATAGTTTAAACAAGGTTTTAAGCATAAAAATTTATGGAACCCGAATTATCTATCAAACCTGTAACTTCACTTTTCTACTTCATTTCTACACCATTCTTCTTAATTCTTTTTCCTAAACGTTTCTAATTTCATGCTTATCAAGGCCCTACATTTAAAACTAAACAAATATGCCTAAATCATGAAAACAGAAACTGAAATTTCACTCACTCTGTGAACTTTTGGCTCGCAGTTTCCCCCTCATTTTCTTTTGGTTTATTCTTCTTCTTCTTCACTTCGGAGTATTAGGATTCCTCTTAGGTTCTTTGTTTCCTTCTTTCTTTTTCTGATTTCTCTCAAAACACCATTCAGTATTTATAGGAAATTTTCCTCTCTTGGCGCCTACAATCTCTCTCTTTCTTCCTCCATTTCTTGCAGCCATCTTTGACTGCCCTCCACCGCCCAGTAAATCCCTACCATCCACTCACCATGCATGCTATATATATACGTATATTAATCACCCCCCACTGGCACCAAGGTCGGTAGCCTTGCTGCCTTCCTTCCATCCACACACCTCACACAGACTTTACTCATATAGCACACACACACACACACAGAGCCTATACATAGCACACATACACACACACAATCTATTTCTCTCTTTCTCCATTCTTCCTTTTCTTTGCTTTTACTTATATTTAATTACCTATATATATATAATACATTATACTATATATATACACATATATAATACATGCATAGATATTCATATACATATGTGTACACTAGGTTCTGAGCACACGCACATACACTGATATCTCGGGGCCTAGGCATACATGTGTACACATGCTTGCATGGAAATGCGTGCATGCACGTATTACGAGATTCAATCCTAGGTCGCTCGGGTATCGCCCGGCGTTGGCTATATAAAACAAAACATTCACATCCCAAAATTGCACAGTTCCATAAAATACCATGATATAGAGCTTAAATAGCTCAGGTTACAACTGGTGTTACACTACTCAACCGATTTACCTCAGTATACGTGTCGTATCCTGGGTTGGGATATTACATTCTTACCCCCTTAAAAATAAGTTTGTCCCAACTTAGCACATACTTCTATGAAAATAACTGAGGATATTTGGCGCGCATGTTGTTTTCTCGCTCCCAAGTAGCTTCCTCTATCTGATGATTCCTCCACAAAACCTTGACTAATAGAATAGTCTTGTTCCATAGAACCTGATCTCGACGATCCAAAATCTGAACTACATCCTCTATGTAACTCAGATTCTCTTGGACGTCTAAAGGCTCGTGCTCAACTGCCTGATCTGCACTCTGTATACACTTCCTCTGCATTCTGTATACACTTTCTCAGCATTAAAAGATGAAACACATCATGCACAGGTGCTAACTCTGAAGGCAAGGCAAGCTGGTAGGCTACGGGCACAAACCTTCCTGTGAACCTGAACGACCCAATGTATCTTGGCCTGAGCTTTCCCTTCTTGCTAGACCTGACCACACCCTTCATGGGTGATACCTTCAAGAACACATAATCGCATATCGTGAACTCCAACTCTCGTTTGTGAGCATTTGCATAACTCTTCTGTAGGCTCTGTGTCGCTAGTAAATGTTGTCTGATCAGCTGTATCTTCCCTGTAGTCTGTTCCACAATCTTTGGCCCATAGAGCTTCCTCTCACCCACCTTTGTCCAACACAGTGGTGATCGGCACTTCCTACCGTATAATGCCTCATATGGTGCCATACCAATACTAGCTTGATAGCTATTATTGTATGTGAACTCTACCAGTGGCAACTAATCCTCCCAACTGCCCTCAAAGTCTATGACACAGACACGCAGTAAGTCCTCTAAAGTCTGTATCGTCCTCTCTAACTGTCCATCAGTCTCGGGATGATAAGTAGTGCTAAGACTCAGTTTCGTGCCCATAACTTACTGTAGACCCTTCCAAAATCGTGATACAAACCGTGGATCCCTATCAGATACAATCGATACTGGAACTCGGTAAAGCCTGGCAATCTCCGTGATATATAACTCGGCTAGTCGCTGTAGGGTCTGTGTCATCTTGGTTGCCAAGAAATAAGTTGTCTTGGTCAACTTGTCCACTATGACCTAGATAGAATCACTCCCTCTTACGACACGAAGTCCATCGTAATGTGTTCCTACTTCCACTCGGGAATAGGTTGCGACTATAAAAGCCCTCTAAGCTTCTGATGCTCTACCTTGACTTGCTGGCACTTGACACATCGTGCTTGTACTCAGCTATGTCACGCTTCATCCCAAACCACTAATAAGTACTTCTGACATTGTGATACATCTTAGTGCTCTTTGGATGCAAGGCAAATCTCAAACTGTGTGCCTCATCAAGAATCTCCTTCCTGAGCTCTGGCACATCGGGTATGCAGATCCTACCCTGATAGCATAACATCTCCTCTCGTACTGAAAACTCGAAGTTTATGCTTGTCTTAACTTCCTGACGAAGCTTAGTCAACTTCTCATCGTGAGTCTGCCGATCTCTGATCTTGTCTACAATCGATAGACTAACTGTGACATTGGCATACATTGCCTCAGAGATGGGCAGAAATATCTCTGTCTCCATAGCCTCTAAGTCTCTCAGTATCTTTGTTTGTATCGTCAATAGGCAAGCTAATGTCCCTGATGAGTTCCTACTAAGAGCATCAGCTACCACGTTCGCCTTCCCATGGTGGTACTGTATGCTGACCTCGTAGTCCTTCAACAACTCTAACCAACGGCGTTGTCTCATGTTAAGCTCTTTCTGTGTAAACAGATACTTGAGGCTCTTATGGTTAGTGAAGATCTCGCACGTGGTTCCGTATAAGGAATGCCTCCATATCTTCAAGGCGAAGACAATGGCTGCTAACTCGAGGTCATGTGTCAGGTAGTTCCCCTCATGTGGTCTCAACTATCGTGAAGCATACACTACCACTATTCCGTTCTACATCAACACACACCCTAAGCCCTTGAATGAGGCATCACTATAAATCACAAACCCCTCGGTTCCATCTAGCATTGTCAATATAGGAGCTGTAACTAGACGCTCCTTCAACTCTTGGAAACTCCTCTCCTGCTCCTCTGTCCAAACAAAAGGAACACCCTTCCTGGTCAACTGGGTAATGGGCGTAGCTATCTTAGAGAAGTCTTTAACAAATCTCCTATAGTAGCCTGCTAACCCCATGAAACTCCGCACTTCTGTGACACTAGTAGGTTGAGGCCAATTCATAATTGCCTCGATCTTCTGAGAATCGATAGAGATTCCCTCCTTGCTGATCACGTGTCCCAGAAATGCTATATTAGAGAGCCAGAACTCACACTTCTTCAGCTTAGCATACAACTTCTGCTCTCCCAACTTCTATAGAACTCTCCTCAGATGTACCTTATGTTCCTCCTGGTTCTTGGAGTCAACCAAGATATCGTCTATGAACACAATCACGAAGTTATCCAAGTACTGCTTGAACACATGGTTCATCATATCCATGAATATAGCTGGGGCATTGGTCACCCCAAATGGCATAACAAGAAACTCGTAGTGCCCATACCATGTTCTAAATGCCGTCTTCTGAATGTCAGCTGGCCTAACCTTCAGCTGATGATAACCAGACCTCAGATCAATCTTTGAGAATACCTGAGCTCCCTTCAACTGGTCGAACAGATCATCTACTCTGGGCAGTGGATATCTGTTCCTGGTGGTAACCTTGTTCAGCTCTCGATAGTCAATACACAGCCTCATGATCCTTCTTTTTCACAAACAAATATAGGTGCACCCCATGGTGACGAGCTGGGTCATATAAAACCCTCGTCCAATAATTCCTGCAACTGGAGCTTCAGCTCTTTCAGTTCTGCTGGTGCCATCCTATATGGTGTCTTGGATATCGGTGTAGTGCCTAGCAATATGTTGATGCAAAACTCAATCTCCCTGTCTATGGACATCCCTGGAAGATCATCTAGAAATACCTCAAAAAATTCCCTAGCAATGGGAATCTTCTCTAACTCAGGCTGTTGAGAGTCAGTGTCTTGGATACTGCATAAGAAACCATGGCATCCCTTGCGAAGCAGACGCCTAGCCTGGATGGAGGAAACGAAGTAGGGTGGGGAAGCCACCCTTGTTCCCTCAAAATCAACTGTCGAAAATCTGGGGTTCTGTATGAGAACTCGCTTGGCCACACAGTCAATCGTAGCATGATTGGCGGCCAGCCAATCCATTCTAAGGATAACATCAAACCCACAAATTCCCAATGGTATACGGTCAGCAAATAAATGTGTATCCCTAATCTGTATCCCACAATTCCTATACATGGTATCCCTCAACAATGATTTCCCCGATGGTATAGAAACACTTAGTAAATATCCTAAGGGTTCTGTCACTATGTTCAATCTAGCAGCATATGTTGGGGATATAAATGAATGTATAGATCCAGTGTCAAATAAAACATGAGCAGGCTGTGAGCATACTAAAAGAGTACCTATGACTACGGAAGTTATAGCCTGCACGTCTTTTAGTAAGATGGAGAAAACCCCTCTTTCCTGCTGCTGGACATTCCTCTGTCCACTCCTATGGGTAGGGGGTCTAGTTGCTGCTGCTTCAGGTGTTGGCGCTCTAACCGAAGCAGTGCTCGTCGTGGCCTGACCCTTTGAGGGTACTCTCTCGTAAAATGTCCCTCCTGGCCACCATAGTAGCAAGTGTTGCTATCCTTGAGGCACTGGCCTTTATAGATTTTCTCGTAATGGGGGCATTTGGTTACACCCCCTCTAGTACTGCCCTGTCTCCTCTGACCGGACCTTGTTGCCTGTGATACAGCTCCAAGTCTGGTAAATGTAGATCCCTGTCTAGAAGAAGAAGGCCCTGGCCTCTTATTCTGGTTACCTCCCTGTCTCTGGTTCCCTCGTCTCTTGGCAAATTCCTCGCCACTTCTCTCTATGATTTGGGCCGTCTCCACTACATCGTCGTAAGTAGTTAGTCGTTAGGGTCTTAGTTTATCTTTGATAGACCATCTCAGCCCCTCCTCGGACTTGCGAGCTTTCACATCCTTGTTGTTGATGTCATTCAGAGCAAATCTGGCCAACTCAGTAAATGTGGCCTTGTACTGCTCTACATTCACCATCCCTTGTTGTAATACCATGAACTCAGCAACCCTCCCATTCCGTACTTCCTAGGGGAAGTACTTCTTGTTGAAGATACTGGTAAATCGCTGCCAGTCCATGCCTGGCTCTCTGGCATCCTCTATCATCCATCACTTATGCGCCATCTCCTTGAGCATATGGGTGGCGTATGCCACCTTCTGAACCGCAGTGCATATCAGGATTTTGTAGATCCTGTTCATCTCTAATAACCATTCTTCAGCTACAGTGGCTCTTCTTGTACCGTCAAACGTCAAGGGTTTCATCTTCTAAAACTGCTCATATGAAAAGGTGGAGTCTCACTCGTTCCCCTGTCGACCACCTACATCGCCGCTTGTGTTGACAGGCTACTCTTATCGTATCGCTCATACAGGCCTGAATCCATGGCAGAGACTCAATGACGCTCTGCATCAATCTCTCTAAATGATCTAAAGGGTCTATAGGCAACGGATTTTGCCTCGTGTTTACCATGTCTGTAATGATAACCAGTGAAGATAACCAATGAGATGACCAGTCAATGTGTAAGATAATAGTCAATGATCGTATAAAATAAATGTTAATCCTATCTATCAATTCTAAGTCTAGTCCTATCTCCCATGACTCACAATTCTATCTATCAATTCTACGTCTAAGTCTAGTCCTATCTATAGCTCTAATACCAAGCTGTCACGACCCGAAACCTACCCTATGCGGATCTCGTATTGCGTGGCCAACCTTAAGGCCGTCCCTACTTTTTTCATTCCTATATCATAGTACTAATATGCAATGTACTAAAAATTTAAAACAATAATAAGCGAAAGTCTTGTCAATAATAAAATCAGCGAAAGTTTTTTCAATACATAATATGGTTTACAACTGTTAATACAAAACTAACATAACCAGCACCTGTGGGTGGTGAATACATGGGAGAACTAAACATAACTGGTACATTCCTAAAAAATGTCCTCCTATGCTTTCAGACCCGTTGAAAACTTGTTTCAAGACCTAGATTTGATGAGAACGCCACAAAGGGTATGCCTTTGATAAGTTCGTAGTTCACTCAAGTAGAGAAAACTGAAAAATTTTCTATGCAGAAAAGCTTCATTCACGTTCCTAGCCACCAAATTGCGGCTACAAGTCCTTTTAAAACCCTCCATGAAACCCTAGGGCCGAATAAGGCTTACATCAATTAAAAGAGATGGGCTGAACATCTTCAGGCCCAAAACGTCCTAAACTACCAACTAAAACTAATAAAAGAAATCCACTAAATGAGTTACATAGGCCCAAATGCCTACAACCATAAAAACATAAACTAGGCCCACACGCCTATACTTAATGAAATAAAAAGTCTATACGAAACCACTAAGCTATGCCACCCCCCTCTATAGCTTGGATCACATGGATTAAAGTTGGTTCTTCTTCTTTCAAGCCCATCTTGAATGTTGAGGTCTTGCTTGATGAGTTTGCAAACTCGGCCCAAGTGGATTGCAACAATCCTTGCATTGCTTCCTTGATCTTCTTAGCTCTCAACCTTGTGATTGGCCCTTTTGGAACTTGTAAAGGATCTTTAAGACTCCGTTCACTATGGTGCCCATGATTCACTGATGCCTTTAGGCATTGGCCACTCCTTGATGGCCATGACTTTCTCTTCATCCACCTTAATACCTTTTTTTTTTTTTTTTTTTTTGAAAAGTAAAATTTATTAAGGGAAAATAAAAAAGAAAGAAGATACAATAACAAGAGGGCATACCCTCAAACAAGCTAGAGGGAAAGAAGGACTTCTACAGGCAAAAGAACTCCCGTCCCAAAGCCACAAGAACAAAACAAAACAAAAGAAAAAACATTACACTTTAAAGATGCTACTCGAAAGAGACCATATACATTGAAGATGTCTATTGGATGTAGAGTTCATGATCCCTTTAGAGGTAGTGCGCTTGCCACGGATCATATCCTCGATTTGAGCAATAATGCTCTGAGGATTTTTCTTTTCCTTAGTGAACAATCTGCTTTTCCTTTCTCTCCAAATGTTATAGACTGTGCAAGCCAGGGTAAGCTTGCCTATGATAGAGGAGAACATTTTGCCTTTGAAGGTGTTGCTAGCCCAATGAACGATTTGTTGCCAGTCTCCAGAGGGGCGTTGAAAACCACTAATAGAGATAAGGTGTGACCAAATGGAGGAAGTGAAGGAACATGAGACAACTAGCATCGACCAACTCGGGCATCTCATCTCATATCTTGTTGTACACTAGGATATCATAAAAGTACACAATTACAAATTTGCCTAGGAATGCACATAATATATGCACAAAAGTACTAGGCGCATTTGTAAGTCCAAATAGCATAACCAACCATTCATAAAGTCCATATTTAGTCTGAAAAGCAGTTTTCCATTCATCTCCCTCTTTCATTCTAATTTGATGGTATCCACTTTTAAGATCTATTTTACTAAAAATACAAGAGCCATGCAATTCATCAAGCATATCATCTAATCTAGGAATATGATGACGATACTTTACCGTAATATTGTTAACTACTCTGCAATCAACGCACATCCTCCAAGTCTCATCCTTCTTTGACACTAGTAGCACTGGTACTGCACATGGACTCATGCTCTCTCACACGGACCTTTTGCTCATCAAATCTTCAACTTGCCTTTGAAGCTCCTTTGTCTCCTTTGGATTACTCATATAGGCTGGGCGGTTTGGAATACCGGCTTTAGGTACGAAGTCAATATGATGTTTAATGCCTCTAATGGGCGGCAACCCACTAGGCATCTCCTCCGGAAATACATCCTCGAACTCCTACAATAAGGAAACAGCCAAACTTGGAAGAGATTCGTTAGTTTCATCAAGATTAAGATAAGATTCTTTGAAAACAAGAAAAAACTCATCTTTGTCTCTCTTTTTCTCTCTGCAGGTTCTCTTTCTTTTTTTCTCTCGTGGCTCCACTCTCTTTTCTTTATTCTCAGCCACCTCTCTATTTTTTGTTTCACTCTCTTTTTTTCTTGACGTTTCAGCCTTAACCTTTCTTTTTGGCTCAATCTCACTTTTCAAGTTTAGTTGGTCCTCATATACCTGTTTTGGGGTAAAAGGACCAAGTTTGATTATTTTTCTAGCCTTTACAAAGCTGTATCTATTCCTAAACCTGTAATAAATCACCTTCCTATCAAACTGCCATGACCTTCCCAACAAAATATGGCCAGCATGCATAGGAACTACATTACAAAGCACCTCATCACTATACCTCCCAATGGTAAAAGCCACCAAAACCTGTTTATTGACCTCGACCTCCCCACATTCAGTCAACCACTGCAACTTATAAGGTCTAGGATGCTTCAGTAAAGGTAAGCTCAACTTTTCAACTAGGGTGGTACTAGCTACATTGGTGCAACTTCCCCCGCCTATAATCAGACTACACACCTTACTGTTTACATAACATCTAGCATGAAATATGCTCTCTCCCTACTACTCCATATCATCTACCTTAATTTGCATATTGAGAGCACGGCTGGCAACAAGAGACTCACCTTCTATGGGGAGTTCCACTCCATCATCATCACTAACATCGACCAACTCGGGCATCTCATCACCATCATCCTCACTCTCAGTCATCACCTCCCCATTGTCATGCATAACCATCACCCGCTTGTTTGGACATTGAGACGCAATATTCCCTGAACCTAAACATTTAAAACATTTAATATCTTTATTCCTTGAAGGTTGAAAATCTACCTTAGGTTTGTTCTTGCTAGTTCCCTCATCTTGTTTCTTAGGTGGTTCGGCCTTCCCCTTTACTACAGCTTGATCGTTTCTATCCCACTTTGGTTTCCAAAGAGTGCCAGAAACTGACGTTTACCTTCTGCCCCCTTTCTCTTTAATTGCCTCTCTACCTTCATAGCCATGTGCACCATGTCTTCTACCTCCACATAATGCTGAAACTAAACTATATTAGCTATGTCTTTATTCAAACCACTTTAAAATCTGGCCATTGTGGCCTCCCGATCCTCCTCTACATTTGCCCGAGTCATAGGCACCTCCATCTCCTTATGGTAATCCTCTACACTCCTAGTCCCTTGTGTAACATTTTGTAATTTTGGTTAGAGGTCTCTATAGTAGTGGCCAAGTACAAATCTTTGCCTCATGAGAGCTTTCAACTCACCCCATGTTTCTACAGGTCTCTCATAGTTCCTCCTCCTATTGGTCACCAATTGATCCCACCAAATAATTGCATAACCAGTGAACTCAATTACCGCCAGCTTCCCCTTCTTCTCCTCTGAATAATTGTGACAATAAAAAATCAACTCTATTTTCTTCTCCCACTCTAAATAAGCTTCAGGGTCATTCCTACCTTCGAAAGATGGTATTTTCACTTTGATGCTCCCAAGGATTCTATGCACCCCATCTCGACCCCTTGGATTTCTCCTATGTCCTCTTCCACGCCTACCTCCTCAAGGTTTGCCCATTTCACCCATTCCAACTTTCGATGCTCTGTCTTCCTCAGTCTCATCATCTTCTTCGTTCTCATATGCATTTTCAATGATAGGCTCACGTCCCCTCTATCTTGCCCACCTTGCAAATTTCTAATCACGACCTCTTGCTGATCCATCTTATCCCTCATCTCTCCCATCACCAAATTCAACCGTTCAAATTGTGCATGGCCTGCAGAACAAAGAATGACTTAGCCGCGTCCTCCTTAGATGTTGAGTCACTTTTATGAGGTAATGTTAATGCCCTGCAAAACAAGGAAAGTATGTTAGTGGGGAAAAAAAAAAAACCACACACACTCCCTTACGTGTTTATGCTCAAATATTGTCACATCACTTGTGTTTCACTCTTTTGGGCTCTTCCAATACTATTCTCAGCCACTCTTGTCTTTTACCTCACCTATTTTCCCTTTCAAGTTCGTGAAGAACTAGTTGAACTAAATCAAGACACAACCTTGTATTATTCCAACTAGCAATAGATCAAGAAACAAGAAGGAAGAAAATGACATGGATCTAAAAGAATTGTCCGAGGAAAGAAGCAATTAGGAAATAAGATACTAAAGATGATATATTCGACCCCTTTGACGATAAGCATCAATCAACACCAAATTTTCAGATTACAAAGTATATCAAACAGTCGTAAGCAATTTTTTTTTTTTTTGTACTCTTTTTATTTTATTTTATTATTCTTTTTACAGCAACCCTTGAATACGCAATCTTTTTTTTTTTTTATAGATTCAGTCACAAGCAGCAACAATAATTACAAATTTTGAAAAAGATTGATCTGATTTCAACAACAAGAAACCACAATAGAAGGAATCAAAACAAAGATTATAGATATGGAATTTAAAGCAAAGATTCGTGTAATCAATTAAAGAATTCGTAGATCTGAATTCTTGAATCAAATACTCGGGTAGTCAATTATGAGAATCACATATCTGAATTCATACACACGAAATTAACAAGAATGATGAAGGAATCGCAGATCAGAATAGAAAAACCTAGAACACTCCTAAGATAAAAAAAAAAATTCAAATGCAAGAATTAAAAAGGATAAATCTGACCTGATTTGGAGTCTGAGCTCTGATACCAAATGATGTGACCCCGTAAGATCGAAATCCCTTAAAGCCACAATCAAATTGAAACTTGCCCAAGAAAGCCAAGAATCAAGTCAAGATGATCTAGATCCATTAAAAACTTGTTTCAAGAACCTAGATTTGATGAGAACACCACAAAGGTTTTGCCTTTGATAAGTTCGTAGTTCACTCAAGAACAAGTAGAGAAACCTGAAAAATTTTCTATGCAGAAAGCTTCATTCACATTCCTAGCCTCCAAATTGCGGCTACAAGTCCTTTTAAAACCCTCCATGAAATCCTATGGTCGAATAAGGCCTACATCAATTAAAAGACACGGGCTAAACATCTTCAGGCCCAAAACGTCCTAAACTACTGACTAAAGCTAGTAAAAGAAATCCACTAAATGAGTTAAATAGGCCCAAACGCCTACAACCATAAAAACATAAAATAGGCCCACACGCCTATACTTAATGAAATAAAAAGTCTATACAAAACCAGTAAGCTATGCCGCCCCTCTTTATAGCTTGTATCACAAGGATTAAAGTTGGTTCCTCTTCTTTCAAGCCCATCTTAAATGTTGGGGTCTTGCTCAATGAATGGGTAAACTCGGCCCAAGTAGATTGCACCAATCCTTGCATTAATTCCTTGATCTGCTTAGCTGTCGACCTCGTGATTGGCCCATCTGGCACTTGTAAAGCATCTTTAAGACTCTGAGAGCTTGTTTTCCCTCCTAAATGAGCTGCCCATTACCAGGATTCCTTTCAAGGAGGATTTGAATGTCATGAAGTTTGCTTCGAGCTTCATGAACTCTAGAGGTTATGATTTTGAATCTTCATTGATTGAGATCCTTAAGAGCATATTTAACCTTCTTGAGTTCTTGGCAACAAATGGACATGGCTGAACCTTGAATGTTTGAGCTCCAAGCTTGGTCAACAGTAGGTAAAAAAATCATCCTCATCAGCCCAATAACTGAAGAATTTGAAAGGGATTTTGCTCTTCTTCAAGGGAATGCCTGATCTAACGATGATCGGGGAATGATCAAAAAGGTCTAGGGGAAGAAATTGAGCCTCTGCATTTGGTAAAGCGGTAAGCCAATCTTGGTTGACTAGAGCTCTATCAATCTTTCGTTTAAATGTGTGGGAATCTTCCTGCCCATTTTGGATTCTAGAGAGAACGGAGATCTTCTCACTCTAGACTTTTTCTAATCCCTTTTTCTTTTTCTTGTTTGTTCCGCATTAATGGCTTCCAATCAGCCATTCAAAGCAAGAATTATTGATTCTCAAGTTGCAAAGGATGTCACTCATTCTTTACAAGCTACTGATTTAGTGTCTAATGTTCATGGTCCAGATGGGGCGGCTATGGTAGCTCAAGGGGCTGCCGAAACCTCTTTTCTCTTCTAATCTCGAATGTAAAGGTCTCCAAGGTGCCTCGTCAACATGTTTTGAGTGAGTTATTGTTGGAGTCAAGTTTGGAGGATATTAGTGAAGGCAACGATGGTGCTACAATGGAGAAAGCCTCACTCTAGAATACTTATTTAGCCCATTCATGGGTTTACTTTGTTGAAGACGGGGGAATTTATCCCGCAAGCTGCTTTGGATCTTGAGGCTGAATATGGGGGTTTTTCAGAAGATCCGTCTTTCTTTATGGACTCTCTTCATGGTAGTTTGTCTTCCCCAAGCCTTAGAGGAAGAAGGAGCTTTAATGGCTACCATGAAGGATGTGTTGGTAGAGGGAGGGGTGCTCGGGTGGTGCATGGGATCCAAATCTATGACCAAAAACTCACTTTTTCTTTTGGTAAGTAAAATTTTATATAACCAAAAAGAGAGATATACAAGATGAGCAAAAACAAAGCCCAAAAACAAAGAGCTACACAATAACCAGACTAACAAGCCTAGAACAAGGGGGAAAATGAGGGAAGGCCTTCAACAAGATTGCCCGCCCTCCTAACCCGCCAGACAAAAGACCAAACCAACAACTAATTGTCCAAATTCAAATCCCACCGCAATAACAAATCTCCATCCAGCAGAAAACGTCTAAGCTACAATCCCTAATCAACTTGCTCCGCACCATCATATGAATACCCTCAATAAGCTGATCTTTAGTTCTTGATTCATCATTGAAACACCACCGATTCCGCTCAAGCCAAATAGAATGCACCAGAGTAGAAAGCACCAACATACTGATATCGCTTTAAGCCGACTTCCCTTTAAAAGTTTGAGTGGCCCATTGAATTGTGTCTTTCCAGGGGCGAGGGGGCCAACTTAGATTACACTTGGTTGTAAAGTGAAGCCATAAATCAAGAGTAAAAGGACAACCAAAGAAGAGGTGAGTACGGTCTTCCAACGGTTGCCCACACAAAACATATTTCTTCAAGGTTGCTTCTAAACTGCAAAACACGATCTTGAGTAGCGAGCCTCTTGCGAATGGCTAACAAAAGGATGAAGCTGCATCTTGGGATAGCATAAGAGAACCACACCAGCTTTCACCACAAAGCTTGAGGCTAAGATACCCGAGTCGCATGCCAAGCTGAATTCATAGAGAACACTCCAGAAGGGTGGCCCAACCATTGGAGTTGGTCTATCATATGCTGATTTGGCGTAAACCCCGGGGGGATAGAGCGCGTAAGATCTATTAAGTGGTGAGAGTTAGCACTAAGCCACCTCCACTCATTCCCTGCAATGATGAGGCTTACCTGGGCGGATCTAGAAAACCCAGAATCATAAATAACACAGTCTCCCATAGCATGCTAAAGAGAACCCGACGGGAGTCAATAGTCAAACCAAAGGGAAATATGCTGACCATTTCCCACCTTATGCCGAATTAAAGATTTAAACCCTGCTCTGAGCTTCATCAACTTCCTTTACACCCAAGAGAAAACTCCTGGACAGGTAGCCTCCCAAAGACGCTTTTGTTTCAAAATGTTAGCATGAACCCAAGCATCCCACACAGAAGAGCTATAGGGATCACTCAGTCGCCAGAGATGCTTGGAGGCTGTACCTTTATTCTAATCCTCCAGCTTCTTAATCCCCAACCCACCTTCCTATTGAGGGTAAGTGACATCATCCCAAGCAACCTTGGCCTTAGAATATTTCAAGTCTGGACCGGACCAGAGAAAGGCCCTCATAATCTTCTCGATTTCTCGGATAATCTTCTTAGGGAGCACAAAATGTGAAGTCCAATTAACCTGTATGTTGAATATGATTGACTTGATGAGCTGTAAATGACCTGCAAAGGATAGATAATTGGAAGTTCAAGTTTTAACTTTGGACATAATCTGATCAACCAGCACCTTGCAATTAATTGCCTTCAACTTGGAAGAGATTAGAGGCACCCCCAAGTAACGCATAGGTAACTTCCCCTCCTGAAAACCCACTACTTCCAAAATATCCTGTTTGCCTCGAGTGGAAACTCTAGAGAAGAAGATGTTACTCTTAGCCTCATTCAAATTTAACCTCAAGAATTTTGCATACTCTTCAATGGTATCCTTCAAGATGGAGGTAAAGTTGAGGTTGCCATGGCAAAATAACATAAGATCATCGACAAAGCACAAGTGGGTGATTTTGGGTTGCTTACATCTCTAATGGTACTTAAAGTTTACCTTTCGATCAACTTTCTCAATAACATAGAGAAGACCTCCATAGCAAGAACAAAAAGGTTGGGAGAGAGGGGTTCACCCTGGCGTAAACCGCGGGCACCTTTGAAATAACCTTCAAGAGCACCATTACTGGAAATAGAGAACCTACAGGCCTTGATCCACTGAACATAAGTGGAAAGAAACTTCATCAACTCAAGCACATCTGAGAGAAATTCCCATCTAACTAAATCATAAGCCTTCCGAATGTCCACTTTCATTGTGCATCGTGGGGAGCCCCTCTCCTTGTGATAATTTTGCATGACCTCTTGGGCAAGAAAAATATCATCACTAATGCTCCTTCCCAACACAAAGGCAGATTGCACCTCATCAATCAAATCACCAAGGATAGGTTTGAGACAATTAGCAAGGATCTTGGTAATGCACTTGTAGATGGTATTACAGCACGAAATGGGGCGGTAATCATTTAACTTGGAGGGGTTGGGAACCTTAGGTACAAGGGCAATGGCTGTAGCATTGAGCTCACGAAGCCAAGAGCTTTCATGAAAGAACTCTTGGATGGCAGCAAGAACATCTTCACCCACACTATCCAAAGTAGCCCGAAAGAAATGCCCATTAAAACCATCCGATCCTGGCACTTTATTAGGGTGCAAGCTAAACAAAGTCTCCTTATTCTCATCTCTATCAACAGGCTTATTTAACTGCTAGGCTTGCACATGAGAAATACCTTTGTTGATGAAATCTGTGAGTTGGTCTTTCCCAGGATAAGGGTTTGAGGGGACCTTCCCCAACAGATCATGATAGTAATCCACAATGGCAGTAGAGACTTCCTTACTATCTTCAATCCTGTTACCAGCTTCATCCAGTAAACTTCTAATTTTTTTGCGATTTCTCCTTTGAGTGATGCTCTTAAAAAAGAAACTTGTGTTTTGATCCCCTTCATTAAGCCATTGAATCCTCGACATCTGCTTTGCCAGGCTTTCCTCCCATTTGCTTAATTGAGTAAAGTGCTGCAAGGCTAGCTTCTTTTGCTTTTTCAAATCAGTGTCACGAGGACTAGAGTGCAAAGAATGTTGAATTGCAAAAAGATGCTGCCGGGCTTCCTCAATAGAGTTGGTAGAAATCCGCCCTCTAACTTGGTTTAAAAGCTTCAATTCTTTTTTCGCTGCTAAGCTTCCTACTCAAAATAAACATAGCAGATCCTTTAGCATCCTGAATCCAAGCTTTGCGGACAGCCGGTTCAAAGGCTTCACATTCCAACCAAACGTTAAAAAACTTAAACGACCTCCCTTTACATTTAACATCAATTCCAGTCTGAACAATCCTAGGACTATGATTTGACACACCAGAAGGCAAGAACTCAACCTCTGAATTACTAAAATCGACCATTCACCTATCATTAGCCAAAACACGATCAATTTTCCGTAAGATAGCATCATTGTTGTACTGACGATTGGTCCAAGTCAAATGGCAACTAGTGTACCTATGGTCCTCCAATTCTGCATCGATAAGATAGTTATTACATTTCTCCATACAATCCATACAAAGAGGCCAATCCGTACTACCACCAGTCCTCTCATTGCTAAACCGAACATCATTAAAATCTCCCATGACAATTTAAGGCAAAACATTGTTAAGGGCCGCTTGCTGATGTAAACTACTCCAAACCCTTCTTTAGTCCATGACATTGTTATGACCATAAATAATCGAAAGATAAAACCAAATCCCTTTCCTCCTAATTTGGGCAAGGCAATAGATTGCTTGCTCCATAGAGTTAAGAAAAGTAATCTGAAGAACCTCATCATCCCACCTAATCCAAATTCGACCATTTTCCATATTGGCATAATTATGGACAAAACTCTAGTTAGGACAAAAAAAAATGAGAGACCTTCTCAAAATTAGCATGCTTGACCTTTGTTTCCACCAACCCAAGACACAAGATAGCATGAGCTCTGACGAGAAGCTTCATTTCTTGTTGCTTCAAGGGGATATTCACTCCCCTAATGTTCTAGCAAGCTAAACTTATCATTTAAACTGGGAGAATTTTGAATTCTTCCTAGAGCCATGCCGTGATCCCTTCTGATGCTTTTTCCCCTTATTCCTGTGACTACCCTGGTTCCTCTTTCTAAGCAATTCTACAGAATCCACCAACTGCCTCCAGATACGGAATCCATATACCTCTATTAACTGGAGTAGCTGGAATTGTTTCTTCCTCAGCCAAATCCTCTTCACTTTGTGGGTCCCCAACCTTCCAATTATGGATACTTTCGACTCTAGCAGCCACATCACACCACCTATCCATGCGGTTGTCACATGCCACTTTCTTCTTCCCTATTTCTTCTTGGTAAGTAAAACTAGTGGAGGCTACTCCATTTTCATACAACACTTGAAATTGATTCTGCAAATTCACACTTAGTTTTCGAGGAGAGATACTTGCCTGTGGGTGGGGACGATCACTGACTTTGATTTCCTTTGGCTGAATACTAGGGTTCCCAGTCAATTTGGGATGAGATCACACCTGCTTAGTTGGAAGATTACATTAACTTCGGTGATTTAATTTTTAACCCAATGGTAATTTAATTTTTGGTCCAGAAAATAGCCCACCAAAGTTGTAGCCCACATTTTATTCCCTTCATTCAGGACCTTAGGAGGGGGTTTGACCACCACCTTATCTTCTTTCATGCATGGAGCCACATACTCAAGGGTAAAAACCAATGGGTGTTCCCCATTTTTTGCTTGAATGGACAGCCCCTTTAGAAAGGCACTTTTGGTAGCTGTCATATCTAGGACAGCCCTCAGGGCCTCCCCTTGGTTACCCAACTGATACTCCCCTTCCCCAATGGAATGGCTGCCCCTTACAACTGTATGGGACAGCCCCTTGCTGCCGCACATTAGGTCTTGTAAGGCCACTTTTTGAGTGGTAAAACTCCCTTGGACAGCCCTCACTTTGCCTCTTTGGGTTAGAGGATTACCTAAAGGTTGAACTCTTTGAACCCAAAGGGTATTGCCGCCCCTCACATCTGAATAGGACAGCTCTTTATTTCTACAAATCAGATCTGAAAAAGCCCCTTTTTGGACTGTCACGCAACCTTGGACAGCTTGCGCTTCAGTCCCTTGGTTAATCACATTACCCGCTAGTTGGTCTCCAGTTCCTACATCTCTATTGCCGCCCAAATCTGAGCTAGAGGTAGCCGTACCATCAGCTTTTTGATTGTCTTGAGAAGGCCCTCCAGCCCTTTCCAAGGTCCCTGAAGTACCCAATGGGTATTGGTCATTTGTAACTTTTTTGGTCAGCCCCTTTTTGCCGCATTGAGCTGGGCGGACAAGAGGGATAGTTCCACTATTTTCTGCTTTTTGTTTTTCTAGGGTAGGTCTCCCATTACCCGCATGAGTCTCTCTATTACGCAATGGAAATTCCCCATTTTGGTCTTGAAGGGACAACCCCTCTTTGCCACAAAAAGATTGGCGGAAAGAGTGCTTATTGGTTTGAATCCCATGCGCCACCCGAGCACCATTCCCTCCACCTCCACGTCCTCCATGGCTGCCATTGTTGAGGTTCCTTCTTCCTCTAAGACTTGGAGAAGACGAATCACCATGGAAAGATTCCATTAAGAAAGATGGGTTTTCTAAAAAACCCCCAAACTCAGCCTCAAGATCCAACGCGACTTGAGGAATAAACTCCCCTTCTTTCGCACGGTCTGCCCATGAATGGGCTGAATACGTATCATGGACTGAAGCATCCTCCCTTGCAACACCCTCAACACCTTCACTAATATCGTCCAATCGTGACTCTAACAACAAAGCACTCAAATCATGATGACCATGGACATTTGAAATGTTAGCATTCAAGATACTAGGAGAGAAAACGGATTCAACAGCCCCTTGAGCTTCCATAACCATTCCATCTTCACCATGAACTTTAGACAATAAAACATGAGCTTGCAATGAATGAGGATCATCATTTGTAGGTAGACAATCAAGAAAATTTGCATTTAATGGCAGATTGGAAGCCAATAGTGCATACCGAACAAGAAAAACAAAAAGTGTTAGAAAAAATCTAGAGTGAGAATTGTAATACCTCGACCCAAGGATGCCGAAACACAAGACACGTATTATGAGATTATGAAAAATTAGTGTAAAGATACCTACACTTAAGAAAATAATTCATTAATTTAAAATAATTAATTAATTAAATTAATAATTAGTTAAAATTAAATATTAAGACACACACATGCACACACTGAAAGTGTGTTGTGTGCATGGGAGCAAGTATGTATGCATGTGTATGTTGTACGCATACATGTGTGCCTGTGTATAAGAAAAATTTAAATATGTATATGCATATGTAAATATCATAATGCATGTGCAGAATTGAGAAGCTGTGTGTCGGTTGAAAGGAATGTGTGTGTAACTTGGTGTGTTGGTGTGTGAGTGAAATATTATATATGTATATATATATATATATGTATACAAAACAAAACAAACCTATGCACATGGCCAAATCATGGCCTGCCCCAAACAGTAACCTGAAGAGCACTCATTTGAGTTGCTGCAACAAGCAAGAGGAAGGCTAGTTGGTGGGGCAATCAGATCTTGCAATAATTAAGTGTATACTTATATACACATATAGATACATAGGATTAGAAGGGTAGAGGACCAACAATCACAAGCCAAAATGGTGAGAATACATGAAACACTTAAATTTCTCTCTCTAAAATTTTCCTAAAGGTAGACTGTTTTAAGCTTTGTTATATGCTTGTATAATGTTTAGGATGTTAGTACGTGAATAAGACATGAAATTTGATCTTTAAAACAACCCAGAATACACGACCGTACACAAAGCAGCCATGGGAGACCTTTCTTATAGCAGGTCTGAATCCATCACCACCAAACCCTATTTGATTTATAGAGACCTTAACTAGACCACTTCAAGGTCTTAAAAAAACTAGTCTGCGACCAAAAACCTAAACGAATGGACCCTAAAACCTTAGTTACAAGTTTCGGTCATAGAACTTAGTACTAGTTTTAGGCTCCTAAACTCGATTTTGAGAATGGGGGTTGAATCCCCATGTCATAAGGATCACGCAGAACCAAATTCCACCAAAAATGGTGGTGAAATGAGGGTTCACGATCAAGTCACAGAGTCGGTTATCCACAGTTGGATCGAGCGTTCTAACCAGTTTTATAGGTCCCAATGAATGAGAAAAGGTTGGCCTATCCTTTAGAAACATTTACCACCTAAAAACAGACGAAACCAACGATTGAGAATGCACGAAATTATTATTATTATCTTTTATTTTTTTATTTTGATAGGTAAATAAGATAGATAGAAAGAAAAGAATAAATACAAGATCAAGAGGGCATACCCTTGAACAAGCTAGAGGAAGGATGGACTTCTACAAACAGAAGAGCACCCGACCTAAAGCAACAAAAAAGAAAAAAACTAAACAAAGAAAAAGAAAACAAATCAAGAGGGCATACCCTTGGGCAAGCCAGGGGAAAGGAAGAGCATACATAAACAGAAGAGCTCCAAAACCCAAGCAGCAAAAATATTACACTTTAAATATGCTATCAGGTAAAGACCAAGTAAACTGGAGATGTCTATTGGAAGTTGAGTCCTGAATCCTTTTTGAGTGAGTAAGCCTGCCACGGATCATGTCCTAAGTTTGAGCTATGATGGCATTTGGACTTTTCTGGATCTGGGTGAATAATCTGCTATTCGTTTCACGCCATATGTTGTAAACTGTGCAAGCTAGTGTAAGCCTGCCTAAGATGGAGGAGAACGACTTACCTTTAAAATAGTTGGTAGCCCAAAGGATAGTTTGCTGCCAGTCCCCATTAGGACAGTGAAAACCACTTTTAGAGAGCAAGTGGGACCATATGTTGGAGGTGAAAGGGCAGGAAAAGAAGAGGTGATTGTGATTCTCATTTTCTCTTGAACAGAAAAGACATTTAGGATCTTGACCAGTGATAGAAGAGAACAGGCGGTCCTTGGTCCTTAGACTGTGACAAATGGCCATCCAAAGAATAAAACCAGCGCGTGGAATAGATTTGGCATGCCAAACAAGCTTCCACCAATTTACCTGGGGGTGGCGGTCCCGCAGAGTTTCCCAAGCTGAACTGATAGAGAAGTCCCCATTTGAGGAGGGCAACCAAATTGCCTTGTCTTCTTGGAGAGGGGAAGGAAAGAAATTTGAAGGCATACCATTCTTTAGGTCCAGCAGATGAGGAGAATTTGCAATAGGCTAGTTCCAGCAATTTTCATGAATGATGCAACTCACTATAGCAGATCTTCCCAGCCCCGAATCATAAATAACCCTTTCCCCCATGTTGTCCTAGATGGAGCCATTGGGAAGCCAATAGTCGAACCAAAGGGAAGCAAAGAGCCCTAAGCCAATGAAAATTTTGATATGCGGCTTGAATAAAGATCTAAATTTAATCATTTTCCTCCAAGCCCACGAGCTAGATTGAGGGCATTTGACTTCCCAGAAGCTTTTGCCTTTAAGAAGATTGTAGAGAATCCACTGAACCCAAGTGGACTTTGAGGGGTTTTGAAAAAGAGCCCAAATGAGTTTCCCCAAAGCAGCTAGGTTCCAATCAACAAGTTTCTTAATCCCAAGACCCCCTTCATCTCGAGGGCAAGTTACATTCTCCCAAGCAACTTTGGAGCCAGAAAAGATGAGATGGTTGCCACTCCAAAGAAAAGATCTCATAGCTTGCTCAATCTGATCCACCACCTTTTTAGGAAGGATGAAGTGGGAAGACCAGAAGACTTGAATGCTAAAAAGCACTGATCTGATCAACTGAACTCGACCTGCATAGGAAAGATATTTAGTAGACCAATGAGTGATCTTACCGATGAAGCGGTTAACTAGAGCTTTGCAGTCATGAGCTTTCAGCTTGGTAGAGATCAAAGGAACCCCAAGGTAGCGGATAGGGAGGGAGCCTTCAAGGAAGCCGATGTGATCAATGAGTTGCTGCTTGAGATTGTAATCAACACCTGAAAAGAAAATGTTACTTTTAGAGGCATTGTGGAGAAGGCTAGAAAAGGAGGCAAAAGTGTCAAGCCCTTCCTTGAGGGTAGAAGCTGAAGCAAGGTCCCCATGACAAAAAAGCATGATATCATCAGCAAAACAAAGGTGAGTCAGCTTGGATTTATGGCATCTCCAGTGGTGCTTAAATTGAGAGCCAGTCGACTTCTGATGAAGAATCATAGAGAGAACATCCATAGCAATCACAAAGAGATAGGGGGAAAGAGGGTCCCCTTGCCTTAAGCCCTTCGCCCCTGGAAAATAACCTTCCAACTCACCATTAATGACAACTGAAAAACGAGGAGTTGAGATGCAGCAATAGATCCAGTCAATAAAGAGTTGAGGAAAGCCCATGATGTTTAAAGTGTCAATAATAAATTCCCATCGCACCGAGTCAAAAGCTTTCTTAAGATCAACTTTCATTGTGCATCGAGGAGATCCCGAGTTCTTGTGATAATTATGCATTAGCTCTTGGGCTAGAAGAATGTTGTCGCTAATATTCTTGCCTTGAATAAAAGCAGATTAAGAAGGATCAACAAGGCTATGGAGAACTTTCTTGAGACAGTTGGCCAGGATTTTGGAGATAGTTTTGTAAAGGGTGTTGCAGCAAGAGATAGGCCGAAAGTCATGAACAGAGGAGGGGTTAGGAACTTTGGGGACAAGGGCAATAGCCGTGGCATTTAGCTCTTTAAGGATGGTTTTGGAAGAGAAAAATTCAGAGATAGCTGCAGTGCCCTCAGGTTTAACAATATTCCAAGCTTTTTTGAAAAAATGACTATTAAATCCATCAGGCCCAGGGGCTTTGTTAGGATGAAGGCTAAAGAGAGCTTCTTGAATTTCTTCTTCAGTGACTGGGCATTGAAGAGAGGTAAAAAAAATCAGAATTAAGGCGCTTTGGGATAAAAGTCTCAAGAGCTTGTTTACCTGGGTATTGGATAGGGCTTTCAGTTCCAAGTAGATCATGATAAAAATTGACAATAGTGTTCCTGACCTCTTTTATGTCATCAATTCTACAACCATTCGCATCAAGGAGGCTGACAATCTTGTTATGGTTCCTTCGGTTATTCACAGATTTAAAGAAAAAAGAGGTGTTTTGATCACCTTCAGAAAGCCATTGAATACGGGACTTTTGCTTGGCGAGACTTTCCTCACTGCTTAGAAGGGAGTAGAAAAGGTGATGAGCTTCTTTTTCCTCTTGCTTGATACTCGCATTCCCAGGGTCCCGCTCAAGGAGGTTTTGGATATCATAGAGCTTGTTACGAGCTTCTTGGACTCGGGAGGAGATGTTATTGAATCTTTGCTGATTGAGGTCCTTAAGAGCATATTTAACCTTCTTAAGCTTTTGACAACAGATAAACATGGGCTGTACCTTGAAAGTTTGTTTGCCAGGCTTGCTTGACAGTAGGAAGAAAGTTCTCATTTTCAGCCCAAAAGTTGAAGAATTTGAAAGGGAGCCTTCATTTTTGTAAAGAGATGCCGGATCTGACAAGAATTGGGGAATCATCTGAGAGGCTAGGGAGAAGAAATTCAGCCTCCGCGTTTAGGAAAGTTGAGAACCAGTCATGGTTGACTAAAGCTCTGTCAATCTTCCTTTGTATAGTATGGGGAGAAGCTTGACCATTTGATTAGGTGAAGAAGCGCCCAAAAAATCTAAGATCCTCAAGCTCTGCATTCAAGAAACATGTGTTACAATCATCCATACCAATTGGCCAATCACACCTACCACCTCTTCTATCATAGGGGTAGGTTGATGGTGAAGAAGACGACACTGGGTGGACTCGCAAAACCGTTTAAAATGGTGGGTGAACTCAAGACACGTGTTAAGCGATAAGGCTGCCACCAAATAAATGAAACTGCGTTGTTTCATTTAAAGATTTTTAAAACCCTGAGCGACTCGTTTGGCTACGCGTATTGGGCCTAATTTTTTTTTTTTTTTTTTGATAGGCAAATAAGATATATAAAAGAAAGAATAAATACAAGATCAAGAGGGCATACCCTCGAACAAACTAGAGGAAGGATGGACTTCTACAAACAGAAGAGCACCCGACCAAAAGCAACAAAAAAGAAAAAAAGTAAACAAAGAAAAAGAAAACAAAGCAAGAGGGCATACCCTCGGGCGGGCTAGGGGAAAGAAAGAGCATACATAAAACAAAAGAGCTCCCAACCCCAAGCAGCAAAAATATTACACTTTAAATATGCTATCAGGCATACATAACCCATCCACGTTTAAATGTCTTGTCCACCGTTTGGTTTAAGAAAACAAAGAAAATTAAAAAGGGCGCAAGCCCTGGGGTTCGAACCCCTGACCTCACGCGCCACATTTCCCTCTCTTTCCACTCGGCCACGTGCCCGCGTGTGGCAATATAAGACAATAATATATATATTATATCAAATAAAATCAAAAATAAAAAAATAAAAGGTGCATTGCACCTGTTGGGTCTCGAACGCAGTGTTTATTAGGAGGGAGGTGACACGTTGGCCAGCGTGCCACCCATTTCATCCGGTTTTTATTTGCAAACTAAATATATATATATATATAAATATATCATATTAAATGGATTTAATTTAATTAAATTAAATAGTCAAAAAAATGCCCGGTGTCCAAACGAGGTAAGTTATATATGTATCCCTATTATCTCAGACCTCCTGAGTCTAATGGTGAGGTCCACGACATGAAACGAGGGCCTGAAAAAAAATAATCAAAGACCCGTAAAAATGCTAAAACGACCAAAATGCCCCTACGCCATAAATGAGTCAAACGAGGTCCAAACTAAATAAATAAATTGTAGATTTTGACTATTCTGAACCTAATGGCGAGGTCTGTTTCACGAGACGAGACCCCAAAAAAATTTAGACACGTAAGGTATAAATTACCAAATTACCCCTAACATGTCCAAAGCCGAATTAAAACCTGAGGAAGCCTAAATTGACTTTCTTTGATATCCCGGACTCAATGGTAGAGTCTATTCACCCGAAAGAAGTGTCTAAAATAAAAAGACATAAAATTTGATGAATAGCATCAGTTAGGTGGCCATAAACTAAAGCACTGCCGAAGTACAAAACTAAGGCTCGTACGTGAAAATGAAATACGAGGGGACGCGGCATGTAAGCAAGTGAAGTAAGTAAATTAAATTTAAGATTAATAGAGCTACCAGAAGAGTATAGTTTGAAATAAAATTAATTCCTAACTCATTAAATTGTGTCGTAAGATAAGAGTACGAGGTAAATTAAGTACGTATGAAATTTATGGAATATTCGTAAATCGGTTAGGGTTTAATACGAACTAAGCATAAGTTATGAAGCATCAATAGGTGATATTACAGTGATGTGAAGTTACTGAGACTATGTATGAATTGTTCTTAGGAACCACAGAGGAAGTGGGAAAGCGCATTATTAGCACTGACCCTAAGGACCGAGGTGTGTAACCTCGCATTTGAAGTGGAAATTTAATTCCACGGATTGATTGATGTTTTAAATATCAAATTCAGTTTTTATACGATTCCCGTTTTAAATTATTCTGTTATGACATGCTCAGTAAATGATTTTATATATAGTTCCTTTCTTCGAAATATTTAGCATGCCTAAATAAAATGTCAATTTCGTTAAATATTCTGAATTTGATCATTCCAAGTATTTGAAGTTCTATTTCAAAAGTTATATGCTACATGTTTTAAATACTCATGAAAAGTATCAATATGAAGAAGCCATGTGATAAATGTTTTACAAGATAATGGTGCATAAGCATACAGGAAGGATTTTGGGTTTCTTTGGAACTCAATTGACCTGTCAAAGACCGCATAGTCAAGATTTTGAGTTGCTTCAGAACTCAATTGACCTATCATGTGAAATGCCATTTAGTAGGATCTAATCCCCCAGGCAATGAGATATCTCCACGTATACGCAAAATGGGAGTCTAGTTCGAAACAGATTCGACTAATGAAAGTGAAAAGATGACAAATGCTTTTGGAAATAGAAGCAGGTTTTACCCCCATTTTCACTATGCATGTTTATATGTTTTGAAGTATCGCTTTTGAAAATGGAAGCAGGTTTATACTCCCATTTTATTATGCATGTTTATATGTTTTGAAATGCTTACGCCCTATTTAAAGAAATGTATGTTTAGCCTTGAATACTTTAAATATTTCAAAGCTATCTTTATGAAGAATGCATGTACTCTATGTTCAAAGTATACGAGCAATTGGTAGTGAGTATTTTATAAAATCTCATGTTCGAAACCACTGCCAATTGAAACCCCATGACAAGTGTAGGAATTACTCATTGGGCTTCTCGAAGCTCACCCTATTCCCTAACATTTTTCAGGTACTGACGATGAGTGGGAGCCGTGCTCCATTTTGGGATAATGACTAATGGCTGTATAGGATTATGGACTTTTGGAAGTAGTTAGAATCTGTAGTTAGATGGATTATGATGTAATAGACTTTGGACAATATGTACTTAAGCCCTAGAGGCATTTGAATATGTAATATGTATAAAATCTTAGAATTTTTATTTATGTTCTGAATCTATTATCATGTGTAACACTATGAAGAGCGGCAGTACTGGACGGATGTGCGAAAGTTTTAAATAAGAAAAGAAAAGAAAAAAAGTTTTTCATGCTTCCGCAAACCACGCCGCACATCTATTCGATACCGCTGCTTATGTGAGCCTTGCCCTAAGGCCCTCGGGCCGAAGGGTGGCGGTCCCAACACGAGATCTGCAGAGGGTGGGTTTCGGGTCGTGACAAGAATCATCTAGATTTTAGACACTAAATCATTTGCTTGCAATGAATGAGAATCATCCTTTGTAGCTTGAAGATAAAAAAAAATTTGCATTTAATGGCTGATTGGAAGCCATTAATGCATACCAAGTAAGAAAACAATAAGGAATTTAGGAAAAGTCTAGAGTGAGAAGAGCAAAAGCTCTCCTTCAGCCCTTTTGAAAACGCTGCATTTCTCGAATGACGAAGTGGTTATGTGTCAAATTCTAATGGGTTTTCAGCTGCCCCAAAAGGTAATGTGTAAGACTATGGAAGGTCAAGCACTCAAGAGGTTTTAGGATGTGATAAGGGGTCCTTTCAAGGGAGGAATAAAAGGGAAAGTGCTGAAGAAACAACCCTTATTTTCCCTGCCATTTGCGGCAATATTAGGCTGCCCAATAAAGTTATGCATGTTGAAAATCCGTTGGACAAAGCAAGCAACCATGGAGGTGATGGGAGGTCATCTCAAGACCTAAAAGCTGGAGGAAAACCTTATGGATCAGCCTCTGTTATCCCAGCTAGGTGTGGCATTAGTGAGCTGTCCATAATAGCCACGCATTGAGGAAGTCCAATGGATTAAGCTAGTGACCAAGGACATGATGGGAGGCCTCCTCAAGGCCTAAATGACGGAGGAAATTCAACCTTTGTAGCGGCTAGCCTAGTTAATTGTAGCAAAAAGGTGTTGCCTTTTCAAGTTATAAATGAGGATAACCCCTTGGGTAATAGTAGGCTGCATGGGAGTAATGGGAGACCTTCCCTAGGGTTGCATAAAGGTATTGAAGTTGCTGGTGCAGCTACTGTTGGCCCAGCTTTGTACGATAATACCAATGGGACTAAAGGGGAACACCCATGGGTAATAATGTTAACCAAGGAGAGGCCGTGAGGACTGTCCAAGATATGACAGCCACCGAAAGTGCTTTTCCAAACCCTATTTGCGGCAACAAGGGGCTGTCCATTCAAGCAAAAAATGGGGAACACCAAATGGGTAATTCATGGATCCATCGAAGAGAGGGGGGACCATCCATAGGCATGCAAAAAGCTGAAAGTGTTGTTGGTGCAGCCACTTTTTGTCCTGCTGTGGGCAGCATTTTTGGTGGGGCAAAGGAGAAACGACCTTTGGGCATTAGTGGTTACCAAGGAGGTGGCGTGGGAGTTGTCTAAGACCTATTGACAGCCAAAAAAATACCTTTTCAGACTTAAAATGCAATAGCAAGGGGCTGTCCTCTTCGGACGCAAATGGGGGTAAAATGGGGCTGCCTAATAGTGGATATTGGGGCTGAAAATGTGGCAAATCCGATGGGTAAATCATCTAGCCAAGTGGTCAACAACAATGTTCGGCATAAGGGTTTTACCCTTGAGTATGTGGCTCCATGCGTGAAACAAGATAAGGTGGTGGTCAAACCCTTTCCTAAGGTCCTGAATGAAGGGAATAAAATGTGGGCTACAACTTTGGCAAGCTATTTTCTGGACCAAAAATTAAATTACCATTGGGTTAACAATGTGGCCTTTCGACTATGGGACGAAGAGGGTTTAAAAGAGGTGTTGACTAATGGGAGAGGATTTTTCTTTTTCAAGTTTTCAGATCCTATCTCAATGGTAGCCGTTTTAGAAGGGGGACCATGGCACTTTTCTGGGCGCCCTATAATTTCATAGAAATGGCGGCCTAAAAAGAAACTTTCAAAGGAACCCTCTAAGACAATTACCATATGGGCTTGGTTCTATGACATTCCCTTAGAATTATGGACAGCAAAGGGGTTAAGTTCTGTTGTGAGTGCTATTGGCAAACTCCTCTATACAGATGCCACAACTGAGCAGCTTAGCCGAATCATTTTTGCGTGTATTTGTATTGAAATTGAACATGGTACGGACCGCCCAAAACAATTTGAGCTTCAGTTGGATGAAGAAACAAGAATTACTATT
Source organism: Nyssa sinensis (assembly GCA_008638375.1). Classification (NCBI taxonomy): domain Eukaryota; kingdom Viridiplantae; phylum Streptophyta; class Magnoliopsida; order Cornales; family Nyssaceae; genus Nyssa; species Nyssa sinensis. Next base: position 30,576,657 of record CM018047.1, on the reverse strand, counting down.
TATGTTGAATACCAATGGATTCCTAAGTTCTGTTCTAAATGCAAGAAATTCGGGCATGGCCAAAGTCAATGCAATCTTCTTACTAATCAGGTGTGGAAAAGTAAGGATATGCATCCTAGGGAAGTTGAGGTGAACTCTCACCCCAATTTGACTGGGAACCCTAGTATTTAGCCAAAGGAAATCAAAGTCAGTGATCGTCCCCACCCACAGGCGAGTATCACTCCTCGAAAACCAAGTGTGAATTTTCAAAATCAGTTTCAAGTGTTGTATGACAATGGAGAAGCCTCCACTAGTTCTACTCATAAAGAAGAAATAGGGAAGAAGGAGGTGGTATGTGAAAATCGCATGGAGAGGCCGTGTGATGTAGCTGCCAAAGTAGTAAGTATCCATAATTGGAAGGTTAGGGACCCGCAAAGTGAAGAGGATTTGGCAAAGGAAGAAACAGTTCCAGCTAGTCCAGTTGATAGAGGTATGTACGAGCAGAGTGGAGGAACTCAGATCTCAGGGCAAGATACCACTCCTATGTCGGATTCATCGAATATCGGGAGGCAGTTGGTGGATTCCGTAGAATTGCTTAGAAAGAGGAACCAGGGTAGTCACAGCAATATGGGGAAGAAGCATTAGAAGGGATCAGGGCATGGCTCTGGGAAGAATTCAAAATTCTCCCAATTTAAATGATCAATTTAGCTTGCTGGAACATAAGGGGAGTGAATCTCCCCTTGAAGCAACAAGAAATAAAGCATCTCGTTAGAGCTCATGTTATCTCGTGTCTTGGGTTGGTGGAAACAAAGGTCAAGCACGCCAATTTTGGAGAAGGTATCTCACTCTTTATGTCCTAACTGGAGTTTTGTCCATAATTATGTTGATGTTGATAATGGTAGAATTTGGATAGAGTGGGATGATGGGGTTCTTCAGATTACTCTTCTTAACTCCATGGAGCGAGTAGTCCATTGCCTTGCCCAAATTAGGGGGAAAGGGATTTGGTTTTATTTGTCAGTTATTTATGGTCATAATACTGTCATGGATTGAAGATAGGTCTGGAGTAGTTTGCGTAACCCTCAACAATGATTTGCCTTGGATTGTCATGGGAGATTTTAATGCTATTCGATTTAGCAATGAGAGGATTGGTAGTAGTACAAATTGGCCTCCTCGTATGGAGGAATGTAATAACTGTTTTATCGATCCAGAATTAGAGGACCTCAGGTACACTAGTTGCCATTTGACTTGGACCAATCGTCAGTACGATAATGATACTATCTTAAGGAAGCTTGATTGTGTTTTGGCTACTGGTAGGTGGATGGTAGATTTTAGTAATTCAGAGGTGGAGTTCTTGCCTTCCGGTATGTTAGATCATAGTCCTATGATTGTTCAGACTGGAGTTGATGTTAAATGCAAAGGGAGGCCGTTTAAGTTCTTTAACTTGTGGTGGAATGTGAAGCCTTTGAACTGGCTGTCCGCAAAGCTTGGAGTTAGGATGTTGAAGGATCTGCTATGTTCATTTTGAGTAGGAAGCTTAAAGTAGTGAAAAAAAAATTCAAGCTTTTAAACCAAGTTAGAGGGCAGATTTCTACCAACTCCATTGAGGAAGCCCAACAGCATCGATTTACAATTCAACATTTTTTGAACTCTAATTCTCCTGATATTGATTTGAACCAAGAGAAGCTAGCCTTGCAGCACTTAATTGAGCAAGTGGGAGGAATGCCTAGCAAAGTAGAAGTCAACGATTCAATGGCTAAATGAAAGGGATCAAAACACGGGTTTCTTTTTTAAGAGCATCACTCAGAGGAGAAACCGCAACAAAATCAAAATTTTACTGGATAAAGATGGTAACAGGATTGAAGATAGTAAGTCTCCGCTGCCATTGTGGACTATTACCATGATCAACAGGGAAAGACCAACTCACATATTTCATCAGCAAAGGTATTTCTCATGTTCAAGCTCAGCAATTAAGTAAGCCCGTAGGTAGAGATGAGATTAAGGAGACTTTATTTAGCTTGCACCCCAATAAAGCTCCAAGCCTGGATGGTTTTAATGGGCATTTCTTTCAGGCTACTTGGGATATTGTGGGTGAAGATGTTCTTGCCACCATCCAAGCATTCTTTCGTGAAAGCTCTTTACTTCATGAGCTCAATGCTACCGCTATTGCCCTTGTGCCTAAGGTTCCCAATCCCTCCAAGTTAAATGATTACCACCCCATTTCGTGTTGTAATACCATCTATAAGTGTAATACCCCAAACCTAGTTTTAGTAATTAATTAATGTAATGATGTCATTTTGGAATCTAATGCATTAATTCAGCTGTTTTAGCCTCATTTTAACACCATAAAAATTTGAATTAGCAAACTACGAAGACCACAAAGAAATAATAACTGACGCAAGGCTTTGGACCTCGAAGCCAACCTAAATAGGAAACGACCAGAAGAAACCGTTTTGTAAAAAGAGCAATGGAAAAGAAAATATAAAGGAAACAGCCAAAACAGTAAACTACGCTTGCCAAACGAGGCATAAGCACAAAATAGGGGAAAAATAACAAAAGTGAGGCCAAGGGGTTTTAAACCCTTGACTAAGTGAGGCAAGATTTTAAACACCCAAAAAATCACCAAGTGGGCTACTTCCTTCCCTTTAGCTTGTTCCAGGGTATGCCCTCTTGATTTTGTATTTTATTTTTTCTTCTATTGAACTTATTTACCCACCAAAAAAAAAAACTAAGGCCACCTCCCAAATTGGCCAATGGCCATACATGCAACACCTCATCATCCACTAAGCCTCTCTACCTTAGCCCACCTCAGCACACCTCAGCCACCACCTCAGCCCCACATTAGCCCTATGATATATAAATGTGTATATGTGTGTGTATATATATATATATATGTATAAGGGCCTATGAAATTTTAAATTACCTTCCAAGTGTGTGTTACATATTTTAAGTGTGAAAGGGCAAAATAGTGTGTGTGTGTGTGTGTGTGCTTGAGAGACCTTGTGAGTGAAAGACCATGTGTGTGAGAGATATTGTGTGTGAGTAAAAGAGTGAGTGTGCATGTGTGTGTGTTCACTTGAAGGTGTATAAGAAGAAGGAAGGAGGCTGGATTGTACATGCAGATTTGAACTGCACTAGGGTTTCAAATTCGAGCCTAGGAAAAGGAGAGAGAGAGAGAGAGAGAGAGAGAGAGAGAGAGACACACACACACTAAAGATATAAACATAAAAACTATAATTTTTTCTTCTCTTTGCTATTTAGCATTGTTTTACGTTTTTTTTTTTTTTTGAGATTTAGACTGCATATATGGTATTTAGTAATGATACTCGTGTATAAGGAATGAAAATTGGACCTCAAACAGTTCAAAAACCCCAAGCCGTACACAAATCACCATTGTTGGACCTCTAAAGGTGCAGGTCTGAGACGACCTTCATGGAACCCATTTTTGTTACTTAAGATCCAAAATAGACCCCACAAGTGTTCAAAAAACACTAGGCCACGACCCAAAATCCCAAAGAAAGGCCCCTAACAACCTAGTTGCAGCCACGGTTCAAAAGGTCAAACCCTTACAAATCAACACCAAACTTGTTTTGATGAATGTGGCTGTGAAGCCACCGGACAAAGGATCATAATGAGCCAAACCTTGCAAGAATTGATGAAGAAATGGGTGTATGCGACCTAGTTGTAGGTCTAGGTTATCAAACTCACCATGGCTCACTGAGCTAAATTCGAGCTCTCAAATGAATGCTAAAATATTGCCGAGACTCACAGTAATCCATACCACCCAAAAATAGAAGAGAAATCGACCCCAAATTGCATGAAATTGGAAAAAATGAAAAGCTGAAATTAGGGCTACAATGTGGGGTGAAGTGGGGTAGAAGATGAATAGTGGTCAGGACGGGTCGGGTTGGAATGGGTTCGAGTCGAGACTTTCTTTGTCGCACAGAAGGGCTTTAGTGGAACGACACCGTTTCATATAAATGGGTTTTTAAATTGAAATGGTTTCGGTGCTATTTAGCTACGAGAATAAGAAATCGAATTGAGGCCCTGTCTAGACCTGGGATGTCTTATCCCGATTTAGCCCTATTATCCACTGTTTGGTTACACCTCACTTAGAAAAAAAAAAAAAAACAGAGGGGAAATGGAGAAATTGCGGTTAGGGGGATTCGAACCCCTGACGCACGTGAAGCCCAAACCGTAAAGCCCCACACACTACCACTGTGCTACCTCTGCTCATGTGATATATATTTAATCGAATATATATATATATATATATATATTGTAATAAAAATATTATATTGATTAATTTAATTTAATTAATTTAAAAATAATAAAATAATCCGATATCCAAAATAAATAAATGAATAGTATATTTTGACAATGTCGGACATTCTGGACCTAGTGGTGGGGTCCACCGGACTCAATGGTGGAGTCCGTTTACTCAAATAAAATATCTTGAAAACTAATGTGTAAATTAACAACTTAAAAATATGCTAAATGACTCCTGGGAGAGTTGAATAATTAAAGTATAATCCACGAACATTAGAATTGATGGACTCGGTCCACCATCTTTAAGATTCGGTCTACCATCCTTAAGACTCGGTCCACCATGGTGCCCATCATAAACACTTACATTTTTGGCATGCATAATAATAACCTGATGACGGTACTAGATTTGCTAAAGACTATGACATGCACTTATTAAATATTATTTAGCGTTTAAGATCCTTTGGACGAGGAACAGCCCACGGGCCGCAGACCAGGTCACGAACCCCAATTCTGCATAGGGTGAGTTTTGGGTCATGACAAAGTTGGTATCAAAGCAAATGATTCTAGTGGTTTATGGGAGATTAGGACTAGGATGTTAAGACCTGTAGAGTTTTTTTTTTTGATAAGTAAAAGATATATAAAAGAAGAAAAATAAATACAAGATCAAGAGGGCATACCCTCGAACAAGCTAACTACGACAGGCAGAAGAACTCACAACCCCAAGCAGGAAAACCAAGACTAAACAAAAATACAAAACAAGAGGGCATACCCTCAGACAAGCAAAAAGGAAATACAAGAAACCTAGAGCTCATGGCCCATGCTGAGAAAAATTACATATTAAAAATACTACAAGGTAAAGACCAAGTACACTGGAGATGTCTATTGGAGAGAGAGTCTTGAATCCCTCTAGAAGAGGTGAGCCTGCCACGGATCATGTCCTGAGTTTGAGCAATGATGGCCTTTGAGTTTTTCTCGATCTTGGTGAACAATCTGTTATTCCTTTCTCGCCAAATGTTGTAAATTGTACAAGCAAGAGTGAGCCGGCCTAAAATGGAGGAAAAGGACTTTCCTTTGAAAGAATTGGTAGCCCAAAGAACAGTCTGATGCCAGTCCCCATTTGGACTTTGAAATCCACTTTTAGAGAGTAAATGGGACCAAATGTTGGAAGTGAAGGAACAAGAAAAGAAAAGGTGGTTGTGGCTCTCATTCTCTCTTAAACAGAATAGGCACTTGGGGTCATGACCAAGATTAGAAAAGAAAAGACGGTCCTTGGTCCTTAAGCTGTGGCGGATGGCCATCCAAAGGATGAACCCTGCACGGGGGATAGCTTTAGGATACCAAACAAGCTTCCACCAATTAACCTGGGGATGACGGCTACGCAGGGAATCCCAGGCAGAGTTGATGGAGTAGACCCCATTTGGGGAGGGTAACCAAAAAGCTTTATCATCAAGGAGGGGGGATGGGAGAAGATTAGGAGGCATACCATTCTTAAGGTCCAGCAGGTGAGGAGAATTAGCAATGGGCCAGTTCCAATGATTTCCAAGAATAATGTTACTCACTGTAGCTTTTCTACCAAGACCCGAATCATATATAACTCTTTCTCCCATATTTTCATAGATGGGGCCAGTAGGGAGCCAATAGTCAAACCAGAGAGAGGCAAAACACCCATTACCAATGACAATTTTGATGTATGGTTTGACTAACGGGCGGAATTTGAGCATTTTCCTCCATGCCCACGAGCAAGATTGGGGACATTTGATTTCCCAGAAGCTTTTGCCTTTAAGAAGGTTGCTGCGAATCCACTGAACCCAAAGGGATTTAGAGGGATTTTGAAATAGAGCCCATATGAGCTTCCCCAAAGCAGCTAGGTTCCAATCAACAAGCCTCTTAATACCAAGACCCCCTTCATTTTTAGGGCAAGAAACATCCTCCCAAGCAACTTTGGAACCAGAAAATATGAGATGGTTGCCACTCCAGAGAAAAGATCTCATGGCTTGCTCTATCTGATTTACCACCTTTTTAGGGAGGATGAAGTGAGAAGACCAGAAAACCTGAATGCTAAAAAGGACAGACCTGATCAGCTGAACACGACCTATATAGGAAAGAGATTTTGTGGCCCAATGAGTGATCTTACCAATAATGCGATCTACTAAAGATTTGCAATCCTGGGCTTTCAGCTTGGTAGAAATCAAAGGCACTCCAAGGTAACAGATAGGAAGGGAGCCTTCAGGAAAACCGACTTGAGCAACTAAGAGCTGCTTGAGGTTGGAATCCACACATGAAAGGAAAATATTGCTTTTGGAAGCATTGTGCAGGAGGCCAGAGAAGGAGGCAAAGGTGTCGAGCCCTTGCTTAAGGATAGAGGCAGAGGCAAGATCCCCATGATAAAGGAGCATGATGTCGTCAGCAAAACAGAGATGGGTCAACTTGGACTTATGGCATCTCCAATGGTACTTAAATAGAGGTCCAGCCGACATTTGATGGAGAATCAAAGAGAGGACATCCATAGCAATCACAAAGAGATAGGGGGAAAGAGGGTCTCCTTGCCTTAATCCCTTAGCCCCAGGAAAATAACCTTCCAACTCGCCATTAATGACAACTAAGAAACGAGGAGTAGAGATGCAGCAAAAAATCCAGTCAATAAAAAGCTGTGGAAATCCCATTATGCTCAAAGTGTCAGTAATGAATTCCCACCGTACTGAATCAAAAGCTTTCTTAAGGTCAACTTTCAGAGTGCAACGAGGAGAACCAGTGTCCTTGTGGTAATTATGCATAAGCTCTTGGGCCAGAAGGATGTTGTCACTGATATTCCTGCCTTGAATAAAAGCAGACTGAGATGGATCAATGAGGCTAGGAAGAACTTTCTTGAGACGGTTGGCCAGAATTTTGGAAATGGTTTTGTAAAGGGTGTTATAGCAAGATATAGGCTGAAAATCATGGACAAAAGAGGGGTTAGGGACTTTGGGAACAAGGGCAATGGCTGTGGCATTCATCTCTTTAAGGATGGATTTAGAGGAAAAAAATTCAGAGATAGCTGCAATGACCTCAGGTTTAACAATATTCCAAGCTTTTTTTGAAGAAATGACTATTAAATCCATCAGGCCCAGGGGCTTTGTTAGGATGAAGGCTAAAAAGAGCTTCCTGGATTTCTTCTTCAGTGACCGGGCATTGAAGAGAGGTAAACAAATCAGAATTAATACATTTAGGGATAAAAGTCTCAAGAGCTTGTTTACCTGGGTATTGGATAAGGCTTGCAGTTCCAAGGAGATCATGATAAAAATTGATAATAGTGTTCTTGACCTCCTTTATGTCATCAATTCTACTGCCATTCGCATCAAGGAGGCTGACAATTTTGTTATGATTCCTTCGGTTATTCACAGATTTAAAGAAAAAAGAGGTGTTTTGATCACCTTCAGAAAGCCATTGAATATGGGATTTTTGCTTGGCTAGACGTTGCTCACTGCTTAGAAGGGAGTAGAAAAGGTGATGAGCTTCTTTTTCCTGATGCATGATACTCACATTCCCAGGGTCCCGCTCAAGGAGGTTTTGGATATCATAGAGCTTGTTACGAGCTTCTTGGACACGGGAGGAGATGTTATTGAATCTTTGCTGATTGAGGTCCTTAAGAGCATATTTAACCTTCTTAAGCTTTTGACAACAGATAAACATGGCTGTACCTTGAAAGTTTGTTTGCCAGGCTTGCTCGATAGTAGGAAGAAAGTTATCATAGTCAGCCCAAAAATTGAAGAATTTGAAAGGGAGCCTGCGCTTTTGAAGAGAGATGCCGGATCTGACAAGAGTAGGGGAATGATCTAAAAGGCCAGGGGGAAGAAATTCAGCCTCCGCATTGGGGAAAGCTGAGAACCAGTCATGGTTGACTAAAGCTCTGTCAATCTTCCTTTGAATAGTATGGGGAGAAGCTTGACCATTTGACCAGGTGAAGAAGCACCCAGAAAATCTAAGATCCTCAAGCTCTGCATTCAAGAAACATGTGTTACAATCATCCAGGCCAGTTGGCCAGTCACACCTACCACCTCTTCTATCATGGGGGTAACGTATAGCATTGAAGTCATCAAAAATAAGCCAGGGGAGACCCTTGGATATAGAGGCTTAGAGATTAATATCGTGCCATAAATCATTTCTTTGAAGAGAGGAATTGGAACCATAGATAACCGAAATGATCTTGGGGGTTTTTGAGTCTCGAATTGTAATATTACAGTAGATAGCTTGATTGGTAGCACATGAAGAATTAACTTGGAGCACAGAGTTATTCCAGCCAATCCATATTCTTCCCGAGGCCGAGTGAGGGTAGTTATGCAAGAAGGACCATCCGGGTATGAGAGAGTCAGCCGTAACATCTTTAGAAGCTTCCTTAATTTTAGTCTCAACAATGCCTAAAAAACAGATAGAGTAATCACGAACAAACAACCGAATTTCGCGCTGTTTAGAGAGGCTGTTCATGCCCCTAATATTCCAACAAGCAAAACTCATTGAGGAGAGACAAGGGGGCCGGAACTTGATGTTCCTTTCTCCTTTAGATTTTTCCCTTTACGCCTTAGCTTTTTGAGCTGGTTTTTGGTGTAATTGCTGCCAATATCTGCTTCATCAACTCTTGCTATTTTGTCTGCTAAAGAATTAGATTCAGGAGATACGGTAGAGGTGGAACTGCTTATCTCAGGAAGGGAGCTATCAGTTAGGACAGAACAGGATTTTGGATCCTTTGGGGACAGGAAGGAGGCTTGGTCTGCCGTTAGAAGGGAGAGATGAGTATTCAAAACTGTAGTATTTTCCGTGTCCTCCACCGAGATTGAAGAGATGTGGGGAAGAACAGGTTGCTCCGGGATAAGGCCCTCTATAGGTTCACCCTCACGGTGGGAACTTGCATGCGGCATATCAGATTGCAAATTTTCAGAACATGTAGAAGGCTCACCTTGATCCTTAGGGAGGTCAACAATGTGAGCAGAATCTTTGGCCGAGTCATCAATTTGGATGGATTTACCTTTGCTTGAGACCACTCTCCATTCACTACTGGATTTCCTGCTAACTGTGGTGGGTAGATTATTGGTTTTCCCTTCATTAATTTTAACTGAAGGGCAGTTGGCAAGTCTATGGCCAAAGAGGTGACAATGGGTGCACATAGAGGGAAGCCATTGGTATTCAACAAATATTTCCATTTTTCTGAGGTCTATTAACAGAAGATCAAAAGAATCTGGGAATTCTTTAGTGGCATCCACCTCAACGCATATCCTTGCATAGCTAATCCGAGTCTGATCTTCAGTGTGTGAGTCAGCATACAAAGGTTTCCCAATGGCACTAGTGACATAGCTAAGCCCTTCTGCTGTCCAGAGTTCATATGGTATGTTGAAAAATTTAACCCAAACAGGAATTTTAGCCACGTTTTTCTTGGACAGTGTCATGCCCGGGTGCCATCGTTGAAGAATAATATGCCATCCGGAGAAGTGCCAATGGCCACCTTCAAGAATAGAGTTAATGGCATGCATAGAATCAAATTTGAAAAAAGAGAATCCGTTGCCATTTGTAAGCACTTCATTTAAGCCTTCTTTGGTCCAAAGCTTCTCTGCCATCTTTTTAGTCCATAGAAATGGCATCTTCTTGTCAAGAAAATAGCTTACCAAGGTATTTTCCCAAACTGGGATACCGGCTTGAACGACTTCCGGTGGAGGTAGAACAGAAATCCTATCCCCTACAATTTGAGGTTGCTTGTATTCCAAGTGGGATTTTTTAGAAGGAAGTGGTTTTTGGAAGAGAGAAGTCCAGGAGGGAATGGGCGGAGGGATAGCGACTGCCTGCTGAGGGCTGGTGATTGGGATAGAGGTATGGGTAGGGGGCCCGACAACTATTGGAGGGGAACAGAAGGCATGGTCTGCTATAGTTGGCTCTACGGTTCCATTAAGGGTAGCAGTATGGGGACGGTCAGCTGTTACAGCAGAGTTAGCGTGGAAAGGGGGCATAGTAGCTTTTTGCAAAGATGGATGGGTGGTATTGACAACTGCAGAGTGGCCAGAGTCAGTGCCAGTTGGCCCCACAGCTCCTATTGGAGTATCAGAATGGAGGAGGTCTGCAGCTTCTGCTTTCGAATTAGCGTAGGAAAGGGGAGAAACCCGGGGGCCAAGCTATCTTGCATTGGTATTTGGCAGGAAAGGGAAATTTGGATGGGGCCCAGTCACTTTTTGAGAAGCTGCTTGGTGGGTAATAACCGCAGGATGGTGGACGCTGGTAGTGGCAGTAGGGATTGAGACTATTTGCAGGTCTGCACCAGATTTGCTAGCCGTTGGATTTGATCTCCTGGCCTCTATGATTGACACGTGGCCAGCTTGGGACAAAGGACTGTTTGGACGGGCTGAAGCTCCTCTTCCAATGGGATTTGATGGAGTTGCACGCACCACCTGCTGCACCCTTCCTCTACCATGAAAATCGGTGAACTTGGAACCATTTGAGTTAGTAGTATCTTGATCAAACATGAAGGAGTAGTCAGGAGAGAAACCTCCATACTCAGTTTCTAAATCAAGAGCCACTTGGGGTATATATTCTCCCTGCTCCACGCTTTCATTCCTGGACAAGACCGAGAAAGGTTGAGCAGATTCTTGGTTCGCTACTGTTGCTTTGGTAGACGGGACCGTAACTGCATCAGGAATGTTTTGTAATGTTTGCTGCCACGGCTTTGCAGTTTCAACGTCATGAGATTGTTTGGTAGCATTTCCTTCATCAAGAGTTCTTGTGGAGGGATCATTTACACCAGGACAGACTACTTCACTGGAATTCTGATCCGTAGGAGTTGGTTCCTTTGCATGAAGGGAATGGTTTGCGACGGATGGAGCTTGGGAATCAAGGAGGACAGCACGTAATGACTGAATGGAATCCATTAGAGACATAGGGATGAGTAGAAAAGTTAGGGAAAATCTAGAGAGAGAAGCTACCTTCTCTCTAGGAGCCATTCTCAAGTCCCTTTTTGTTTTGCATAAGTTGCAAACTGGGAATGAATTGTGTTTAAGACCTGTAGAGTTTAAGAGTCAAGTAATAAGTAAATCCATTATAGTGATTAAGTGCTTATGTGACTAATAAATACTGTTCTTTTACAGTAGATGACCCATAACCAAGGTACTATTATGGATCTAGATCGTCTGGACAGAATAAAGCGCTTACTAGAGCGGGTTGTGGAAGTTCTACCCAGAGGAGGTGAGACTGACCTGGTGTAGCGAGACCATATTGGTAATTGAGAAGCTCGATAGGGCGATGAGAGAAACCGATCACACCAATACACACAGTTCCAAGACTTAAAGCCGTCGACATTTGACGGTTTGGGCAGTCTTACAGCAGCGGAAGAATGGCTACTAGAAATGAATAGTATATTCTGGGATCTCACATATAGTGAAGAATAGAAAGTGGCGTATGCCACATAAATGTTCAAAGGTACAGCCCACGGATGGTGGCTAATAGCAGTAGCCCGGGAACCCAATGTGAGTTGGTAGAGATTTAAAGAACTCTTCAATGAGAAGTATCTTCCCCAAGAAATTCAAGATCAAAAGATAGCTGAACTCTTTCCTTAAATAAATTTTTCGCACGACCGCTCGGTACTGCCGCTCTTCATAGCGGTACACCTGAATATAACATCAGAGCATAATCACAATTCTAAAGTTCTATACATATCACATATTCGATTGCCTCTCGGGCTTAAGTACATATTATCCAAAATCTGTTACATCAAAATCTACCCTATTATAGGTTCTGACACTTCTAAAAATCCATTATCATAACGGAGCCACTAATCGTCACCCCAAAATGGAGCTAGGCTCCCATTCGTCATCAGTATCTAAAAAAGTTAGGGAATGGGGTGAGCTTCGAGAAGTCCAGTGAGTAATTCCAGCATCTGTCATGGGTTTCAATTGGCAGTGGTTTCGCACATGAGAGTTTATAAACCCTCACCACCAATTGCTCGTACATTTAGAACAGAAAATATATGCATTCTTAAAACAGATAGCTTTGAAACATTTAAAGTATTCAAGCTAAGCATACATTTCTTCAAATAGAATATATGCATTTCAAACATATAAAAATGCATAATAAAATGGGGGTAAAAACCTGCTTCCATTTTCGAAAAACATTTGTCATCTTGTCACTTTGATTTAGGTGGAATCTGTTTCGAACCAGACCCTAGTTTTACTTTTGGGAGATCTCGTTGCCTGGGGGATTAGATCCTGCTACCGGCCATTCTTCTGGATTGAGGACCCGAAGGAAACTCAATAATTTGCGATGCTTTTGCATCATTATCTTGCAAAAGTTAGCTTCTTCAAGAAATACTTTTTATGAGCATTTAAACATAACTTCTTCAAGAAATGCTTTAAATGAGCATTTAAAATATGATGTTCATGACTTCACGATAGATTTCCAAATATTGGGAATAAACAATTTCAGAATATGTAAACATGTTAAATACTTTCAAAGAGAACTGAAATAAAAGTCATTCACTGAGAACATCACAATAGGATTTATAAGAACGAAATATTTTAAAACAAGAATCACGAAATATTGAATTTAACACGCAATGCTTCAGATATTTTGAAATTTAAAACATCTTCAAATCCGTGGAGTTAAATCTCCACTTCAAATGTAAGGTTACTCACCTTGATTTCTGGGGTTCGCACTATTGGTGGGCTTTTCCCTTCCCTTTGAAGTTCCTAAGAACAATCAATAACAATCTATTAACTTCATATGTACCTCAAATATCTCCTATTGTTGTCCCTATTTTATGCTTAGAGCGTATTAAGTTCCAACTTTTATCTTAAGCGTTATCTTTTTTTATGCTAACCCCGCCAAGAAATAACGAGACCCGACAACGAATAGAAGACCTCGACCCATTGTTTATGACAAATAAGAACCTCGGTATATATGACCTCAACCCGTTATTTAGTGCGAAACAAGAACCTTAGTATAAGGAAGACGCCACAAACGGTGGTGGAAATCTGTTTGATAAGTCGTTGGTGAACGCCACGGGAAATCCCGATAAGTTTAGATAGTTCTTCAAAGAACCGTAGAGAAAATACTCCCACAATTTACTGCATAATCGTCCATCTGCCAAATGCGGCTACAAGTTATTTTTAAAACATTCTACGAAACCCTAGGGCCGAATAAGGCCTTCATTAAATAAAAGATATGGGCTAAATATTTTCAGGCCCAAAACATCCTAAACTGCCAACTAAAATAATAAAAGAAACCCACTAATTAAGTTAGAATTTCGCGCAGCCAAAAACGTCATCAATGCAGGTACAGCAACTTCAAACCCGATTTTGACCTTGATAAAGCCCGAATCTCGGAAAACTCAAAACATAAAAGTTGTAGAAATATTCCTTGGCTTTCCATAGAATCTTGAATCATCTCAATTGGAGCTCGGATGGGAAAGCTATGCTTAGATAACGAAGCAACGTTGAAACTGTACGAAAATCGCCCAATTAACGTTTTTGCCAATTTAAGCTTAGCCTTGGCCAGATTCTTCTCGAACTTGAATCATGTTGATGAATCTTTGGTGCCCACGTGGTCCATGCTCAATGGACCTCCACGAATTTGCTCTGGTCCATGCCTCTTGTATCAATCTGTTAAGTACATCCTTAAACTTCCTTACTTGTGCTCTCGTAACCGGCCCAATTGGGACTTGAGCTAGATCCCTTGAAGTTGTGCTATGATTTGCATCATTCCCCTCCTCTTGAAAAGGATTTGCCCTCAAATCATCACCTACATCAAAAGGACTCAAGTTAGTAACATTAAAAGTGGCACTTACAGTGTACTCACCAGGTAACTTTGGCTTGTATGCGTTGTCATTGATGCGCTCTAGGACTAGTCGGTTTGGAATTGTTGCACCGAGAACAAAATCAATTTGATGTTCAATCCCACAGATTGGAGGTAACCCATGTGGTGTTTCCTTGAGAAAGACATCTTCATACTCTTGCAAAAGAGAAACAATAGAACTAGGCAAAGCATGGTTAAGTTCGTTAGTGTTTAGAAATGCCTCTTTGTATAAAAGTACAGTCAGCGGCCGATTGGAAAACATTGCTCGCTTTGTTTCACTCACCTTTGCATAGAAATTCTTTTGTTTTCTCTCTGATTTTCTCTCAATGGCCGAATTTTGATTTTCTTTTTCTCTCTCATTTGTCTTGACCTCTCTCTGATTTTCACTCTTTTTCTTTTGATCACTCTCTTTTGCAATCTCACTTGATCCTCATATACTTGTGTGGTGTCAATGGTACCAGAGTGATTGATCGTTGGTTAAGTACAAAGGAGTATTTGTTCGTAAAACCATCATGTTTCACATGCCTATCAAACTGCCATGGATGGCCTAGCAATAAGTGTCCCGCCTGCATCGGTACTACATCACACAACACTTCATCTTCATATTTATCTATTCGAAACACAACTAACACCTGCTTGTTCACCCTTATCTCACCACTATCATTCAACCGTTGCAACTTGTATGGTCTAGGGTGCTTCAACACGGGTAATCCCATTTTTTCCACCATAATTGTGCTAGCAACATTAGTACAACTACCACCATCAATAATCACACTACATACCTTGTCCTTGGCGTAACACCTAATGTGAAAGATGTTCTCCCGCTGCACTTCATCAACTTCTTTTGCTTGCAAGCTCAATGCCTGCCTCGCTACCAATGTCAATACATCAGGGACTAAATATTCCTCCACAGAAATGTCCTCCAATGGTGGTATGTCGTCGGTGTCAGAAGTTTCATTGTCGGTCACAATTTCTCCATTGTCTTGCAACACCATGACCTACTTGTTCGGACATTGACTAGATATGTGTCCCCTGCCTTGACATTTAAAACATTTAATGCCACGATTCCTAGAGTTAGAAGTGTCAATTTTACCTTGAGGAACGTGGCTGGTGTCCGTGGACTTGGGCTCGTAGTTGGACGCTAGTGACTTGTCCATCTGCTTGGTATAACTCCGTTTCCAAGAGGTAGAACTGAAATCATGGGCTGCACGTGACCCACCCCTCCTCTTGAGTTGTTGCTCCACTTTGATGGCCATGTGCACCATATCTTCCAACTCCACATAATGCTGCATCTCTACCTTATCTTGGATTTCCTAGTTTAATCCAAGTAAAAATCTAGCCATTGTAGCCTCTCGATCGTCCTCAACATTAGCTCGGATCATAGCAATCTCCATCTCCTTGTAGTAATCCTTTACACTCCGGCTTCCCTGTTTAAGACCTTGTAGTTTTTTGTACAACTCTCGGTAGTAGTAACTTGGAACGAACCACTTCCTCATCACCATTTTCATCTTCTCCCATGTCTCTATTGGTCGTTCTCTATTACGCCTCCTATTTATAACAAGCTGATCCCACCAAGTAATAGCATAGTGAAAAAATTCAATCACAGCTAATTTTACCTTCTTTGCTTCGGAATAATTGTGGCAGTCAAATATGAACTCCATCTTCTTCTCCCACTCAAGGTATGCTTCAGGATCAGATCTACCTTGAAATGACGGAATCTTTATCTTAATACCACCCAAGTTGTTATCTTTCCGATTCCTGGCTTCTCTAAACCACCCTCCATGTCTCCTACTACCAACAACAGAATCCCGATCATCTTCTTCATCAAAACCAGCCCCATAAGGCTCTTCATCTACAACCCTCACTTCCCTCGGTTGAACTCTTTCCCTTCTACGCAAATTAGGGACGTTTTGTGGCTGCCTCTCACGTGCACTCTCTATCTGATCTATTCGTTCATGAACCTGCTCCAGTTCCAACTTCATCATATGCCGCATCTCACTCAGCATGGCCTCCATAAACACTTTCGGATTAGCAAGTGTCATAGCATCTTCAGCAATGCTCTTAGCACTGTTATGAGACATGTTTCCTGCAAAACAAAGTTAGAAAGAAAGGACCTCATAGTACTCTTCCTTACGTGTTTACACTCAAGCATGTGAATCACTATACAGTGTTTCACTCAAAAATATATGGCTTTTAGCCCTCTAATGTTCTCACCACTCTTGCCTTTTTCCACTCGATAATTTCTCTTTTAGTTCTTTTGAAACTAAACAAACAATACTCAAAATTTCCAGTAACAATTCACCAAGAACTCATAAAGGAATTTCAGGTTTTAAAAACAAGAACACAAGGAACACGGGTTGATTTTTCAGGTTTATTAGAACCAAAATGGATGAAAACAAACAACTGTTCATTTTTTTTTTTTTACAACATTGGAATTTGCTGTCTTTTTGTTTTTTTGTTTTTTTAATATAGATCAGGCGGCTGCCGCAAAGGAGGCTGCTAGGGCACAAAAAAAAGAAATAAAAAACAAGAAAAAAGAAATATAACTAGGCGGCGCAAAAAGAAAGAAAAAAAAAAGAAAAGAAGAGAAAAACAGGAAAAGTCAACAAAGACGGCTGAAGGGTGCAAGAAGAAAGAAAAAAAAAGAAAAGAAAAGGTCAACAACGATGTTGTTGCGGCTTTGGGAACAGTAGCATGGTGGTTTAATGGAGTATATATATATATATATATATATTTGTTTTACGAAAGAACGAAAAGAATAAGATTTAAAGAAACAAAAAGAATGCAAGGCAACAAAGCACAAAACGAACGAATGCAAGGCGCTGGGATTTGTTGGCTTGGGCAGCTGAAAGGAAAGTCAAAAAGAAACAACAAGAAACAAAACAAGATTTGCTGAAGGAAGAACAAGAAGACGCCGGGACGTTGAGAAAAAAACAAATTTTTTTTTTTTTTTTTTTTTTTTCCAGGGGTGATAATCTAATGCAAGAATTAAAAAGGATAGATTAGACCTGATTTGTAGTTTTAGCTCTGATACCAAATGATGCGAACCCCACCAAAAATAACAAGACCCGACAACGAATAAGAATCCAATATCGTTCTACAATCCGATCTGAATGGAAGACCTCGACCCGTTGTTTACGACAAACAAGAACCTCGGTATATATGACCTTAACCCATTGTTTAGTGCGAAACAAGAACCTCGGTATAAGGAAGATGCCACAAACGGTGGTGGAAATCCGTTTGATAAGTCGTTGGTGAACGCCACGGGAAATTCCGATAAGTTCAGATAGTTCTTCAAAGAACTGTAGAGAAAATACTCTCACAATTTACTGCATAGTCGTCCGTCTGTCAAATACGGTTACAAGTTATTTTTAAAACATTATACGAAACCCTAGGGCCGAATAAGGCCTACATTAAATAAAAGATATGGGCTAAACATTTTAGGCCCAAAACATCCTAAACTACCAACTAAAATAATAAAAGAAACCACTAATGAAGTTAGAATTTCGCGCAGCCAAAAACGTCATCAGTATAGGTACAGCAACATTAAACCCAAGTTTGACCTTGATGAAGCCCGAATCTCGGAAAACTCAAAACATAAAAGTTGTATAAATATTCCTTGGCTTTCCATATCATCTTGAATCATCTCAGTCGGAGCTCGGATGAGAGAGTTATTCTCAGATTACGAAGCGATGTTAAAACTGTACGAAAATCGCCCAATTAGCGTTTTTGCCAATTTAAGCTTAGCCTTGGCCAGATTCTTCTCGAGCTTGAATCATGTTGATGAATATTTAGTGCCCACGTGGTCCATGCTCAATGGGCCTCCACGAATTTGCTTGGGTCCATGCCTCTTGAATCAATCCGTTGAGTGCATCCTTAGACTTCCTTGCTCGTGCTCTCGGAACCGGCCCAATTGGGACTTGAGCTAGTTCCTTGAAGTTGTGCTCTGATTTGGATCATTTTTAATGTATACTCTTCTGGTAGCTTCTTTAACTTTTAGGGTTGCTTTGTTACTTCACGTATTTACATGTCATATTTTTCATACTTTGTTTCGTAGTATGGACCTCACCATTGTGTTCCGAAGGTCGAAGAAAGTCAATTTAGACCTTCTTGGACTTCCATTTGGCTTTGGCCATGTTAGGGGCAATTTGGTAATTTATAATTTAACATGTCCTAGTTTTTCGGAGTCTCGTCTCATGAAACGGACCCCACCGTTGGGTTCAGAATGTCCAAAATAGATCAAATGTACTATTGGTTTACTTTATTTGGACTTCATTTGCTTCATTTATGGCCTAGGGGTATTTTTGAAATTT
Organism: Nyssa sinensis; assembly: GCA_008638375.1. NCBI lineage: Eukaryota > Viridiplantae > Streptophyta > Magnoliopsida > Cornales > Nyssaceae > Nyssa > Nyssa sinensis. The sequence goes on along the minus strand of CM018047.1, from coordinate 30,558,298 downwards.
CTTTTATTTAAAGGACGAGAGTGGTCGCCCCGCCCTTGTTTGTCTCTTCAATCCAAGCTGAACGTCTGCTTCGAAAGGGATGTCCTCGATTTTTGTGCAGTGTTAATGATACTCGCTCACAAGAGCCCACTCTTGACCAAATCCCAATTGACCGAGAATTACCTGACGTATTTTCAGACGACCTGCCTAGCATGTCTGTAATATCTCGACCTGGGATATGGCACGTATATCGAGGTAAACCCGATCGAGTAGAATAACGCTAGTTGTAAACCGAGCTGTTAAAGCTCTATATCATGATATCATAGGGACTGAACGGTATTGGACTGTGAACGGCTCATTTTTATAAACATTGCCGGGCAACGCTCGAGTAACCCAGGACCGAGGCTCGTAATGCGTGCATGCACGCATTCCCATGCATGTGTGCGATTTCATATATGTGTAGGCCGCTAAAAATAAGTGTATGTATATCCTAATAGAAATTTATATATATGTATATATATAGATATATATTCATGTATAGATAAAGTATATATATAAAATATGTATATATATATATAAAGCTGATTTGATATATGTATATATATATGTATATATATACACACAAATGCATGCAAAAAGCATTCAAGAGGAATTGTGTGCTGCACAAATATCAAATGTGGGCAGGTGTGTTTTAAAGTGTACTAGTGCATGTTGTATATAAAATACATATATAATAAATATCAAGCTACACTGAATGCAGCCCAATCAAAAGGAAATGAAGAAAAGAAAAGAAAAGAAACTAAAGAAAGTCAAGGCAAGGGGCAGTAAGTGGGAGAAAGGAAAAGAGAAAAAGAAAGAAAAATCGTGAGGGACGGTGCACTGCTGCTCCATATATATATACCTATGTATACTAAAATTTAAAGGAAAGAAAACACATAAAACAAAGAAGTTGAGAGGTCTCTGGATATTCAAAATAGAAACAAAAGAAGAAGGAATGAGAAATAGAAAGAAAAACATGTGAGAATTTACTGTATATTTCAAGTTTCGAATTTGCTGGATTTTTTGTAGAATTGCTTAAAGCTTAGAAAGAATTACATGGTTTTAAAGGGCATGAAAAATGGTGAATTTAGGAAGAAACCGCAGCTCATTTGGTTAAGAAACGAGTGAGAAAAAGCAATTTAAGTTTGAAGGAAATTTTCGGGTCATTGAGTTTTAGATCGTTTTATGAATTGGAAATTGTTTCCTATACGTGTAGCAACTTGTAGGTAAAATTTGGGCTCAAAACAATGGATAAAAAGCCATGAAATAGTGAAAATTCAGTTTGCTGGAAAATTGGGATAGCTCACTAGAGCTGGCTGCAACTCCATTTTCTAAGGCCTTTCAATGACTGAAACTGAATTCTGAGGGTTGATATGGAAAGCCCATGAGGAGTAGAAGAGGACACCGGTGGTCGGACGTCGAAACGTTGCTGGAAAAGTACCATCGTGGCTGGACAAGACGACCAGTCGCATGGCTGGCCAGCGCGCACCCGCGCTGGCATGTTTATAAATACTGGAATCAGGAATCAGGAATGATCTGACATGTTTATAAATACTGGATTTGTGCTCAGTCACAATATCCATCTGATGCTTTCTGATTTACTGGAGACCTACGGGTCAAGTCTGTGAACGGACATATGGCTATTCATTGCAGTTTGTTGATTGGTATTTTCATGGGGGTATGTCGGGCTCCAAAAGACCGAGGGTTCTTGCCAAGCCCTGAACAGTGTAAATGCATCTCTTATTTGATTGATATGACTGCGATTGTTAAAAGACACTACCCCTTATGACTTATCTTATACTGAGAGACATTCCTTATTGATTTGATTGTGATCGGTTTTATTGTGGTAGTACATTCATGTTGATACATTATTATTGAGAGTTTCATGTTGATGTTATATCCATTACTCCTCATTGTACGTTGTGACCCCACTGTTCATTGGCCATTATGGCAACCGTTCTCATTGGCTATCATAGCATCTCTTTTCTTATGATTGGCTATCATATTCTTATTCATGTATTCATATTCTTTTATGATCACCAATACCAGTGTCGGAGATCTATATTTACTTGCTGAGCTTTTGTAGCTCATTCTACCTTACTTACCACCTTTCAAGTAGCGATGCTGCAAGACCAAACCCCAGTAGGAGTTTGAGTGCGTAGGAGGACATTTTGAGGAACTGTACCAGTTTATGTTTTAGTTCTCCCACGGGTGCTGGTTATGTTTAGTTCTTATTTTTGATTATTGTAGAACCATATTATGTATTGAAAGACTTCTGCTGATTTTTATATTGGAAAGACTTCTGCTAATTACTGATGTGAACCTCGCCAAGAAATATCGAGACCCAACAACGAAAAGGAGAATCCAAGATCGTTCTACAATCAGATCTGAATGGAAGACCTCGACCCATTGTTTACGACAAACAAGAACCTCGGTATATATGACCTCAACCCATTGTTTAGTGCGAAACAAGAACCTTGGTATAAGGAAGACGCCACAAACGACGGTGGAAATCCGTTTGATAAGTCGTTGGTGAATGCCACGGGAAACCCCGATAAGTTTAGATAGTTCTTCAAAGAACCGTAGAGAAAATACTCTCACAATTTACTGAATAATCGTCTACCATCCAAATGCGGTTACAAGTTAATTTTAAAACACTATGAAACCCTAGGGCCGAATAAGGCCTACATTAAACCAAAGATATGGGCTAAACATTTTTAGGCCCAAAACATCCTAAACTACCAACTAAATTAATAAAAGAAACCCACTAATTAAGTTAGAATTTCGCGCAGCCAAAAACGTCATCAATGTAGGTATAGCAACTTCAAACCCAATTTTGACCTTGATGCAACCCGAATCTCGGAAACCTCAAAACATAAAAGTTGTAGAACTATTCCTTGGCTTTCCATAGCATCTTGAATCATCTCAATCGAAGCTTGGATGAGAGAGTTATTCCCAGATTACGAAGTAATGTTGAAACTATACGAAAATCGCCCAATTAGCGTTTTTGCCAATTTAAGCTTAGCCTTGGCCAGATTCTTCTCGAACTTGAATCATGTTGATGAATCTTTGTTGCCCACGTGGTTCATGCTCAATGGGCCTCCATGAATTTGCCTGGGTCCATGCCTCTTGAATCAATCCGTTGAGTACATCCTTAAACTTCTTTGCTCGTGCTCTCGACTTCAACTGGATCCCTTGAAGTTGTCCTATGATTTGCATCATTCCCCTCCTCTTGAAAAGGATTTGCCCTCAAATCGTTACCTACATCAAAAGGACTCAAATCAGTAACATTAAAAGTAGCACTTACATTGTACTCACCAGGTAAATCTAGCTTGTAAGCGTTGTCATTGATGCGCTCTAGGACTTGGAAAGCACCATCTCCTCTTGGAAGCAATTTGGAACGTCTTTGCGCTGAAAATCTCTCTTTTCTCATATGCAGCCAAACCCAATCTCAGGGTTCAAAAATCAGCTTGTGACGCCCCTTGTTGGCTTGTTTTGCATATTGCTCCATTCTTCGCTCAATGTTGTGTCTTGCTTTCTCATGAATCTGCTTGATAATGTCAGCTTTCTTTTTGCCATCTAAATTAACATGCTCAGTCAAAGGTAAAGGAGATAAGTCCAATGGAGCTAAAGGATTAAATCCGTACACAATTTCAAATGGTGAAAATTTAGTAGCAGAATGAACAAATCTGTTATAAGCAAACTCAATGTCTTTTCTGTTCAAATGGGGACTTCTCCATCAGTTCAGCTTGGGAAACTCTGCGTGGCCGTCACCCCCCAGGTAAATTGGTAGAAGCTTGTCTAGCATGCCAAATCTATTCCGCGCGCTGGTTTTATTCTTTGGAAGGCCATTCATCACAGTCTAAGGACCAAGGACTGCCTGTTCTCTTCTAACCCTGGTCAAGATCCTAAATGTCACGACCCGAAACCCACCCTGTGCGGATTAAGGGAATCGCGACCGCCGCCTTCAGGCTCGGGAGCCTTTGGGCGAGGCGAGACATAAGCAACAGTATCGGATGGCGGTGCGGCCTGTGGTTGCAGAAGCGTGAAATTTTTTTTTTTTTTTTTCTTATCTTTTTAAAATCTGTCGCACATCCATCCGGTACTGCCGCTCTTCATAGCGGTACACATAATAATAATAATCAGAGCATACTAAAAACTAAAAGTGTTATACATAGTACATATCTGAATGCCTCAAGGGCTTAAGTACATGTTGTCCAAAATCTATTACACTTCAAAATTCGACTATCTACGAGTCCTTAGTACTTCCAAAAAGTCCTTGATCATATTAAAGCCACTAGTTGTCATCCCCAAATGGAGCAAGGCTCCCATTCATCATCATTAGTACCTGAAAAATGTTAGGGAATGGGGTGAGCTTCGAAAAGCCCAGTGAGTAATTCCTGCATCTGTCATGGGTTTTCAATTGGCAGTGGTTTCGCACATGAGAGTTTATAAAATGCACACTACTAATAGTTCGTATATTTTAAACACAGAGTACACAGAGTACATGTATTTTTTATAACAGATAGCTTTGAAACATTTAAAGTATTCAAGGCTAAATAAGCATTTCGTCAAACAGAGTATGTGCATTTCAAGCATATAAAGAGGCATAATAAAAATGAGGGTAAAACTTGCTTTCATTTCTAAAATCATTTGTCATCTTTTCACTTTTTAACTGGAGGATCCGTTTCGAACCAGACCCTAGTCTTACTTCTGAGAGATCTCGTTGCCTGGGGGATTAGATCCTACTGCCGGGCATTATTCTGAATTGAGAACCCAGAGGGTGCTCAATAACTGGTGATGCTTATGCATCATTATTATCTTGCAAAATGTTAGCTTCTTCAAGAAATACTTTTTATAAGCATTTAAACATGACATCTTCAAGAAATGCTTTTATGAGCATTTAAAACATGATGTTCTTGATAGAATCTTCACATAGTTGGAATAACATTTTAGAACAGATGACATGTTAAATACTTTCAAAGAGAATTGTAACAAAAATCATTCACTGAACATGTCGCAAGAGAATTATAAGAGCGGAATATTTCAATACAAGTATCATGAAATATGGAATTTAAACATTCAATGCTTCAGATATTTTGAAGTTTAAAACATCATTTAAATCGTGGAGTTAAAATCTCCACTTCAAATGCAGGGTTACTCACCTTGATTTCCTGGGTTTGCACTATTAGTTGGTTGTTCCCTTCCCTTCGTAGTTCCTAGAAACAATTCACAATAATCTATTAACTTCAATGTACTTCAAATATCTCCTATTGATGTTTCTAATTATGCTTAAATCGTATTACGTCCTAACGTCTTATCGTGAGCCTTATTTTATTGACGCATCATATTTTCTCATACTTTATTTCATAATACGGACCTCACCGTTGAGTCCGGAACATCGAAGAAAGTCAATTTAGACCTTCTTGGCTTTTAATTGGGCTTTGGACATGTCAGGGGCAATTTGGTAATTTGCACTTTAACGTGTCCTAATTTTTTTGGAGTTTCGTCTCGTAAAACAGACCACACCATTGAGTCCGGAACGTCCAAAATAGTCAAAATCTACTATTTGTTTACTTTATTCGGACTCCGTTTGACTTGTTTGAGGACTAGGGCAATTTTGTAATTTTTATTATTAAAAAAATATTATTAAATTAATATTAATTTATTTTAGCTTGGGCCACAGTGGAATTTCATTGAAGTTTTGGGGTCAAATTACAATTTCCCTAACTTCTGGACTGAACCAGTGGGTTCAGTTGCATTGGAACTGAACCGGTCCGATTTTAGCTGAACCAGCCGGTTTGGTTCGGTTAAACACATAAAGCTGACGTCATGATAACGTCAGCCCTAATTTTTTTTTAAAAAAATTTAAAACCAACCAAAACGTCACCGTTCTAATAATTCGGTAGACTTGGTCTCGTCCTGACACGTGTCCGAGTTAACCCGTCTGACTCGATCTAAATGGCGAGTCCACTCGGTCGTCTTCTTCACGATTTTTACCAGTGTTGCCCTAATTCCGAATTTCTTTCCTTTCGATTTCGTGTGTTTTGAAACACTGATTCTAAGACATGATAGCCGAACTGGATAATTTGGCAATAAATCCTCATCTCGCAACCATTTTCAACGTGGTTTGGTGCTACGTGTTTCTTATGGCATGGGGGTTCCTTCCCTATCCTCAAAATCTAGCTTAGGAGTTTCAAACAAGAGTTGGATTTTGAGACCGAGACCTGCAACTTACTGTTTGGGGTCTGTTCCTTTAGGTTTGAGGTCGTGGGCTAGTGTTTTAGGACTCCTAATGAGGTCTAGTTTAAGTTCTAACAGGCCAAAATCTGATCAACGTTGGTCGGTTCAGACCTGCAATGTTTGAGGTCCGTCCATGGCGGATGTGCATTGTGTGGGTGTTTTAGGGTCGATTCAATGTTCTAGTTTCATGCCTCATTCAAGATATGAAATTTTAGATATCATGCATGCAGTTATTTAGGCTCAACTATCATCAAAACACTATCAAAATCTAAACAGAAAATTTTTCAGTTTTGGGTTTATACCTTTTGACAGTGGCTGTTCTCTTCCTTGGCTTGGTTCAGGCCCTCTAAATGCTCCTTAGGGTTGCATCAAACTTCTTCAGGTACACTTGGTGATACTCATATGCATGCATACACATATACACACACAAGGTCTCACTTTCTCTCTTTAGATTCTCTCCACCTTCTCTCTAACTCATTCTCTCTCTAAAACTTCAGACTGCACCTCACTTTCTGATTCTTTACTTCAGCCGTCCATACACCATAGGATTATATGTATTTTACTTATTTGGTTTATTTGAACCAAAATGATTATTTTGGGTTTTGCATGTAAAGTAATTGGTGAAGGTGAGATCAAGTGCCCTAAGGTAGGGTGATGATGGGCTAGGGTGCATAGGGTGATGTGGTGGTGATGTGTTGCATGCATGGCCATTGGCCAATTTGGGAGGTGGCCTTGGCTGAATTGGGTTTAAATATAATTTGGTTGCATATATAGGCACAAAGATGGTAGCAGCCTACTTGGTAATTTTTTGGGTAATAAAAATCTTGTCCCACTTGGTCAAGGGTTCAATTCCCCTTGGCCTCACTTTTGGCTATTTTTCCCTATTTTAGGCTTAGGCCTTGTTTGGTTGGCGCAGAATTCCATTTTGGCTATTTCCTAAATATTTTCTTTTCCGTTGCTCCTTTTTCGACGCGTTTTCTTCCAGTCACTTTCTATTTAGGTTAGCTTCAACATCTAAGGTCTAGTGTCGGTTATTAATCCCTTGGAATTCCCATAGTTTGTTAACTCGAGTTTTCTTAGTGTTAAAGTAACATCATTTCACCTAATTAATTGGTAATGAGGTTCAGACATTATTTTATGGGTCTATCATGAGGTTCTTGATTAACTTCTAAATTATTCTTTATGTTTGGTTCAAATTAATGATTAGTAACTAATCATTTCTCAATCAGGGTCGGGGTGTTACAATAATGTATTTTCTGTTCAAGAGAAAATGAGAATCACAATCACCTCTTCTTCTCTTGCCCTTTCACCTCCAACATATGGTCCCACTTGCTCTCTAAAAGTGGTTTTCACTGTCCTACTGGGACTGGCAGCAAACTATCCTTTGGGCTACTAACTCTTTCAAAGGCAAGTCGTTCTCCTCCATCCTAGGCAGGCTTACGCTAGCTTGCACAGTTTACAACATATGGCGTGAAAGGAATAGCAGATTATTCACCCAGATCCAGAAAAGTCCAAATGCCATCATAGCTCAAACTCAGGACATGATCTGTGGTAGGCTCACTCACTCAAAAGGGATTTAGGACCCAAATTCCAATAGACATCTCTAGTGTACTTGGTCTTTACCTTATAACATATTTAAAGTGTAATGTTTTTTGCTGCTTGGGGTTGGGAACTCTTCTGTTTGTGTATGCTCTTCCTTCCTCCTAGCTTGCCCGAGGGTATGCCCTTTTGATTTGTTTTTCTTTTTCTTTGATTAGTGTTTTGCTTTTTTTGCTGCTTTAGGTCGGGTGCTCTTCTGTTTGTAGAAGTCCATCCTTCCTCTAGCTTGTCCGAGGGTATGCCATCTTGATCTTGTATTTATTCTTTTCTTCTATCTATCTTATTTACCTATCAAAAAAAAAAAAAAAAAAACTCAACATGTGGTAAACATTCTTCCCATATTTTGATTTTCTTTTTAATGATTGCCCTCAATAAAGTAGACAAAGTCCTATTTACTACTTCAGTTTGACCATCAGTTTGTGGATGACAAGTAGTAGAAAATAAGAGCTTAGTACCTAGCTTACACCACAAAGTCTTCCAAAAATAGCTCAAGAACTTAGCATCTCTATCCGAAAAAAATTGTTCTAGGTATGCCATGTAATCTCACAATCTCTCTAAAGAACAAATCAGCAACATGCGAGGCATCATCCGTTTCGTGACATGGAATAAAGTGTGCCATCTTGGAAAATCTATCCACAACCACAAAAATTGAATCTCTCACATGTTTAGTCCTACGCAATCCTAACACAAAGTCCATTGAAATATCAATCCAAGGATCACTAGGAATTGGTAAAGGAGTATACAAACTGTTGGACCGTACTTTGGATTTAGCTTGCCTACATGTGACACATCTACCACAAATTCTTTCAACATGTCGTTTCATGTGAGGCCAAAAGAAGTGTTCCTACAAAATAGCTAAAGTCTTTGAAACTCCAAAATGTCCCATTAATCGCCCACCATGACATTCCTGCACTAACAACTCCCTCAAGGAACAATTAGGCACGCATAACCGATTCGCTCGAAACAGGAATCCATCAAGCCTAAAGAACTTACCACAAGCGATTTTCTCACAAGCCCGGTATTCCTCACAAAAGTCATGGTCATCAGCGTATAAATTTTTAATGTGCTCAAAACCAAGCAATTTTGCATCAAGTGTGGAGAGTAATGCATACCTGCGCGAAAGTGCATCGGCGACAACATTCTCCTTACCTTGCTTGTACCAGATGACGTATGGAAACGTCTCAATGAACTCTACCCAACGTGCATGCCTTTTGTTGAGCTTGTGTTGGCCCTTCAAGTGTTTCAAGGACTCATGATCGGTGTGAATAAAGAATTCCTTAGGACATAGATAGCGTTGCCACGTCTCTAATGCTTGAACCAATGCATACAATTCCTTATCATAAGTTGGGTAGTTTAAGGCTGCCCCACTTAGTTTCTCGCAAAAGTAAGCAATTGATCGTCCTTCCTGCATAACAACTGCGCTTATGCCAATACCTGAAGCATCACATTCAATTTCAAACGTTTTCAAAAAGTTAGGTAAAGACAATAAGGGGGCGTTGGTCAGCTTTTCTTTGATTAGTTGAAACACCATCTCTTGTTCGTCTCCCCAACGAAATCCCACGTTCTTCTTGATTACTTCGGTAAGTGGTGCGGCTATGCTACTAAAGTCCTTCATGAACCACCTGTAAAAACTAGCAAGTCCGTGAAAACTACAAACATTACCTACACTTGTGGGATTCCGCCACTCTTGGATTGCACGTACCTTCTCTTCATCAACCTGTATATCCTGGGCACTAACAACAAATCCCAGAAATACAAGCTTATCGGTGTAAAAACTACACTTTTTCTGATTAGCAAACAACTTTTCTTTCCTAAGCACATCTAAAACAGATTTCAAATGTACTACATGATCGTCCACGTTTTTGCTATAAATGAGTATATCATCAAAGTAGACAACAGCAAATCTGCCTATAAATGCACGCAAAACATGATTCATAAGTCTCATAAAGGTGCTCAGAGCTTTAGTGAATCCAAAAGTCATAACTAACAATTCATACAAACCATATTTTGTTTTAAAGGCAGTTTTCCATTCATCTCCTTCTTTTATTCTAATCTGATGATCTGATGATAACCATTCTTTAAATCAATCTTAGAAAATACACAAGAACCATGCAGCTCATCTAACATATCATCCAAGCGAGGAATAGGATGACGATACTTTACCGTTATGTTGTTGATGGCCCGACAGTCAACGCACATCCTCCACGTCCCATCCTTCTTAGGTACAAGTAAAACCGGAACGGCGCATGGGCTCATGCTCTCCCTCACGTGCCCTTTCTCCAACAACTCACTTACTTGCCGTTGAAGCTCCTTTGTCTCCTTGGGATTGCTCCTATAGGCTGGTCGGTTTGGAATTGTGGCACCGGGAACAAAATCAATTTGATGTTCAATCCCTCGGATTGGAGGTAACCCATGTGGTGTTTCCTCGGGAAAGACATCTTCATACTCCTGCAAAAGAGAAACAACAGAACTAGGCAAAACAGGGTCAAGTGCGTTAGTGTTTAAAAAGGCCTCTTTGTACAAAAGTACAATCATCGGCTGATTTGAAGACATTGCTCGCTTAATGTCACTCGCTTTTGCATAGAAACTCTTTTGTTTTCTCTCGAATTTTCTCTCAATGGCCGAATTTTGATTTTCTTTTTCTCTCTCATTTTTCTCGGCCTCTCTCTGATTTTCACTCTTTTTCTTTTGATCACTCTCTTTTTGCAATCTCACTTGATCCTCATATACCTGTTGTGGTGTCAATGGTACAAGAGTGATTGATCGTTGATTAAGTAAAAAGGAATATTTGTTCGTAAAGCCATCATGCTTCACATGCCTATCAAATTGCCGTGGCTGGCCTAGCAATAAGTGTCCTGCTTGCATCGGTACTACATCACACAACACTTCATCTTCATATTTACCGATTCAAAATGCAATTAACACCTGGTTGTTCACCCTTATCTCACCACTATCATTCAACCATTGCAACTTGTACGGTCTAGGGTGTTTCAACACGGGTAGTCCCAATTTTCCCACCATAATTGTGCTTGCAACATTAGTACAACTACCACCATCAATAATCACATTACATACCTTGTCCTTGATGTAACACCTAGTGTGAAAGATGTTTTCCCGCTGTACTTCATCAACTTCTTTTGCTTGCAAGCTCAATGCCCTCCTTGCCACCAATGTCAATGCATCAGGGGCAAAATATTCCTCCATGGAAATGTCCTCCAATGGTGGCATGTCGTCGGCGTCAGAAGCTTCATTATTGGTCACAATTTCACCATTGTCTTGCAACACCATGATCTGCTTGTTTGGACATTGACGAGCCATGTGTCCCCTGCCTTGACATTTAAAACATTTAATGTCACGATTCCTAGAGGTAGAAGTGTCGGGTTTACCTTGAGGAACGTGGCTGGTGTTGTTGGACTTGGGCTTGGATCTGGACGTTTGTGATTTGTCCATCGGCTTGGAAGAACACGATTTCCAAGAGGTAGAACTGAATTCATGGGCTGCATGTGACCCATCCCTCCTCTTGAGTTGTTGCTCCACTTTGATGGCCATATGCACCATATCTTCCAACTCCACATAATGCTGCATCTCTACTTTATCTTGGATTTCCCGGTTTAATCCGAGTAAAAACCTAGCCATTGTAGCCTCTATATCTTCCTCAACATTAGCTCGGATCATAGCAATCTCCATCTCCTTGTAGTAATCCTCTACACTCCGGCTGCCCTATCTAAAACCTTGTAGCTTTTTGTACAACTCTCGGTAGTAGTAACTTGGAACAAACCACTTTCTCATCACCGTTTTCATCTCATCCCATGTCTCTATTGGACGTTCTCTATTCTGCCTCCTGTTTATAACAAGCTGATTTTACCTTCTTTGCTTCGAAATAGTTGTGGCAGTCAAATATGAACTCCATCTTCTTCTCCCACTCAAGGTATGCTACAGGATCGGATCTACCTTGAAATGACGGAATCTTCATTTTAATACCACCCAAGTTGTTATCTTCCCGATTCCGGACTTCTCTAAACCACCCTCTATGCCTCCTATTAACAACAACAGAATCCCGATCATCTTCTTCATCACAACCAGCCCCATAAAGCTCTTCAGCTTCAACCCTCATTTCCCTCAGTTGAACTCTTTCCCTTCTACGCACATTAGGGGCGTTTTGTAGCTTCTTATGTGCATTCTCCATCTGATCTTTCATGAACCTGCTCCAGTTCCAACTTTATCACACGTCGCATCTCACTCATCATGGCCTCCATAAACACTTTCTGATCAGCCTGTGCCGTAGCATCTTCAGCAATGCTCTTACCACTGTTGTGAGACATGATTCTTGCAAAACAAAGTTAGAAAAAAAAAAACCTCACAAAGCTCTCCCTTACGTGTTTACACTCAAGAATGTGAATCACTCTACACTCGTGTTTCACTCCAAAATTATGTGGCTTTTAACCCTCTAATGTTCTCACCACTCTTGCCTTTTTCCACTCATAATTCTCTTTCAGCTCTTTTGAAACTAAACGAACAATACACAAAAATTTCCAGCAACAATTCACCAAGAACTCATCAAAGAATTTCAGGGTTTTAAAGCAAGAATACAATGAACACGGATGATTAGATTCTTTTTGGAAGCACAAAATAGCAAAAAAAATTCCACGAAAAAAATTTGATTTCGGGGTGAGGTGAGTTTTGGGCTTATTGGAGCCAAAATGGATGAAACAAACAATTTTTTTTTACAGCAACCTTGAATATGCTGTCTCTCTTTTTTTTTCTTTTTTTTTTTACGCTATTTTTTTTTTTTTTTTTTGAAAACAGCAAGCCTTAAAGAACGAGAACAGGAAAACTCAAAAGTTGTGGTTGTAGGTTGCTTTGAAGTTGACGTTGCTTTGTTGCGGCTGCAGAAAAAAAAAGGAATAAAGAAAAGAAGAAAGAAAAAGACGAATAAGTTGTGCGGCTCAAAAGAAATAAAGAAAGAATAAGAAAAGGTGAAGTGCTGAATGGAGTGGGGCCCAGGCGTGTGGTGCGGCACGTTGGCCCTAGCGTTAGGGCTGAACTAAGCATGGAGCGGCTGGGGTTTTAAAGGGTTTTTGAAAAGAAAAGCAAGGCTTGTGGCGCAGGAGACCAGCGGCTGAATAAAAAAAAAAGAAAGGAATAAGAAAAGAAGAAAAAACGGGGCACTGAAGCAGGGGAACAAAAGCAAGAAGCAGTGAAAAAAACAAGGAAGCAGCCAATGCTAATCAGGGAATAGACGCTGAAGAAAAGTCCAAAAAAAATGGCTGCTAGGCAAAAAAAAAGTGTGGCGCTGGGATTTTGATGGCTTGAGGAAAAAAAAAAAAAAAAAAAAAGGCAGAAGAAAAGGGACACTGTTGCGATAGAAAAGAGAGTTTTTTTTTTTCAAGGATAGTAATCTAATGCAAGAATTAAAAGGATAGATTAGACCTGATTTGTAGTTTGTGGTCTGATACCAAATGATGTGAACCTCGCCAAGAAATAACGAGACCCGACAACGAAAAGGAGAATCCAAGATCGTTCTACAATCAGATCTAAATGGAAGACCTCGACCCGTTGTTTACGACAAACAAGAACCTCGGTATTTATGACCTCAACCTGTTGTTTAGTGCGAAACAAGAACCTCGTTATAAGGAAGACGCCACAAACAGTGGTGGAAATCCATTTGATAAGTCGTTGGTGAACGCCACAGGAAACCCCGATAAGTTCAGATAGTTCTTCAAAGAACCGTAGAGAAAATACTCTCACAGTTTACTCAATACTTGTCTACCATCCAAATGCAGCTACAAGTTAAACAAAAGATATGGGCTAAACATTTTCAGGCCCAAAACATCCTAAACTACCAACTAAATTAATAAAAGAAACCCACCAATTAAGTTAGAATTTTGCGCAGCCAAAAACGTCATCAATGTAGGTATAGAAATTTCAAACCCAATTTCGACCTTGATGCAGCCAGAATCTCGGAAACCTCAAAACATAAAAGTTGTAGAACTATTCCTTGGCTTTCCATAGAATCTGAAATCATCTCAATCGGAGCTTGGATGAGAGAATTATGCCCAGATTACGAAGCGACATTAAAATTGTATGAAAATTGCCCAATTAGCGTTTTTGCCAATTTATGCTTAGCCTTGGCCAGATTCTTCTCGAACTTGAATCATGTTGATGAATCTCTGTTGCCCACATGGTTCATACTCAATGGGCCTCCATGAATTTTCTGGGTCCATGCCTCTTGAATCAATCCGTTGAGTACTTCTTTATACGTTTTTGCTCGTGCTCTCGTAACTGGCCCAATTGGGACTTGAATTGGATCTGTTGAAGTTGTGCTATGATTTGCATTAATTACTGTATTAAAAAGACTTTCGCTGATTATTGTTTTAAATTTTTAGTACATTGCATATTAGTACTTTGATACGGGAATGGAAAAAGTAGGGATGGCCTTAGGGTTGGCCCCACGACACGAGATCCGCATAGGGTGGGTTTCAAGCCGTGATTGTGAGTCATAGGAGATAGGAATAGAACTAGAATCGATAGATATAACCGATGTTCTTTAAATAGATTTCGTAGGATCATTGACTATTATCTTACACATCGGTTAGACATCTTACTGGTTATCTTTACAGATATGGTTATCACAAGGAATACATCGATAGTTATGGATCGCATAAATCGCTTAGAGCGACTAATGGAAAGGGTTATTGAGGCTTTATCTGGGAGTCAGCCGTAGATAATGCTTAATTATTCTGCTAGACTCATATATGACTACTGACTGCCTATCTTACGTAAATACTAATTGTTATCTTTTACAGCAAATAGTAAACACTAGGAAATGATTAAACTACTGTATTGGTAGTCACAGGTACTTTTCTAGTTATTCATAACATTCATAGTCTATTCAAATTTTATGTTGACTTTACACACTTATCCATTTCCCCACATTTCCATTGAACTGAACTTAGTAATTGAATACTTAGACTATGGATTTATTGATTTTGTTACATCGGGAAAGCTATTATGGGAGAATGTTAGACAGAAAAGCACGTGAACTTTAGGCTACTTACTGAACCATTTTTATATTATCATGAGGATCATTGTTTAGAAATGTTAAACATAGAACACACAAGGTACAGATCAGGAGCACAGGTATTCTCAATGATGGGCATAACTTGGAAGTTAGGCTTAGTAACATAGAAGAAATGACATTTAGAAATCAACACAGATACTACGAGTTCTTTATGATACTGTTAGGACGACATATGCCTAGTGGACTTGATGAATGAAATTCTACAACACCACTACACCTATCCTACCAAACCCAGTGATACGAGTAGATGATCAGAGTATTAAGTTTGAATTATTAGACTCAGTTGATATCAAAGATTTGGTGTTAGAACAGTTTAGTAATAAGTGGTTCATGGGAGACCAGACTAATGTACTAGTATTACCAATGTCCAAGTAGAGTAAATCCTGACATGCTAGATAGACTAGTATATGGATTCTGACCATTGATCTTTTGCAGTGAATTATTTTGGGAGATGATCAGGCTACTGTACCAGTAGTCAGGTATTTTGGTAGTTGTTTACAAATGCCAATATTGTTAAATATTAGCCCTACATATTGATTTATAACTCCAACCTTTACTACTAGTTGAACATAGAAACAGATCTCCTAAGTTATATGTTAACTGTTCAAATCCCACTAAGAGAATGAGTGATGATAGATGTTATGCATGAAAGAAGTAGAGTACGTAACATGGATATAAGAGTGGTAGATTGATGTATTACCATCTCGTAAAATTTTAAAGACATTGAGGAGTAAGTGATTTCATGATTGGTAAACTTCAAGGAACAATGATAGATTTAAATGCTAAATTTATGATCGTTATAATGAATTACATACTGTTATAGATATGAATGATTACTTGATAGACGAGATAGAATGAATGGAGACTCTTGGAAGAGTCATTGTCACTGAATATTATACATTGGGGAAATCATTGGAAATGAATGATATACATAGAATATAGGAAGCATAGATCAAGAGTGTACAGTTCATAGCTGATCTAAGAAAGAAATTGATGATTTAAAAATAACTAAATGAATTGTGATTGTTAGAAGATGAAAGCAAGTTAAGATACTAAAGGTTAACTAGTTTTGGAAAAAGACTACAAGGTTGATGATTTTTGAACAACTAAGGTGAGCAAGTAAATAGAAATCTATAAGAATAAAAGTATACTTAAAGGTTAAAGATGAAAAAGCTTAAGATTATAACATTGGAAGTACTGAAGGAAGTTTCGATGAATGATATAGACAGATAAACAAGGCTTGAATGGGAGTTAATAGTTATACTTAAGAAAACTTGGAAGGCATCATAGTGATATTGAATTCAGTAATCCTTAATGATTGTCTTATCTTATGGAAACATGTACTTAATATCTATTAGATTACAGTTGATAATTGTTCTATATTGAGGGAGCCATTGAAATTAAATTACTATATCTAGACTATAGACTTGATGTTTATGATTTGACGATCGTTCTATATTGCGAGAGTTATTGACAATTGAAATTCTATTTACGGATTATGAACTTGATTGATGTGAACCTCGCCAAATTAACGAGTTCCGACAACGAAATAAGAATCCAAGATCGTTCTACAATCAGATCTGAATGGACAGACCTCGACCCGTTGTTTACAACAAACAAGAATCTCAGTATATATAACCTCAACCCGTTGTTTAATGCGAAACAAGAACTTCGATATAAGGAAGACGCGACAAACGGTAGTGGAAATCTGTTTGATAAGTCGTTGGTGAACGCGACGGGAAATTCTGATAAGTTTAGATAGTTTTTCAAAGAACCACAGATAAAAATTGCTCTTACAATTTTTACTGAAAAATTGATCTGCCAAATGCGGCAACAAGTTCTTTTTAACACACTTTATCAAACCCTAGGGCCGAATAAGGCCTACATTAAATTAAAGATATGGGCTGAACATCTTCAAGCCTAAAACATCCTAAACTACCGACTAAAACTAATTAACAGAAATCCATTAAATAAGTAAAATTTCGCGCAACCAAAAACGTCATCAGTGTAGGTGTAGCAACTTCAAACCCGATTTTGACCTTGATACAATCCTAATCTTGGAAAACGCAAAACATGAAAGTTGTATAACTATTCATTTGCTTTCCAAATCATCTTGAATCATATCAATTAGAGCTCGGATGAGAGAGTTATGCCCAGATTACGAAGCGACATTGAAACTATACGAAAATCACCCAATTATCATTTTTGTGCACTTAACGTCTTAGCTCTCAACCTTGTGATTGGCCCATCTGAAACTTGTAAAGGATCTTTAAGACTCAGTTCACCATGGTGCCCATCATTCCCCCTCTCTTCAAAAGGATTCGACCTCGAATCTTTAAGACTCGATCCGCCCTGGTGCCCATCAGTCCCCCTCTCCTCAAAAAGATTCGACCACGAATCGTCACCTGCATCAAAGGGAGAAAGATATATATATATATATATATATTTATGTTTGGTGTACTCTCTTTTTTTGCTAGAAGAAGCGGCGCAAGAAGACGTACCAGTGCGTGTTTCTGTGTTTCAAAAGGCAGAACTGCTGTGTTTCAAGAAGCGGTTGGAACGTGCAGCAAAGAAAAGGGAGATTTGAAAGAAAGAAAACAAAAAGCTTACGGCGGCTGGATCTTGGCGGAAAAGCAGAATAAAATTCTTTTTTTTTTTTTTTGGTTCTATTTCGTTGGACAGGGGTTGCGGCTAAAAAAAAAAGAACAGTAGGAAGAGAAAGAAGAAAAGGGCTGTGCATTTTTTTTTTCAAGGATAATAATTCTAATGCAAGAATGAAAAAGGATAAGTTAGACCTGATTTGTAGTCTGAGCTCTGATACCAAATGATGTGAACCCCGCCAAATTAATGAGACTTGACAACAAGATAAGAATCCAAGAACGTTCTACAATAAGATCCGAATGGACAGACCTCGACTTGTTGTTTACGACAAACAAGAACCTCGGTATATATAACCTCAACCCATTGTTTAGTGCAAAACAAGAATCTCGATATAAGGAAGACACCACAAAAAGTGGTGGAAACCAGTTTGATAAGTCGTTGGTGAACGCCACGGGAAATCCCGATAAGTTCAGATAGTTCTTCAAAGAACCGCAAAGAAAAATTACTCTCACAATTTTTACTGAAAAATTGAACTTCTGCCAAATGCGGCTACAAGTTCTTTTTAAAACATTCTATGAAACCCTAGGGCCGAATAAGGCCTACATCAAATAAAAGACATGGGCTAAACATTTTCCGGCCCAAAACATCCTAAACTACTGATGCTGCACTTTTTGGCTCTCGCAGGGACTGTTGAGAACTCCAAACTCCGTTGCTTGAGGAACACTCAAAAAACGATCAAAGGACCACCGGATTTTCTTCGGCGGTAGCCGATCTGATGTTTGAGTTAATAAAACTGAATTGAAAGACAGTAATGTAAGCCAAAGAATGAGCATGACTGTAAAAGCGTACCTTAGGGTTTTATTTATAGGCGTAGTGAATCCTAAGTTGATTAGGATTTGGAGCCATGAAAGTAGGGATTTGATCATCGGAGATAGCAGTTTCCATGTTGAGCACTACAATTGAAAGATATCCGTGAGTGATAGTTTCCTTGTAGAAGACTGTTTCCTTATACTCTACTCGGTAGGGCGCCAAGGCGGTGATGAGCTCTAAATCCTGAGGAGTGCTTTGGAAGATCTGTACTCAGACCTGCATGCTCTGAAGGGTGAATGGATAAGTATGCACTGAATGACCGAGCATATAGGAATATTTTAGATGTCCAAGCTTCATAGCCACACGTGTCATATGGGGACTGTCACGACCCGAAACCCACCCTGTGCGGATCTCGGATCGCGACCGCCGCCTTCAGGCTCGGGAGCCTTTGGGCGAGGCGAGACATAAGCAACAATATCAGATGACTGTGAGACCTGTGATTGCGGAAGCGTGAAAAACTTTTTCTTTTCTTTTTAAAGTCTGTCACACATCCACCTGATATTGCTACTCTTCATAGCGGTACATATAATAATAAACAGAGCATGCTAAAACTTAAAGTTTTATATACATACATAACATATCCGGTTGCCCCTCGGGCTTAAGTACAAAATCTCCAAAATATTTTACATCCAAAAGTTCGACCAACTATGGGTCCTAGTACATCAAAATCTAACCTATTGCAAGTTCTAGTATCTTCAAAAGTTCCTATTTATATGGAGCCACTAGTCGTCATCCCAAGATGGAGCAAGGCTCCCAATCATCATCATTACCTGTAAAAATTTAGGGAATGGGGTGAGCTTCGAAAAGCCCAGTGAGTAATTCCTGCATCTGTCATGGGTTTTCAATTGGCAGTGGTTTCGCACATGAGAGTTTATAAAATACACACTACCAACTGTTCGTACATTTGAACATAGAGTACATGCACTTTACATAAGGATAGCTTTGAAACATTTAAAGTATTCAAGCTAAATAAACGTTTCTTCAAATAGAATATATGCATTTCAAAGCATGTAAGCATGCATAGTAAAAATGGGGGTCAAAGCCTTCTTCCATTTTCAAGAACATTACTTTCAAAACATATAACATGCATAATGAAAATGGGGGTAAAACCTGCTTCCATTTCCAAAACATTTGTCATCTTTTCACTTTCATTAGGTGGAATCTGTTTCGAACCAGACTCACGTTTTACGTATACGTGGACATATCTCATTGCCTGTGGGATCAGATCCTGCTACCAGGCATATGCACATGATAGGTCCGAAGTGTTCCGAAGAACCCACAACTCTACCTCTGTGCTTAGAAGTGTTAATGCACATGATAGGTCCGAAGTGTTCCATAGAACCCACAACTCTACCTCTGTGCTTATTATTATCTGGCAAAACATTTGTCATATGGCTTCTTTAACTAAATACTTTTCAAGAGTATTTAAGATATGATGTTCATGATTTCATAACAAAATCTTCAAATATGTAGACATGCTAAATACTATTAAGGAAGACCATAATGGAAATCATTCATTGAGCATGTCACAATAAAGTTTATAAGAACGGAATGTTTTAAGACAGGAATCATGAAATACGGAATTTAACATTCAATGCTTCGACATTTTGAAGGTTAAAACATTTCAAATCCGTGGAGTTAAAATCTCCACTTCAAATGCAGGGTTACTCACCTTAGTCCTTTTGGGTTGCTGCTAATATTGCATTGCCTTTTCTTTCTCCTTTGTCGTTCCTAACAATACATAAATAGTCTATTAATTTCATATGTACTTCAAATATCTCCTACTGATGTCCCTATTTTATGTTTAGATCGTATTAACTCTTAGCTTTTAGCCTAAGTGTTATTCTCCCTACGTATACTCTTCTGGTAGCTTCATCAACTTTAAGTTAATTATTTACTTCATATGTTCTCATGTCACGTG
This sequence comes from Nyssa sinensis, assembly GCA_008638375.1. Classification (NCBI taxonomy): domain Eukaryota; kingdom Viridiplantae; phylum Streptophyta; class Magnoliopsida; order Cornales; family Nyssaceae; genus Nyssa; species Nyssa sinensis. The sequence continues at coordinate 30,537,965 of CM018047.1, read as the reverse complement.
TTCTCGTATTTCCTTCCAAATGTGTACCGTACTACTTAGTTGGTACCTCGAGCAGTGCACTAATTTATAGTCACTGGACTTATGCTATTCATCAAATTTTATGTCTTTTTATTTTAAGGACTTCTTTTGGTCAAATAGACTCTACCATTGAGTCCGGAATGTCGGAGAAAGTTAGTTTAGGCTTTCGTAAAATTTAATTCGGACTTTTGTACGTTAAGGGGTGTTTTGGTCATTTTACCCCTCTACGTGTCTTTATTTTTCGGAGTCCTGTCTCATGAAATGGACCTCAACATTGGGTTTAGAATGTCCAAAATAGTAAAAATACACTATTCATTTACTTTATTTGGATTTCGTTTGACTGGTCTTTGGATTAGGGACAATTTCGTAATTTCAGTAATTAACTATTATTAAATTAATATTAATTTATTTGAAATTGGGCCACAGTGAAATTTCGGAGAAGTCCAGGGGTCAAATTACGATTTCCCAAATTTTCTGGACTGAACCAGTGGGTTCAGTTGCATTGGAGCTGAACCGGTCCGGTTTTAGCTGAACCAGCCGGTTTGGTTCGGTTAAACACATAAAGCTGACATCATGATGACGTCAGCCCTAATTTTTTAAATTTAAAACCAACCAAAACGTCGCCGTTCTAATAATTCGGTGGACTTGGTCTCGTCCTGACACGTGTCCGAGTTAGCTCGGGTGACTCGATTCAACAGCGAGTCAACTCGGTCGTCTCCTTCACCAAATTAAACACTGTTGCCCTAATTCTGGGTTTCGTGTTTCTTTAATTTCGTGGATTTTGGTTCGATCATTTGCTACTGTTTTCAACCTAAAGTGTTTCTGTCATCATAGAGATCATCTTGGCATTCATTTGAGGTCATATAGGTAACCTAAATGCTCGGTTTGAGCCATGTTAGCCGAACTGAATAATTCAGCCATAAATCCCCATTTCGAAACCATTTTTAGTGTGGTTTGGTACGACGTGATCCCTATGGCCAGAGGGTTTGATTCCTATTCTTAAAACCGAGTTTAGAACTCTAAAACTGAAACTGGGTTTAAACGATAAAACCTGCAACTGAATGTTTAAGATCTATTCTGTTAGATTTAAGGTCGCGGCTTAACATTTTTTGACTTTGGAATTATTTAGATCAGGTCCTAATATACAGTTTTTGATTTCGTTTGCTTTGATTCAGACCTGCACCCATATTTCAGAATTTTGTCCTCACTGTAACTCTAAATTCCTTAATGGATTCTTCATCATTTTCCTTCATTTATGTTGCAATTTAAAACTTATAATATGTAGATTAAGATTCTGTTGTTGCATGCATTAAATCTAAAACATCTTTAAATGAAATTGAATCGAAATGTACCTGTTCAAAGTTGATCCCAGTTTTTGTCAAATTCTTTCCCGAGACCAGTTCCTCAATTGCTTCCTCTAACAATCTCTTTCCTATTTCTGACGGTTAGAGCTTAAGTATATAGGTGTTATGGTTGAGCAACACGCAGGTTGCATGCAGCCTTATGGAGACATGGCCTTGCCACCTGTTGGCAGCCATTGCTGCATGGTGCACACCTAGATTGTGGTCACATGGCTGCTAACCAACATGCATCATGTGGAGAACAGCTATATCAGTGCATGATGTCCACTTATTCCCCCACCTTTCTTCTAATTTCTCTATTACTTTAATTTTTTTAACTCATTTATAACTTCATAGATATGTAGGTATATTGATATACCTAGTTGGCATTTACTTATGTATATATATATACATCAGCCGTGGCTTTATTATATGTATACCTACATATATGAAGACTCACATATTGTATACAATATACATCATATATAATTATGTTAGTATATTGGCTTACTTATTTTTAATTACAAATCTATAATACACAATTTGTGTGTGTATGAAGTATTATTGTTATTATTTTCCTCACTTGTTACTTTGAGCATAACACTCATTTTTCATGTCTAAAATTTATCATCATAATTAAAGGTCGGTAATCGAGGTGCAAGTATATGTTGAGGTTCGAAATCGACCTTATTATTTAGAATCTTATTCGCTAAAATGTTTCGTTGGGTCGGGGTATTACAGGGACTGGTCTGTCTTTTTGTGGCATATCAGTTACTCCCCCCCCCCCCCCAAGTCCTAGTTCGAATTCAATGAGTAACTAGGGCTTGGAGATTTTGAAAAGCCGTGCGCCCTGTCTGTCCATTTTCCAAGGTGACTGTTGGTGCGTCATTTATTGTGCAGCCGATGGTTGGGCTTTCGAAGCCTTTATTGTACATAACCGCCATGGTGGTTCGGCTTGGTGGGCCCACAATTTTGTAAACATAGAAATAAGGGGGAAGGTTTGACATGACCCTTTCCTTGCCATTTTCACTGTATCAGAAGAAATTCTGCCATTCTTGGATTTGCGCGACCTTGAAGTTAGAAGAGTGCCTGTTGTTTGAGGCTTTGGTCTATAACCAGTTTGATTTCGGTTTTTAATACTTTTTAATTTCCTCCTCTTCTTCTCTCAGTCTCTGATAATGTCTGGTTCCTCACCCTCTTCTAGTTCTAGCGGTGGCACAGAAAGCTTGCCTGTGTCGACCCAAGTCCAAGCCATAGATAGTCATCCCTTCGGCGATGCCGAAAATCGGTCAGTAGAATCCCCCTCCAGTTCGGAGGTTAGAATAGTAAACGTATTCTTAAAGCCCCGAAATAGGGTTGGTGAGGCCTCTGGTCGACCCACTCAAAAGGAAGAAGGGGTAAGTGCCATTACTGAGCGTATGCTAGAGGAATTGTGGGAAAACAATATGCTCCCTTAGGCATGGTATCACGGAGCATATTGGTTTCCCCGAAGGTTCCCTCCCTATCCGTTACCTTGGTGTCCCTTTGATCTCCATCAAGCTGAAAGCCCAGGATTGCAATTCATTGGTTCACTGTATCATTGGGAAAATTTCCCATTGGTCTACCAAATCTCTCTCTTATGCTGGACGGCTTCAACTTATCAAATCAGTGCTGTTTAGCATTCAAGTATACTGGTCCTCCCATTTCATTCTTCCCAAGAAAGTGGTTAATCAAATTGAGCAAGCAATGAGGTCGTTCCTTTGGAGTGGTAACCACCTCATCTCATCCGGATCGAAAGTTGCATGGGATGATATAACGTGTCCCAGAAATGAAGGGGGTCTTGGAATAAAGAAACTCTCTGATTGGAATAAAGCAACTTTGGGGAAGCTATATGGGCCATGTTCCAAAATCCCTCTCATTCCCCTTGGGTTACTAGGATACGTAGTAATTTGCTAAAAGGCAAGAACTTCTGGGAGGTCAAGTGTCCCCAATCTTGCTCTTGGACTTGGAGGAAAATGCTTCAGTTCAGATCTTTGTTCAAATCTAGCATCAAAATGTCTATTGGTAATGGCCTCTTTGCCTCTCTTTGGTTTGATTACTGGCTCCCCAATGGTTCCATTATTGACAATATGGGGGATAGAGTTATCTATGATTCGGGTCTGGGGAGACAAGCTAAAGTTAGCTCCATCATCTTGGATCATCATTGGAACTGGCCTATAGCTAACTCTCCTCATTTACTTGAACTCAAGAATGGTATGCCCGCCAACCTTCATCCATTCCCCCATCGGGAAGACAAGGCCATTTGGTTACACTCACCCGATGAGGACTTCTCCATCACCTCAGCTTGGGATCTTTTGCGCTGCCGTAAACCCCTGGTTCATTGGTGGAAGCTAGTCTGGCACCCTAAAGCCTTACCCAGGGCTGGGTTTATGCTTTGGATGGCCATCCGGAATAGCCTTAATACCAAGGACCGTCTCTTCTTCTCCCAGCTTGGCATTGATTCCAAATGCCTTCTTTGTATGCGAGAGGTCGAGAGCCACAATCATTTGTTCTTCTCTTGCTCCTTCTCGTCCACCATATGGTCTCATTTGCTATCTTTATGTGGGTTCCGATGCCCCTCAGGTGACTGGCAGCAGATTGTTCTTTGGGCTAGCAATACCTTTAAGGGCAAGGCATTCTCTTCTACTCTAGGCAAGCTTACTCTCGCATGCACAGTCTATACCATTTGGAGAGAACAGAATAGTAGATTGTTCACCACTTTAAAGAGAACTCCCCAGGCTATCATTGCTCAAGCTCAGGATATGATCCGTGGCAGGCTCGTTACCTCAAAAGGGATTGCAAACACTATCTCCAACAGACAGCTTCAAAGCAATTGGTCTCTCCCTAGTAGCATTTTTAATATGTAATGCTCTCAGTATTGTATGTCTTTGAGGGTATGCCCTCTTGCTCTTGTATTTCTTTGGTTTAGTTCTTGTTGCTTTGGGTTGGGAGTTCTTCTGCCTGTAGTAGTCCTTCCCTCCCTTTAGCTTGTTCGAGGGTATGCCCTCTTGATTTTGTACCTTTTTCTCCTTTCCTTTATAAATTTATTTACTTACCAAAAAAAAAAAAAAAATTGTGGGAAAAGTATAGTCTTCCCTCAAATGTTACCTTTAGGGTTCCAAGCGTCCTAGATCGCCCATATGATGTCGAGGCGGGCGAAATATGTGTTTATCTTGCCTAGTTTGAAATGGGATTAACACTCCCTCTTCCTGAACTGGTTAGGCAATTTTTTAGTTGGTTCAAGGTCTGTCCTGCCGATCTTAACTTGAATAGTTGGCGGCACCTCCTAGGTTTTATAGTATTAGGGCACCAGAATAATGTAGATGTATCCCTTGACTTGATTCGTAGTAATATGGATCTGAAGTACATGAGGTCGGAGGGCCTCTTTTACATGTCTTTTGGCAAGGGCTTCAGATCCCTATCCTCTGTACCTACTTCCAATAAGACTTGGAAGAAGTGGTATTTCTTTATTGGAGGAGCATGGGAGCTTGAAGACTTCCAAGACCATATCTCGACATTCCCTCGTACCACAGGACTTAAGGGTGAGACCCATTTTTCCTTTGGCCATTTCGGCTCTGTTCTGACTTCCAAGTTGCTGAACTAAAATGATTTTTTTTGTTTCTATGCAGATAGGAGTGCCTAGAAGAGATCCGACTTTACCACCGAACTTCAAGACTAGTATCGCCAACCTCTCTAGCCTTCTAACTGAGTTCATACCTCTATAGTCACCCCCAACAAATCTGATGGCTGCCAGTGGTCGTACTGTGGAGCTCCGGAATAAGCTGAAGTCGAAGTGGACAGAGCCAGAGCCACAGTTGGTAGGGGAGGCTTCTTCCTAACTTGAGCCTGTGCCTCCTCTACAAGTAAAAAGGAGGAGGCTAATTTCTGACTCTCCAGAACACACTCCATCAGAGGGTGAGAGGAAGGCCCAAACTGTCGTCCCAATCTCAGTGGTTCCTCCTGCCCCTTCCGTCCCAAGCAAGCGAACCAGGAAGGGGAAGGCGTCTGCCACTCCCCCCCAACCATCTGAGGGCCCGGACTACTTGATCGCCAAGAAGGCTTTTGACAATATCTGGTCCAAGGGCCCTCAACGGTATAGGGGGTAGAATGCCGAGAAGCTGATGAACGAAATGATGGGTCTCCAAATGAAGGTAACTTCTGAAGTCTTCTTTTGTCCTTCTTTCGTCTATTCGTTTGTGTACTTGGCATATTCAGATCTGTTTGCTTTGTACTTTATAGAGCATGCATAGTTTGGCTGCTCTGATGGTGACTCCTCTAAATTCGAAAGAAGTTGAAAAACTTCAGGCTGAGCTCGATGAAGTCAGATTGCAACTTGGAACAGCTCAGTCTACGACCCAAGCTGTTGAGGAGAATCTGAAGGAGGCCAATAACAACTTGGCCATTCTGGAATCTGAGAGGGATCTGTATGCTCTGGAGGCTGAAGGACTTCGGAGGGAGATGCTCACCCTTCAAAACTCCTTTGATCAGAAGCTCTAGGACGCAGTTGATCATGCCAAGATTGAGATTGAGGAGGAGATGAAACAGGAAGTTGAAAAGATGGGTGATGAGCTAATCTAATTCGGCTTCGAGAACTTCCGATCCAAGTTTCTCCTTAGTTTTCCTGATTTTGATGTGTCGTCGATTGTTGCTCCCGGAGCTGCCCCTTTAGCTGCTGCTGTTCCGAGCAAAGAAGCCATGGCCACGCCTTCTGACCTTCCCTCAGTAGAGGACCCTGCCCCTTCTGACAAGGCATAGGATTCTTTATGTATAATTTTGTTTTTTGGAACTTCAATGTACTAGACCATATTTATCAATGGAACTGTCTTTCTTCAGATCTTTTAGTGTCTTTACTCTAGTACTTGTGAATTTTGAGAGTTGTTGTGATTGCCAAGTAGACATGTAATTCCTTGATCGGTCATGGATAATGGGCTGCCTTCTAAGCTGCGTAACTTGCAATAATTTGAACCATATTGTAACAACTATGCAAGTTTCTAGAAAGTAGGAAAATAATAAGCAACTGAGCCTAGGTCTGATAAGAATTTAAGCAACCAAATTCGTAACTGTTGGTTAGAATGGGTATCTGACTTAGAAGAATGTCTGCAACCATGCAGCTAAGCCTCTGCATTAAATTTTTTCCCTTCAGTTTGGGAAATAACCAAGTAGTTTTAATGAGATGGACCAGAAGTTCTGCATATTAGGCGAACCAGACCAAAAGGTCTGTGCATTTAGTGGACCAGACCAGAAAGTCTGTACATTTGGTGGACCAGACCGGAGGTTTGTACATTGGGTGGACCAGACCAGAGGTCTGTATATTTGGTGGACCAGACTGGAGGTCCATACATTTGAGATGGGAACATTTCATGGAGATTTTTTCAAAAAAGCTCTTTATTGATAATACTTCCGTAGGTGTTCAATATCCCAAAGCTTAGGGACAATCTTCCAAGCCACGACGACTAACCAGTAAGTGGTAGGTGAAATAATCTTCGTTACTCTATAGGGACCCTCCTAGTCGAGCGATAACTTTCACATAGTGGTATCCTTGGTGATTGGAAATACCTCTCTTAAGACAAGATTTCCAATACGAAAGCTGATGGGCTTTAGTCCCAGCTGAGAGTCATAGGCCATTTTGTGCTGATATGCCTCCATCTTAATCTTAGCTTGATCCCTCCTTTCCAAATTCTCTGCAAGTAGCTGATCATTGGCCTTTTGGCTGAAAGCTTCGGTCCTTAGAGTGGGCATACCGATCTCGAAAAGAATCACTGCTTTGGTACCGTAAGCAAGTGAAAAAGGAATTTCAGAGGTCGGTGTCCTTTTAGTTGCTATGTAAGCCCAAAGTACACCAGGGAGCTCTTCAACCCGTCTTCCCTTGGCCTCTTCTAACTTCTTTTAAAGGGCATCAGGTATTGTCTGGTTGGTGACTTTTGCTTCTCCATCACCATGGGGGTGGTTGCTCTTTCATAGGCCCTTGACCGTCATGTTATTTCCACGATACTTCTAAACGTCTTGTTGTCCATATGCTGGTATAGGGCCCCCATATTCTTTGATCTGAACAACATTACTCTGTAGCAATAGAGTCCTTGCAGAGAATTTGGAAAGGACGGATCAAGCTAAGATTAAGGTGGAGGCATATCAGCACAAAATGGCCTATGACTCTCAGCTGGGACCAAAGCCCATCAGCTTTCGTATTGGAAACCTTGTCTTAAGAGAGGTATTTCCAATCACCAAGGATACCACTATGTGAAAGTTATCGCCCGACTAGGAGGGTCCCTATAGAGTAACGAAGATTATTTCACCTACCAATTACTGGTTAGTCGTCGTGGCTTGGAAGACTGTCCCTAAGCTTTGGGATATTGAACACCTACGGAAGTACATATGGATTTGGTTATATCCTAAGGAGGCATTCATGAAGCTCTTGAGTTCGTGCCTTGCATTACTATTAACTAGCTGATCTATCCTTGGAAGTGGAAAGCTGTCTTTGGGGCAAGCTTTATTGAGGTCTGTATAGTCGACACAGACTCTCCACTTTCCATTCTTCTTCTTGACCAGAACGGTATTGGCTAACCACTCTGGGTAGAATACTTCTCGTATCATCTTGGCCTCAAGCAGCCTTTGGACTTCCTCATTGATGACCTGGTGCCGCTCTGGAGTGAGTGGCCTTTTTTTCTGTCTCACAGGTGGGTGGTCTGGATCTACCATTAGTCTGTGAGTGATTAGTCCTGGATCTATGCCCTCCATATCCTTTGTTTCCCAAGCAAACACAGATAGGTTATCTTTTAGGAATTTTATCATCGCATTCTGCTCGTCAGGTGTTACATCTGGACCTATTTATAGATGGTGCCCTTGCAATTCCGAGATTACTAGTACTTTAATGGGGTCGCCAATGGGCTTGGCCCTGTTGTCCCTTCCTCTAGGGCTTAGTGGCTCGTCGATTCTGGGAAGGCAGTCTTCTGTCTTGTGATGGTGGGTGAGGACTGGATCCACGCACTCACGAGCGTGCAGTAATTGCTATTTGGGAGCCTTCTCCTTGAGAGCGAGAGCATGACACTCTCTAGAAGTCGGTTGGCACCCTCTAATAGAATAGACAGCCTGATTGTGGACGTACTTTAGACACTGGTGGAGGGTTGAAGTGACTGCTCCCATCTGATGTAGCCAGGGTCTCCCGATTATGACATTATAAGGGGACTTGGCATTCAGAACCATGAATTTAGTCATGGTGGTCTTTTGTCCATCTCCCTCTCTTGCCTAGTAGGGAGGTCAATCCTTCCCAATGGAGTGTTGAGATTCCTATCAAATCTTGCCATGATCACGGTTGTGGGTTTGACGTCATTGGGATTAAGCTTCATTAGTTTGAGGGGCTCGTAGAATAAGAGGTTTAAGAGCTTCCAGTGTCCACCAGGACTCTTTGGATCTCGAAGTTGGCAATCTTGAGAGAGATGATGAGGGCATCACTGTGAGGACAATGTACCCCTACAAGATCTTGATCCAAGAATTGGATCTCGGGTACTAGTTTCAATCTTTTCTCAACATGGGAGATTGGTAGGATGTTGGGAGTTGTTCTGGCCTCCCATATATACCGTTTTCTTGCCCTGTTGGAAGTCCCTGTCGTTGGGCTGTCTGCATAAAGGACCAAGATAACCTCATTGTTCTGTCGCTGAGGCTAATTCCGTCCTTCCCCTCGTTCTTGTCTTTGTCCGGGTCTCTCTTACGGGGCCTTTCATTGCGGGGGTTCTGCCCTCCGTCCTGTCTGATGAATTCTTGCAAACGACCCCTCCTTATGAGCTGCTCAATTTCAAGTTTGAGAGCCTTACATGTGTTGGTCGTGTGCCTGTGGTCTTTGTGAAAATCGAAATACTTGCTCTGGTCCCTGTAGCTGGGATCGCCTTTTAAAGGCTCCGGCCACCTTAGATTTTCGCGCGATCGGACCTGCGGTAGTATGTTGTTTGGAAAGGTATTCAAAGGAGTAAAATTGGTGAATCCTTTTAGTTCTGGATTGTATGAAGTTCTGGATGCCGTTCTTTTTTCTGGGCTTCTGACCCTCTTCCTAGCTATATTAGGCTCCCTCTTCTGATCATCCTTTTTCTGGTCATCCTTCTTTATGTCATCCTTTCGAGCTTGCTCCTTAGACTTCTGGGAGGTATTTTTTGCTTCCTCCAGATTTATGTATTTCCTGGCCCTATCCATAAGGGCTACCATGTCGGCAAGAGGACTCTTTGTTAGGGAGTCCCTGAAACCTCCCTGGGCAAGGCCAGAGGTCAGTGCAGCCACCAGGAAGCCTAAACTACAGTCTCTAATCTAAGTGAGCTCGGTATTGAAACGTGCAATGTACTTTTTGAGGGACTCCTCCTTGGCCTGCTTTACATTCAACAAGAACTTAGGACCTCTCCTCAGCCTTTGGCTGGTCATGAACCTGTCAAGGAATCGCCTTTCAAGCTCATAAAAACCGGTGACTGAGCTTGGTGGAAGGTGGTAAAACCACTTCAGAGCTATGCCAGTGAGGCTGGTTATGAAGGTACGACACATAAAGGCCTCTAAAACCCCATGTAAGGCCATAGTGTGCTGCTACTGAGAAAGGTAGTCCCCAAGATCCCCAATCCCATCATAAGGAGTGAATTTCAGGACTATGAACCTCTTGGGCCTCTCCTCTGTCATTATGGCAGGGGTGAACGGTGTGGCTAGCCTTCCAAGTAGCCTAGCTAGCTCATCCTACTCTGGAGGGACTTGAGCTCCCCTCCTAGCAATAGTGCTATCCATAGAGTCCGCAACTTCTTTGGTTCCTTGTGGAGCCCTGGGCAGGATTGGTTGCTACGAGTCAAGCCTTGCAGCTTCAGGGCCTGTATGGACTGGATAATCCTGACCCATGGCCGGGGGGTTACTTTGATCCTCTTGAACTGGAGGTGTAGGAGCTACTTGAGGTTGAAACTCCTGCGGTGCTGGATTCACTCCCGAAGCCCCAAGGGTTGGAGCCCTTGTGGTGCTTCAATAATGAACTTCTGGAATGAAGGCTGGTATCCCTCTGCTTGCGACTGTCAATGGTTGGGGATCTCCAGGAATGTGAGCAGTAGCAAAAGGTTGTGCCTCTTGGACAGTCGTGTTAACAGGTGGATTCTGAGGATTAGTTCCATGATTCTGGGTAAGCATTGCCAGAGTTCTAGACATGGCCAGAAGTTGTTCTTGCATTAATTGATTCTGTCACTTGACCTAATCAAGCTCTTGCCATATGGGATCAGTGGTTCGTCCTCTTCCCCGTCCGACTACCGGCCGGGGTTGAGGGTCTTGAGGATTTTGAGCGTTCTTCCTCGGGCGGAGATTTGGAGCTATAATCCTTTAGTAAAAAGGGAGTGAATCTTTGGGTAAGTAAAGCACTTGGTGGTTATCGTTCCCACAAACGGCACCAAACAGATGCTGCACTTTTTGGCTCTTGCGGGGGCTGTTGAGAAGTCCCAACTCCGCTACTTGAGGAACACTCAAAAGATGATTAGAGGACCACCAGATTGGCTCCGGCGGTAGTCGCTCCGATGCGTAAGTTAATAAAACTGAATTGAAAGATAGTAATGTAAGCCAAAGAATGAGCATGATTGTAAAAGCATACCTTAAGGTTTTATTTATAGGCTTAGTGAATCCTAAGTTGATTAAACCTTTTTAATTAAACCTTTTTAACCCCAAGGGGTTGGCTCCATGGTTGGCGAGCGGGACTTATGGGCTTGCCCCCCCGAGGTCTCTTGTTCGAGTCCACTGGCCAGCGTCCAAACCTTGGGGCCACGGACCGCAGGGCGAAGCCCTGTTTCGGAAGCCTTTTTCGGGGTGGAGAGACTTAGTCTCGAGGTGCACGCAAGCTGGCCCGGGGATACTCTTCATATAAAAAAAAACAAAAAAAAAAAAAAAGTTGATTAGGATTTGGAGTCATGAAAGTAGGGATTTGATCATCGGATATAACAGTTTCCATGTTGAACACTACGATTGAAAGATATCTGTGAGTGATAGTTTCCTTGTAGAAGACTGTTTCTTTATACTCTGCTCGATAGGGCGCTAAGGCGGTGATGAGCTCTGAATCCTGAGGAGTGCTTCGAAAGATCTGTACTCAGACTTACATGCTCTGAAGGGTGAATGGATAAGTATGCTCTAAATGACCGAGCATATAGGAATATTCTGGATGTCCGAGCTTCATAGCCACACGTGTCATATGGGGACTGGTCTGTCCTTTTGTGGTATATCAACTACCGACTAAAAAATAATAAAAGAAATCCACTAATTAAGTTAAATTTTTGAGCAGTCAAAAATGTCATCAGTGTAGATATAGCAACTTCAAACTCGATTTCGACCTTTCTTCAGCCTGAATCTTGGAAAACGTAAAACATGAAAGTTGTAGAACTATTCCTTGGTTTGTCATTTCATCTTGAATTATATCAATTGGATCTCAGACGAGAGAGTTATGCCTAGATTACGAAATAATATCGAAACTGTACGAAAATCACCCAATTAGCGTTTTTCTGCACTTAGCTTCTTAGCTCTCGACCTTGTGAATGGCCCATCTGAAACTTGTAAAGGATCTTTAAGACTTGGTTCACCATGGTGCCCATCATTGATGATTGTTCTATACTGGGAGAATTAGTGAGAATTGAATTTTGTTACATAATGAACGAGAGAAATGGTTAGTACTCATTGGAAGATAGGAAGTAACATAGAATAGGGAATATGACGCTTTGAAAAGCAATGAAATTGATAGTAATATCTAAATGGAATGGAAATATACTGGAAAGGTAGTAGAATTTATAATAACATCTAGACATAATAGTAACACCTTGAAAGGCGATACATGTGACAAGTAACAGTTAATTAGAATGCTTATACAATGAAAGGGAATGGATGTAACAATGAATTGAGAGATGAAAGATAGTTTCAAAGAACCTAACAGGGATTGGCAATAGTTATAGAGACCTTTAATAGGAAGTACCATCCTTAGGAAATTAGGAATCTGAGAATTTCTGAGTTTCTAGTAGAAAAAGATACCCTTATAATTACTTATGACTGATTTATAGTTTATGTTATTTTTACACATTCGAATATGTCCCCTATGTTGCTAACTTAATGTAGAGACTGAACACCTAGACTATTTGACTCATTGCTTACATGTCCGTCAACGGAACTATCATTGAATCATGTTAGATACAGAACACATGGAATACAGACCAGGGATAGATATTTTTAAATAGTTAACTTGAGGCCAAGGAACAATTAGTTGAATGGCAAGCCTACTATAGAGGGAATGACACGTAGAAACCGATATGAACTCTATGAGTTCCATTTGACACTATTGGAATGATAAATATCCCAGATATAATAGTGGACTTAATGGATAGAGTTTTAAAGCTACGTTTAGGAAATTTCATGATTGTATTCACCAAATGGTGTCTAACATTTACGGAGAACTAGGAGAACCATAGGAAGGAAATGAGATTCACTTGATGGTTTTGAAATACACTTGAAATTATAGAAAGAGTAATACATAATCTGATGTGACTGTAAAACTTGATTCTCAACAGAAAATTTTTATCTAGCTAAATGTAAAAGACTATTTAAGTTATACCACGATGTTAGAAGAACCACGGGAACCACCAGAGTTAGAACTGCTAAGTTTGGGGACAAACTTATTTTTAAGGGGTAAGAATGTAATATCCCGACCCGAGATATGGCACGTATACCGAGGTAGACCTGATCGAGTAGAATAACACTAGTTGTAAACCGAGCTGTTAAAGCTCTATATCATGATATCATAGGGACTGAACGGTATAGGAATGTGAATGGTTCATTTTTACAGACATTGCCAGGCAACGCCCAAGCAACCCAGGACTGAGTCTCGTAATGCGTGCATGCACGCATTCCCATGCATGTGTGCGACTTCATATATGTGTAGGCCGCTAAAAATAAGTGTATGTATATCCTAATTGAAATTTATATATATGGATATATATATATATATATATATATATTCATGTATAGATAAAGTATAAATATAAAATATGTATATATATATGGCCGATTTTATATATGTATATATATATATATGTATACATATATACAAATGCATGCAAAAAGCATCCAAGAGGAATTGTGTGTGCTGAACAAATATCAAATGTCGGCAAGTGTGTGTTTTAAAGTGTACTAGTGTGGTATATAAAATACATATATAATAAATATCAAGCTACACTGAATGCAGCCCAATCAAAAGGAAAGGAAGAAAACAAAAGAAAAGAAATGAAAGAAAGTCAAGGAAAGGGGCAGCAACTGCGAGAAAAGAAAAGAGAAAAAGAAAGAAAAACTATGAGGGGGCGGTGCATTGCTGCTCCACATATATATACCTATGTATACTAAAATGTAATGGAAAGAAAACACATAAAAAAAAGAAGTTGAGAGGTCTCTGGATATTCAGAATAGAAACAGAAGAAGAATGAAGGAGAAATGAAAGAAAAATGTGAGAATTTACTGTATATTTCAAGTTTTGAATTTGCTGGCTTTTTTGTAGAATTACTTAAAGCTTAGAAATAATTACATGATTTTTAAGAGCATGAAAAATGGTGAATTTAGGAAGAAACTGCAGCTCATTTGGTTAAGAAACGAGTGAGAAAAACTAACTTAAAGTTTGAAGGAAGTTTTTGGGTCATTGAGTTTTAGATCGTTTTAGCTTGTTTTATGAATTGGAAATTGTTACCCATAGGTGCAGCAACTTGTAGGTAAAATTTGGGCTCAAAACAATGGCTAAAACGCCATGAAATTGTGAAAATTCAGTTTGCGAGAAAATTGGGACAACTCGCCGGAGCTGGTTGCAACTCCATAGTTCGAGGCCTTCTGATGATTGAAACTGAATTTCGGGGGTACATATGGAAAGCCCATGAGGAGTAGAAGAGGACCCCAGTGGTTGGACGTCGAAACGTCGTTGAAAAAGTACCGCCGTGGCCGAAGAAGACGACCAGCTACACGGCTGGCCAGCGCGCACTAGCGTTGTGCGTGTTGAAGTATTTTTTATTTTGGGCCCTGGGCTCGGGTCGGATTGACCTGCCCAACCCAATATGGGCTGACCCAATATAGGAGCAGCTATAGAGAAATTTTTAAAAGTTTAAAAAATGTGGTTTGGGATTGTTTGGTTATAGATATAAGAAATTGAAATTGAGAATAGGAATAGCTTATCCAAGGTTTAGGAGATATCCGTTGTTAGGCTATTCCAAATTGGAATAGGACTTTATGATAATTATAAATTTACCCAGAAATTATAATAATTAGATTTTGACCCCAAGTAATAAAATAATATTAATTTAAAGGAGAAATTACCAAAATGCCCCTAATTCAAAAAGTAATCAAACGAACTCCAATTAAAATAAAAGAATAGTGAATTTTTATTATTTCAAGCATTCCAGATTCAACCGTGGAGTCCAATTTTCAAAAAGAGATCTCGAGAAGTAAGAACCCGTAAAAGTGCAAAATGATCGTTTTGCCCTTTTAAGTACTGAAGTCCGAATTGAATTCCGCAAAAGCCTAAACCGACTTTATTGGACATTCCGGATTCAATGGTAGAGTCTAAATTAGTAAAATAGATACTTATAATAGCAAGACATAAAATTTGATGAATAGCATTAAAATTGAGATATATTTATTGATATATAGGGAACTCGAAAGGAAAGGGCAGAATCACGGGATACTGATCTAAGAACACGTTTTTAAGGTAAGTAAATCATTTTCTCTTCCATGTGGTGTTTCCAAGCCAATTTTATTCATTACTGCCGAACTTGTACTCTTGAACCTACCTGATGTTATTGTTTTTCACAATGTGATATTATTCTATATTGTGGACATTTATTGATTGCTATATCATTGTTATCATGTTGAACCATGCCTTGAAAGGCCTACTGTTATGTTTTTATAGTATATATGATATTCCATTTTTATACTCTTATGGAATCACGAATGATCATGACATGTTTATAAATACCAGATTTGTGCTCAGTCACAATTCCATCTGAGGCTTTCTAATTTACTAGAGACCTACGGGTCAGGTCTGTGAACGGGACGTATGGCTATTCATTAGAGTTTGTTGATTGGTATTTTCATGCCGGGCCCCAAAATACCAAGGGTTCTTGCCAAGCCCTGAACAGTGTAAATGCATCTCTTATTTGATTGATATGACTGTGATTGTTAAAAGACACTAGCCCTTATGACCTATCTTATATTGAGAGACATTCTTTATTGATTTGATTGTGATCGGTTTTATTGTGGCAGTACATTCATGTTGATACATTGTTATTGAGAGTTGCATGTTGATGTTATATTCATTACTCCTTATTGTACATTGTGACCTCACTGTTCATTGGCCATTATGGCAACTGTTCTCATTGGCTATCACAGCATCTCTTTTCTTATGATTGACTATCATATTCTTATTCATGGATTTATATTCTTTTATGATCACCAATAGAAGTGTCAGAGATCTGTATTTACTTGCTGAGCTTTCGTAGCTCATTTCACCTTACTTAACACTTTTCAGGTAGCGATGCTGCAAGACCCCAGTAGGAGTTTGAGTACGTAGGAGAACATTCTGAGGAACTGTACTAGTTTATGTTTTAGTTCTCCCAAGTATTCACTACCCACGGGTGCTGGTTATGTTTAGTTCTTATTTTTGATTATTGTAGAACCATATTATGTATTGAAAGACTTCCGCTGATTATTGTTTTAAATTTTTAGTACATTGCATATTAGTACTATGATACAGGAATGGAAAAAGTAGGGACGACCTTAGGGTCGGCCCCGCGACACAAGATCCGCATAGGGTGGGTTTCGGGTTGTGACAATGCCCATTGATCGAGAGATTGAGTTTTGTATTGATGTGATTCCCAGAAAAACACTAGTGTCTAGAACCCGATATAGAATGGCGCCGACTGAGCTAAAAGAATTGAAACTGCAACTGTAAGAATTACTTGACAAAGGATTCAAAAGGCCCAGCTCGTCGCTATGGGGTGCCCTAGTACTGGTTGTCAAAAAGAAGGATGGGACCATGCGAGTGTGTATTGATTATTGTGAGTTAAATAAAGTCACCATCAAGAACAAGTACCCACTACCAAGGGTAGACGACTTGTTCGATCAGCTAAGAGGGGCACAAATCTTTTCCAAAATAGATCTGAGATTGGGGTATCACCAGCTCATGGTTAAGCCTGATGATGTGCAGAAAATGGCATTTAGGACCCGATACGGGCATTATGAGTTCCTTGGTGATGCCATTTGGGGTAACAAATGCCCCAGTTGCATTCATGGACCTGATGAATAGGGTCTTTGAGCCGTTTTTGGATGACTTTGTGATTGTGTTCATCGATGACATCTTATTTTATTCTAAGGACCTAGAAGATCACGAGGTACATCTAAGGAAAGTTCTACAGAAGCTAAGGGAGCAGAAATTATATGCCAAACTGAAGAAATGCAAGTTTTGGCTTCCTAGCATATCATTTCTAGGGCATGTGGTTACTAAGGATGGGATTTCAGTGGATCCAAAGAAGATAGAAGCCATTGTGAGTTGGCCTCAGCCAACCAACGTCACTGAGGTTTATAGCTTTATAGGGTTGGTTGGATATTATAGGCGGTTTGTCAAGGATTTTTCCAAGATAGCAGCGTCGATCACTCAATTGACTCGTAAGAATACCCTATTTGTATGCATCGTGGAAAGAAAGGAGCTTCCAGGACTTAAAGAACCGTCTGGTATCGACCCCAATTTTTACTGCGCCAGATGGGACTGAGGGCTTCGTAATATACAGTGATGCATCACATAAAGGCCTGGGGTGTGTACTAATGTAGAAAGGTCGGGTGGTAGCCTATGCTTCGAGGCAGTTGAGACCCCATGAAAAGAACTACTCAACTCACAATCTTAAGCTGGCGGCAATAGTGTTTGCGTTGAAAATCTAGAGGCACTATCTTTATGGGGCAACATGTGAGATCTTTGTGGATCATAAAAGCCTTAAGTATCTATTCACGCAGGAAGAGCTCAATATGCGACAACGCCGATGGTTAGAACTGATTAAAGATTATGAGCTCAGCATCCAGTATCAACCTAGAAAGGCCAATGTAGTGGCCGTTGCTCTCAACCGTAAGTTGTCAGGGAACCTTGCCTATTTCTTGACTACACAACAAGAGTTATTGAGGGAGCTAGAGGAAATGGAGATAGAGGTGATTCAGCCTAGTACCAGAGCAATGCTCGCCAGTGTCACAGTCAGACTGACAATTATAGACAAGATTAGGAAGCAGCAAACCCATGATGAGAAATTAGCGAAGCTCCACGAAGAAGTTGAGTCAGGTAGAAGCTTAGATTTTGTGGTACGTGATAGAATGATGTATTATTTGGACCGGATATGTGTGCTAGACACACTTGAGATTAAAGAGGAGATTCTTAATGAGGCGTACAATTCAAGATTTGCTATACATCCGAGAAGCACCAAAATGTACCATGATGTCAAGACTACTTACTGGTGGCCAGGAATGAAAAGTGATATAGTTGAATATATCGCACGATGTGTCAGATGTCACCAAATCAAAGTTGAACACCAAAGGCCTAGTGGACTCTTACAGCCGCTTCTAGTACCTAAGTGGAAATGGGAACATGTCACTATGGACTTTTTCTCAGGGTTGCCAAGGACACCTCGAGGGAGTGACTTGATATAGGTGATCGTTGACAAATTAACAAAGACATTTCACTTCCTAGCAACCAAGACGACTTAGACATTAGGGCGATTGGCAGCGCTCTATATTCAAGAGATAGTTTGACTACATGGAGTCCTAGTATCAATTGTGTCTGATCGAGATCCGAGGTTCGTGTCCAAATTTTGGAGGAGTTTACAGAAAGCAATGGGCAGGAAACTTAGCCTTAGCACAGCCTACCATCCCGAGACTGATGGATAGTCCGAGAGGACTATTTAGATATTAGAAGACTTGTTGCAGTTTTGTGTTCTGGATTTCAAGGGGAGTTGGGAGGGTCAACTTCCATTGGTAGAATTCACCTACAACAACAACTATCAGTCTAGCATTAGGATGGCTCCATACGAGGAGCTATATGGTAGGAAGTGCCGATCCCTAGTATGCTGTACTGAGGTAGGCGAGAGGAAATTGTATGGTTCTGAGATAGTTGAGCAAACTTCAGAAAAAATTCGACAGATCAGGAAGCGGCTACTAGTTACCCAAAGCCGTCAAAAGAGCTATGCTGATTTATGGAGACGAGAGTTAGAGTTTGAGGAAAGTGACTTTGTGTTTTCGAAAGTATCACCCATGAAGGGTGTAGTAAGATTTGGGAAAAAGGGAAAGCTGGGACCCTGCTACATTGGACCATTTAAGGTTATGAAACATGTCGGACCGGTAGAATACTGACTTACTTTACCATCGGACTTAGTACATGTACATAATGTCTTCCACGTGTCCATGTTGAGAAAATGCTTACATGATCCCAGCCAAGTGGTCGAGCACGAACCTCTAGATGTCTAGGAGGATCTAACATATGTTGAGCATCCAGTGTAGATTCTAGACCGCCGAGAGCAAGTTTTGAGAAACAAGACTATTCCTCTTGTGAAAATACTCTCGAGGAACCACCAAATCGAAGAGGCTACGTGGGAAAGGGAGGATGAAGTACGTGCTAAGTACCCACACCTCTTCGTAGTATGAGATGCACCAAGTTTGAGGATAAACTTTTTGTAAGGGGGGGAGAATATAATACCCCGGCTTGAGTAAAGCAGTATCCGACCCAGGTTGGACCGGGCCATGCCATGTAATTCTGCACTATACACCAATTTATTATGTAAATAAAATCAGACGTATAATTTAATGGCATGTTCAGTAGATGATGTACGAGTGAGTGACGGGCAGTCCCCAGTACCGAGTACGATCGCACCAGGAGTCCAATTTTTACGAGAAAACGTGCACATATGTGTGCACTTAAATATATATATATATATATATATGTATATGTGTTTAAATGAACATATATATATATATAGATTTATTTATTTAAATATATGTATATAGTAAATATGAAACTAAAAAACAAAAGAAAAATAAAAATGAGGAAGCTTCCAAGGAAGCTATTGGGAGGCCAAATAAAAGAAAAAAAAATAATAATAATATAATATAATAAAATAAAATAAAAAAGAAAAGAAAAGAGAGAGGCGGCAAGCAACAGGACATGCGGGTTAAGCAAGAAGCTTGATGAAGCTTTTAGGCAACCGACATAGGCAACCAAAAGAGAAAAATTTGGGAACGATCTAGAAGCTGGTATATGTCTATATATATATATATATATATATATATGAAGCAGCCCATGTAAGAAAAATGAGAGAGAGAGAAGAGAGAGAGAAAGTGAGAGAAACGGTTGCTATTGAGGGAAGGAAGGAAGGCTGAGAGGTGCGCACAAGCAGAATTGAATCAGTACAGTGAGGACCTCACCTTGAGCCTAGGAGAAGGAAGGGTCGACTGAAATGTATAACACCTAATCTCAATTTTCCTTTGTGGCTTTTACTATAACATTATTTTAGTTGTTTTATATAAAACCTGCTCTGCATGTATAAGCATAGTTAACATATCAAAAATGAAATCTGAAGGATTAGAAAGCCTGAAAGCCTTAAATCACGAATCACGGACAACAACCATTGATAGACTTCCATGCAACAAACCTGAACCAACCAACGAGAAGTTGAAATTCTCTACTTTGGGCTCAAAACAGACCTTATGAGGGTTTCAAAAACCCTAACCCACGACCTAACAGCCTAGGTAAAGGCCTTAAATCCTCACATGCATGTTTCGAGTTTTGGACATAATCTTTAAAACTTACGATAAAACATGCTTTTAGGAAGGGGGGGATTGAACCCTATGATGAATAGATCACAATAGAAGAAACCCCATAAGTTTTGAGTCAGAAATGAGTGAGTATGATGATGTTGCAGGCACGGTTGTCAAGTTTTCAAGACATGTTTTTGGTTCAATTCGAGCTCCCTAATCAATGCTAAAACACTCTCTAATGCGCTAGAAGCATATAGGAAAAGGAAGCAGAGAGAATCAGTCTCTCAAATGTCACAAAACTGAGAAAAATGGAAAAATGAAACTAGGGCAACACAGGGAGTAAAGAGAGGAAGACGATGAATAGTGACTGAATCGGGTATGGGTCAGTTTTGGGTTCGGGTAGGAACCCAACCCATCGGGCATATAAACTAACTAGGATGACATTGGATAGTGTGTGCTATGTTTTAATTTTAAATTAGATTGGGTCTGTTTGGTTGCGAATATAAGGACTTAAATTGATGTCCACATGCAGAATAATGATACTGTCTCATCCTAGGATTGCTTGTTCGCTGTTTGGATTAGGGAAAATCAAAAATAAAAAACGGAGCCGCAGCTCCCCTGGTTTGAACTTTAGATGAGGATGCATATAAGACCCAACCTCCTCACATAATTCCACTGTGCCACTGCTGCCCTTACTTCACATATTAAACTAAATATATATATATATATATATATTATATGCTAATATTATTATTTTAAATAACAAGAAATTAATTAATTTAAAAATAGGAAAATATCCAGATGTCCAAATTAAATAAATAGATGGGGTATTTTGACTATTTTGAACGTTCCAAACTTAACGGCGAGGTCTATTTTATGAAATGAGACTCCAAAAATTAAGTCATCTAAAATATGAAATTACCATTTTGCCCTTGGTGATACCCGAAGCCAAATAAGAAGTCGCGAGAGCCTAGATTTATTTTGTTAGACATTCCGAACACAACGGTGGAGTCCTTTTACCCAAGTAAAATAATTTGAAGACTAATGTGTAAATTAAATAACTCAAAAAACATGCTAAATAACCCAAGAGAAGCTTAAATAAATCACGAACATTAGCATCAACCTAGACAATTAAAATGAATTATTAATGGCTAAACTTCTGATTTATAGGAACATACAAAGGGAAGGAGAGGGACACTTGAGATTAATAGAACTGCTGAAAACCATTTTTGAGGCAAGTAACTCCTATGCTTTATTATGGGTTTTCTATAGCCATGTCACATGCTTTCTTTTCTAATGCTGCCAAAATTGTACTCCATTACCTATCTGATGAACCTGATTTCTCTGAGTTGATGCCAATCAACTTGTGATTGTCTGTTATGCTTGTACATCGGATTGAATTGCTTGCCTATATCGTTGTGACCTTGATTCGTTGATACTTGAGCATATTATATCATGTATGCCATGTCATGATCTTGTGATATAGTATCTTGATTGGTATTTGATTGATTCACACAATGGTATATTCCATTTGGTATTCGATGATTGTAATGTTACACACGATGGTTTATTCCGTGTGGTGTTGATGATCATGACATTTTGTATGTGTTTGGGGTTGTGCGTAGTCACGATGCCCGTCCACTCACAAAGGGTGTTCTGGACCCTTTGGGGTCAGTCGTGTCCTTTGGGGACTTGAGATGACAGAGCTCTTACTCTATTCAGTTACCCTGAGAGAGAGGGGCGAACCTGAATGAGCGTTTTGGGGGGATACTAGACCCCAGTTTGTTTACGCCTCTATTCTGTTAGACCTCACTATCGATATTTTTGACATTCTTTGGGTGATCATATTCTATGCCCTATGAATGATCACATTGTTGCTAGCATGGTATATTTTTGATTGGCTATTGTATTTGTTGTGGCAGCTGATTATTATTGATTTTGTCAGCACCTTCTTGTACCATATTATGAGATATGCTTTTCTTTGGACCCTCAGGTCATTGTTGCTTGTATTGGTGACTAGTTATCTATTATTTCCTTCTTCTATATTCTTGTGGACTAACCCTGGTCCATGGTACAACTAGGATCTCACTTATTAGGCTTTGTTAGCTCACTCCCGTTTTATTTCTTTTTCAGGACAGCAAGAGATAGGAGGACCCTCAGGTGCTCATGAGGGCTAGACGACATCCACGAGTCATTAGTTGCTTTTACGAGCTTGGTAGTGAATACTGTATAGTCTTAATGTCTCCCATGTCACCAAGATCATGTTAGTTTTGTGTTTTGAGGATCTGTAATTATGAATACTTATATTCTTTTTGGCATGTAAAAATGTTAACCTAATGATGTTTCTAGACTTACCATTGATTATAACTTGTTCTGTTACAAACTTTATTCAGTATTTCAAAACCTTTTGACAGGGAACGGCCCACGGGCCGCAGACCCGATCACGGATCCTTACACCACATAGGGTGGGTTTTGGGTCGTGACAAAAAGCAAGCCTTGCAGTACTTTACTCAATTGACCAAGCAGGAGGAAAGCTTGGTGAAGCAAAAGTCGAGGATTCAATCCAAGTGGGAGTAATCTGAAGAACCTCATCGTCCCACCCAATCCAAATTCCCATTATCAACATAATTATGGATAAAACTTCAATTAGGATATAAAGATCGAGATACCTTCTCAAAATTGGCATGCTTGACCTTTGTTTCCACCAACCCAAGACACAAGATAGCACGAGCTCTAACTAAATGCTTTATTTCTTGTTGTTTCACGGGGAGATTCACATCCCTAATGTTGCAGCAAGCTAAATTGATCATTTAAATTGGGAGCATTTTGAATTTCTCCCAGAGCCTTTCCCTGATCCCCTCTGATGCTTCTTCCCTTTATTGTTGTGACTACCCTGGTTCTTCTTTTTGAGCAATTCCACTAAATCCACTAATTGCCTCCCAATTTCCTTTGAATATGGATCTGACATAGGAGTGGTTTCCAGCCTTGAGTTCTGAGTTCTTTCAGTCTTCTCACACATTCCTCTATCAATTGGAGTTTCTGGGGCCTTTTCTTCCTCTACCAAAGCCCCTTCAGTCTGTGGATCCCCTATCTCTCGAGTATGGTTACTTCTCACTCTAGCAGTCACATGACAAGTACTCTCCATACTATTGTCATTGCAGCCCACCTCCTTCTTCCCTATCTCCTCTTGGTGATTGGAACTAGTGGAGGCTTCTCTACTCTCATACAACACTTGAAACTGATTCTGCAGATTCACACTTTGCTTTCTAGGAGAAATACTCGCCTTGGGTGGGGTCGGCCACCGATACCTTTAGTTTCCCCTAGCTGACATTAAAGCCCCCAGTCAAATTGGGATTAGAGTTCACCTCTACTACCTTAGGTTGCATATCTTTTCCTTTCCACACCTGCTTAGTAGGTAGTTTACATTGACTTTGGTCATGCCCGAATTTCTTGCACTTAGAGCAGAACTTAGAATCCATTGGTATTCAACATAAATAGTAACACTTGTGTCCTCATCCAATTGAAGTTCAAATTATTCCGGGGGATCCGTACCAAGTTCGATTTCAATACAAATATGCACAAAATTTATTCGGCTAAGCTGCTCGGTTGTGGCATCTGTATAGAGGGTTTTGCCGATAGCACTCATAACATAACTTAACCCCCTTGATGTCCACAATTCTAAGGGAATGTAATAGAACCGAGCCCACACTGGAATAGTCTTAGAGGCTTCCTTTGAAAGTTTCATTTTAGGCCTCAATTTTTGTAAAATTATGGGGCGCGCAGAAAAAATGCCATGGTCCTCCTTCCAAAATGGCTACCATTGAGGGAGGATCCGAAAACTTGAAGAAGAAGAAGAAGCCCCACCCATTAGTCAACACCTCTTCTAACCCCTCTTTGCCCTAAAGACGAAAGGCCGCATTGTTAACCCATTGATAATTCAATTTTTGATCCAAAAAATAACCCACTAAAGTTGTAGCCCAAATTTTATTCCCTTCATTCAGAACCTCAGGAGGGGGTTGAACCACCACCTTGTCTTGTTTCACAAATGGGGCCATCTACTCAAGGTTAAAACCCTTATACTGAATGTTGTTGACCACTTGGCTCCATGATTTCAGCCCCAACTTCCACTTTATTGAGCAGTCCCTCCTTTCCCCCATTTTTAGGTTTATGGGACGGGCCCTTACTGCCGCAACTACCTAGAGCAGCTAGGTCTGAAAAAACACCTTTTTGGGATGTTGACATACCTTGGACAGCCCTCACATCACCTCCTTGGTTAAGAGTTTTATCCAACGATTGTTCCCCAATTGCCCCAACGTTATTGCCGCACATGGCTGGGCAAAAAGTAGCTACACCATCAGCACTTTCACCTTTTTGCATTCCTTGGAAAGGCCCCCCATCACTTCCATGTATCCAAGTATTACCCAATGGATTTCCTCCATGCATAGCTTTATTGGCAACACACTATTGCCTTCCCCATTTTCGGCTTTATTGGCCAGCCCCCTTGTTGCCGCAACAAGCACTTTTTCGGGGAATTGTCATACCTTGGGAAGACCTCCCATCACATCCTTGGTTCAAAGCATTACCCAACGATTTTTCCCCAATGTCTACTTTATAGGCAGCACGCTACAGCTGCATCTAGCTTAGCAAAAAGGAGCTGCACCTTCTGATTGTACTCCTTCTTTTGAGCCTTGAGATGACCTCCGATCACATCCTTGATTCCTTGCTTTGTCCAAAGGGTTTCCTCCATGCGTAGCTTTATTGGGCAGCCCACTATTGCCGCAAATAGCTTGGCAAAATAGAGCTGCACCATCAGCACTTTCCCCTTTTTTCCTCCCTTGAAAGGACCCCCTATCACATCCTAATGCCTCTTGAGTGTTTGACCTTCCATAGTGTTGCACATCACCTTTAGTAGCAGTTGAAAACCCATGAGAATTTGACACATGCATTTCGTAATTCGGGAAATGCAGCTTTATCAAAAGAGCTGAATGAGAGTTTGTGGTCTTGGATCCCACGCGCCACCATTGCACCTCTTCCCCTACCAACATGTCCTCCGTGGCTGCCATTGTTGAAGTTCCTCCTCCCTCGATTTGGAGAAGATGAAACACCAAAATGCCATTCCTATGGGTTCAAAGGGTTGTTGAAAAATTATGGAGTAAAGATGGTCTCTATGAAGTTCTAACTAATGGCAATGGATTTTTCTTCTTTAAATTTGACTCTTTGCAGGCCATCAATAATATACTTGAAGGTGGTCTTTGGCATTTTTCTGGGCGTCATATAATCCTTCAAAGATAGAAACCTGGTATGGCTTTATCTAAAAAAGATGTGGCCAAAATCCCTGTCTGGGTTAAGTTTTTCAACGTCCCCTATGAACTTTGGACAGCCCAAGGGCTAAGCTACGTCGCTAGCGCCATTGGTAAACCGCTATATGCAGATTCCCATACTGAAGCTCAATCCCGAATTAGCTATGCCAAAATATGTGTTGAGGTCGATGCTACCAAAGATCTTCCTGACTGTTTTGATATCAAACTTTCTGATCAATCCAAAGTGAAAATTTTTGTAGAATACCAGTGGCTTCCCTCCATGTGCACCCACTGTCACACTTTTGGACATAGGCTTGCGAGCTGCTCTTCTATGAAAATTGACGAAGGAAAGTCCAACCACTCCTCTACCCACGATGCTCCCATCAAGAACAAGAGTGAATGGAGAGTGGTTTCACGTAAGGTAAAGGCCATCCAAATTGACGATTCTCTCAACACTGATCGCACCACCGCTGCTGCCACTCAGCCTGCAAGCTCTACAAAGGATACCGAGCAGCAAAAAAATTCTTATGAAATCCAGCCTATTAAACCAATGGAGATTGGTGCTACCAGCAATGCTACTTTCCTTGACAACTCTGCTAGCACCTCAGCTACTGCCTCTCAGCCTGAGAGCTCCACCAAGTTTACAGAGCAGCAGAAAACTTCTTATGCAATCCAGCCTATAAAATCAATGGAGATAGGAACTACCAATAGTGATCCTCTCCTTGATTGCTCAGATATTCTACAACGTGACTCTTATTAGAACCCCTCTGGTCAAGTTATGGCCACGACTTCTAATCAGCATCCGAGTCTCCTTCTTTCCTCCCACACTGAAGGTACTGAGTTTCTGTTGTCCCCAAATAAGGCTAATTCCAGCAGGCCTCTTCCGGACGACAGCAGTCCATCCGCAGATCACTATTCTGATTCAACAGCCTCTCCTGATCCAACTCTCCAATTCATCCTTCTTGCTCAAGAGCTCATGCACAATTACCATAAGAATTCAGGCTCTCCGCGTTGTACTATGAAAGTTGATCTTAAGAAGGCCTTTGATTCGATGCGCTGGGAGTTTCTTATTGATACTATGAGCATCATGGGATTTCCTCAGCCTTTTATTGATTGGATTCACTGCTACATCTCTACTGCCCGTTTCTCAGTTGCTATTAATGGCGAGCTAGAAGGCTTCTTCCATAGAACTAAAGGGTTAAGACAGGGAGATCCTCTTTCCCCTTATCTTTTTGTGCTTGCTATGGATGTGCTCTCTTTGATTCTTCACCAGAAATCAGCTGTTCCTCAATTCAAACATCATTGGAGATGCCATAAAACCAAGCTCACGCATCTTTGCTTTGCCGATGATATTATGCTTTTCTGTCATGGTGATCTCCTTTCAGCTTCTATTCTTAAGGACGGGCTTGACACATTTGCTACCTTTTCTGGCCTCCTCAACAATGCCTCCAAAAGCAACATCTTCCTATCTAGTGTTGATTGCACCCTCAGGCATTGTATCATGGAGAATATTGGCTTTCCCGAAGGATCCCTTCCTATCCGTTACCTTGGTTGGAGTCCCTTTGATCTCTACCAAGCTGAAAGCCCAGGATTGCAAATCATTGGTTCATTGTATCATTGGGAAAATCACCCATTGGTCTACCAAATCCCTTTCTTATGCAGGACGGCTTCAACTTATCAAATCAGTGCTGTTTAGCATTCAAGTTTACTGGTCCTCCCATTTCATTCTTCCCAAGAAAGTGGTTAATCAAATTGAGCAAGCAATGAGATCGTTCCTTTGGAATGGTAACCATCTCATCTCATCCTGTTCGAAAGTTGCATGGGATGATATAACGTGTCCTAGGAATGAAGGGGGTCTTGGGATAAAGAAACTCAGTGATTGGAATAAAGTAGCTTTAGGGAAGCTTATATGGGCCATATTTCAAAACCCCTCTCATTCCCCTTGGGTTCTCTGGATTCGTAGTAATTCGTTGAAAGGCAAGAGCTTCTAGGAGGTCAAGTGTCCCTAATCTTGCTCTTGGACTTGGAGGAAATTGCTTCAATTCAGATCTTTGTTCAAATCTAGCATCAAAATTTCTATTGGTAATGGCCTCTTTGCGTCTCTTTGGTTTGATTACAGGCTTCCCAATGGTACCATATTCGACAATATGGGGGACAGAGTTATCTACGATTCGGGTCTTGGGAGACAGGCTAAAGTTAGCTCCATCATCTTGGATCATCACTGGAACTGGCCTATAGCTAACTCTCCTTATTTACTTGAGCTTAAAAATGGTATGCCCATCAACCTTCATCCTTTCCCCCAGCGGGAAGACAAGGCTATTTGGTTACCCTCCCCCAATGGGGATTTCTCCATCAACTTAGCTTGGGATCTTCTGCGCTGCCGAAAACCCTTGGTTCATTGGTTGAAGCTTGTCTGGCACCCTAAAGCCTTACCCAGGGCTGGGTTTATTCTTTGGCTGGCCATCCGGAACAGTCTTAATACCAAGGACCGCCTTTTCTTTTCCCAGCATGGCAATGATTCCAAATGCCTTTTTTGTATGCGCGAGGCTGAGCGTCACAATCATTTGTTCTTCTCTTGCTCCTTCTCTTCCATCATATGGTCTCATTTGCTCTCCTTATGTGGGTTCCGATGCCCTTCAGGAGACTGGCAGCAGATCGTTCTTTGGGCTAGCAATACCTTCAGGGGCAAGGTATTCTCTTCTACTATAGGCAAGCTTACCCTAGCATGCACAGTCTATACTATTTGGAGGGAAAGGAATAGTAGATTGTTCACCACTTTAAAGAAAACTCCCCAGGCTATCATTGCTCAAGCCCAGGATATGATCCGTGGCAGGCTCGCTACCTCAAAAGGTATTGCAAACACTATCTCCAACAGACATCTTCAAAGCATTTGGTCTCTTCCAAGTAGCATTTTTAATATGTAATGTTCTCATTCTTGTATGTCTTTGATGCCTAGTTTGTTTGAGGGTATGCCCTCTTGATCTTGTCTTTCTTTTGTTTAGTTCTTGTGGCTTTGGGTTGGGAGTTCTTCTGCCTGTAGTAGTCCTTCCCTCCCTTTAGCTTGTTCAAGGGTATGCCCTCTTGATTATGTTCCTTTTTCTCCTTTTCTTTTATAGATTTATTTACTTACCAAAAAAAAAAAAGATTCCATTAAGAAAGACGGATCTTCCGAAAAACTCCCATATCCAGCCTCAAGGTCCAAGGCGGCTTGAGGGATATACTTCCCTTCTTCAACACGGTCAGCCCATGAATGGGCTGAATATGTATTATCGATTAAAGCTTCATCCATTGCAACACCATCATCCTCTTCACGAATGTCATCCAAGCTTGACTCCAACAAGAATAACTTACTCCAAATTGATGACAATGCACATTAGAATCCTTTGCATCCAAAAGAGTAGGAGAAGAAAAAGATTCGGCAGCCCCTTGAGCTACCAAAGCTGCCCTATCCTTACCATGGACTTTAAACCCTAAGTCATTTGCTTTCAATGAATGAGAATCATCCTTTGTAACTTGAAAATCAATAAAACTTTGCATTTAATGGCTGAATGGAAGCCATTAATGTAGACCAAGCAAGAAAACAATAAGGAATTTAGGAAAAGTCTAGAGTGAGAAGCTCTCCCTTCTCTTTAGAATCCATTTTTTACCATAAGCTATTTATATGTTTTGTGAACACCAGACTGCATTTTCCGAATTACGAAGTGCATCTGTCAAAATCTCATGGGATTTCAACTGCAAGAAAAGGTGATATGATAGGCCATGGAGGGTCTAACACTCAAGCTGTCCTAGGAAGTTATAGGGGGTCCTTTCTTGGTATGACACTCTCTCAGAAAGGGGGAAATTCAAATTGTGCAGCCCTATTTTGCCCAGTTGTTTGCCGTAATAACGTGCTGCCCAATAAAGCTGAACATGGGGAAAATCTTTTGGTTAATACATGGAGCCAAGGAAGTGATGGGAGGTCATTCCAAGGTCTAAAAAAAGGGGGAAATTCTGATGGTGCAGCCCAACTTTGCCCAGCTATAAGGAGAAAATCCGTTGGTTAATACATTAAAGAGGGTTTAGAAGAAATGTTAACTGATTATCCAGCTAGACAATGAGAGCTTCTCACTCTAAACCGTCATTCTCTCTCTAGTTTTCTGCATTTTCTTGGCATTAATGGCCTTCAAACAGCCAGTATTTGTGGTGTTTATTGATCCTCATGATGCAACGGATGTTCCTCATTTAAAGCAAAAATCGGATCTAGCATCCATAGTCCCACATCAGAATGTAACGACATCACCAAATCATGGAGCTAATGCATTTCCTAACCCCTAGGTCCTAAGTCTTCTACATTACATGCTACAGCTGACCCTTCAAATTTCATGGTGGCAAGAACACCTATGGCCCCTCATGAGGGTACTGGCTCTTGACCTAGCTCAGAATCTGCAAGTTCTCCCTCTCTGCTATCCTGGGCTAATCTTGCGAATAGTGGGGAATATATTCCCAAGGAAGCTCTTGAGCTTGAAATGGATTATGGGGGATTTACCCTTAACACTGATTTTCTTATTAATCAAAGTGTTGCTCCAAGAAGAAGCTCCCCCAATAGTAGACGTGAAGGAAGACGCAGCTCTAGTAGGGGCGAGTGGAATGCATGCAGCATGGGTGCAAGTGGTTCAACTCTTCAAATTGTGTTTGACACGTCTGATAGAGTCGTTCTACAACTTCCAAAAGCTGATTCTAAGCCTAAACAGCTAGCCCCTCCTTGCCTTTCCCATAGCCGCATGGGTTCTGACGTCTCTGCTGCTCCTGACTCTCAGCATGCTACTCAGTCCTCTTCTAACCATGTGCAGCAAGCTTGTGACCTCCGAAACCATGCAAAAAAGGCTATATCCCCTATAACGCCTAGCCCACCAATGGTCACTCATAGTCGCATGGATTCTGGCCCGCCTGGTCCCCACCGTACTCCTATTTGCACAACTGCACCCTCTATACAAACAGTTCAGCAAATGCAGAACATCCATGTCACTCCATGTCCATCTCAGCCTCAAATCCCATCTAGTGCTGCTACAGCTGCTCTATCGGTTCCCCATACTGAGCAAGTCAATCAACCTTTTACTAGACCCTATCCCCCTACTTCGCCTAGTCACCATCATACTCCTGTTTGCACTGCTGCGCCTACTATGCAAGCAGCTCCTACACCATGCGGAGATCCTGTACAGTCTACGGCTTGGCCATCCTACCTGATAGTCAACCAGCAAAGGCAGAACGCTCCTGGTAATGATGGGCCTCAACCTGCTCCACATGCTAGCTTCAATCCAACCGTTGCCCATGTTAGTGATGGGCCCCATCCCTCCTCTCAGCCATATACAGACGCTTACACGCAGTGCTTGTTTGAGCCACCTTAGCAAACAACTATGTGATCTGATGAGACCGCAGTTTAACTAGCGCCTGTTCACCCAGAAAATTCTGGAAAGGCTACTCCATGGCCTCAAATAGCTGAAAACCCCAAAAGTCCTACCCCCGTAGACCCCTCCAACTGTCTCTCAACGCCGCATGGCTTCTGGCCCACCAAGTCCACACCCCCTTTCTGATCGCCCAGCTGTCCCCTTACTAAAATCTACGCAGCAGGTGCAGAGTTCAATGGGTCCAATCAAGCTTCAATTAGACGCTACTGCAGCCAACTCCTCAACGCAAGCTGATTTTCTGTAAGCCCACCTAACCAATACCCAAAACAGTGAAAGGGACCACTTTTTTAATCCTTATTCGCCACATGAAAAAGCTAAGCTTGCTCCACCGGTCAATGGAATTATCTACTGTGGTCCCCACCAATTTTCTCAAGTCCATCTAGTTTCCAAGTCTATACCATTTCTTACAACGGACCCCCCTACGGCTCAATTGCAATTACCCTTCCTAGAAGCAAGTTCGTCTAACCCCTTGCTCCAGCATCATGGTACGTCACCTTCTTCTTCTTCACTCCCTCTGCATGCTGGTCCTGCACCCACTCCAGCCTAGTCCTCACTCTTCCAAAATCCTCCCTCCTCAAAAAGATTCACTTTGGAATATAAGGAACCTCTATGAAAGGGCGATAGGATCACGGTCCAACCTCCCTCGAAAGTCCTTCAAGTTGGCATATCAAACTAGGAAAACACCATGGTCGGCTATTTCTTAGACAAGAAAATGCCATTTCTTTGGGTTAAACAAGTTGTAGAAAAGCTCTCAAGCAAAGAAGGATTAAATTCCATTCTCACCAATGGCAATGGGTTCTATTTCTTCAAGTTTGATACTATGCATGCTATCAACTGTATCCTTGAAGGGGGGGCTGTGGTACTTTTCTGGGCGACATATCATTCTGCAAAAAAGGCACGCTGGAATGGCTCTCTCCAAGCAGGATGTGGCAAAAATCCCTATCTGAATTAAATTCTACAATATCCCTTATGAACTCTGAATAGCCCAATGGCTCAACTACATAGCCAGTGCCATTGGGAAACCTCTTTGCACAGATTCTTATACAGAAGAACAATCCAGAATCAGCTACGCTCGAATCTGTGTGGAGGTGGATGCCACCTAAGAGCTCCCTAATTGTTTTGATATCATGTTGTCTGAACACTTAAAAGTGGAAATTTTGGTTGAATACCAATGGCTCCCCTCCAGGTGCACCCATTGACAAATCTTTGGGCATAGACTTGCTAATTTCCCTTCCATGAAACGTGATCCAAGGAAAGCCATTCAACCCCTTATTAATAGTACTGCATGAATCAACAAGGGTGTATGGAGAGAGGTTTCCAGCAAAGGAGGCAAGACCAATCGTATTGCAGAAACTATAAACAGTGATATCTCCCCAGCAACAACCATGCACATTGAAAACACCATAAAAGATATAGAGCAACAAATTGTTAACCCTAAAGTTCAGCAAATTAATTCAATTGCAACAGGTCCACCAGTGGTGGCCATATTCTTGAGGGCCCTGATATAATGCCATCTGATTTTCTCCATCCCTCTACTGATCACATAATAGCTACAGAAAATACTCAGGATCAGCTCCTCCTCTCCTCTCCTGATGATAGCAATGCCCCCTCTCACATCGAAGGAATTGTCTTTCAATCTCCAACAGATTTCAATACTGATAAACCTTTGCTAGCAGCCAGCTCCCCTTGCAAAGGCAGCTACTCTACTTCCACTGCATCACCAGAATCTAACCGGTTAGTGGACAAAATAGCCGAGTTGATGAAGCTGACACTGGAAGTAATTACAAAAAGGAATCAACTTAGGAAGCAAAGATGGAGGAGAAAGCTCTTAGGGAATCAAGGAACATCAGGTTCTAACACCCTTTCCTTTTCTTAATGAATTTTGCATGTTGGAATATAAGGCGTATGAACAAACCTTCTAAATAGTGGGAAATTCACTCTTTTGTTTATGATTATTCTCTTTGTTTTTTTGGTATTGTAGAGACCAAAATTAAACTTGCTTCTAAAGATTCAATGGCTAACTCTCTCATTCCTGGATGGTATTTTTTGTATAACTACACTCACTCTCCTTCTGGGAGAATCTAGATTGGATGGCACAACTCTATATTGTAGACAAATTCTTCATGTGCCACTGCCTAAGCGATTTATTGCAACGCAACAATTCGGGACACCAATGCCCCTATCAACATTTCTGTTATATATGGATCCAACTCCCTGTCTCAACAGGTTGAGTTATGGAGAGACATCCACCTCCAGGCTTCCATCTCTTAGGATACTCCTTGGCTTATTTTTGGGGATTTCAATTCTATTCGGTTTCCTCATGAGAGAAGAGGAGGTAGGTCGGACTGGCCAACTGTTATGGATGACTGCAACAAATGCTTTATGAATGCTGAGCTTGAGGATTTAAAATTTTCTGGGCATTTTTTCACTTGGTCTAATGGGTAGTCCGCTCTTCACACCATTCAAAGGAAGCTTGATAGAGCTCTAGTTAATCAAGCTTGGATTACTGCTTTTCCTTCTGCTGAAGCTGAATTTCTTCCCCCTGGCCTTTCGGATCATTCTCCAATTGTTGTTAGACCCGGTCTTCTGTTGAATAAGAAAAAGATCCCTTTCAAGTTCTTCAATTTTTGGGCTGACTACAAGGATTTTTTACCTACTGTTGAGCAAGCTTGGAACTCAACCATTCAAGGTACAACCATGTTTATATGTTGCCAGAAACACAAAAAGGTTAAATATGCTCTTAAGGCCTTAAATCAGCAAAGATTCAAAAACCTCTCCACTCAGGTCCAAGAAGCCCGTACCAAGCTTCATGACATCCAAAGCCTCCTTCTGCAGTATCCTGGGAATGACAGTCTAATTCAAGAGGAAAAAGAAGCTCACCATTTTTATAATTCCATCCTTTCTAGTGAGGAGAGCCTGGCCAAACAAAAATCCTGGATTCAATGGCTTTCAAAAGGTTATCAAAATACCTCATTCTTCTTCAAATCAGTGAAAACTAGAAGAAACCGAAACAAGATTGTTAGCCTTTTTGATGCAAATGGTAATAGGATTGATGACACCAAAGAGGTCAAGAGCACTATTGTCAACTTTTATCAGGAGCTTCTTGAAACTGAAAGTACCATCTAATACCCAGGAAAACAAGCTCTTGCTTCAATGATCTCTAAACGTCTGCCACTTGATGCCCTCAATGCTCTCCAATGTCTTGTTTCTAAAGATGAAATCCAAGAAGCCGTCTTTAGCCTCCACCCTAATAAGCTGTAGGGCCTGACGGCTTTAATGGCTATTTTTTCAGAAAAGCTTGGAGTATAGTTAAACCTGAGGTCATTGCGGCTATCTCAGAATTTTTTCCCGCAAAAACCATCCTCAAAGAGCTTAATGCCACAGCTATTGCTCTTGTTCCCAAGGTGCCAAATCCCTCCTTTGTCCATGATTATCGTCCTATATCTCGCTGCAACACTATCTACAAAACCATCTCCAAAATCCTTACCAACCGTCTCTAGAAAGTCCTTCCTAGTCTCATTGATTCATCTCAATCGACCTTTATTCAAGGCAGGAAAATCAGTGATAACATTCTTCTTGCCCAAGCTCTCATGCATAATTACCATAAGAACTCAGGCCCCCCTCATTGCACTATGAAAGTTGACCTCAAGAAAGCCTATAATTCGGTGCGGTGGGAATTTATTATTGACACCTTGAGTATTATAGGATTTTCTCAGTTGTTGATAGATTGGATTCTCTGTTGCATCTCAACCCCCCGTTACTCAGTTGTTATCAATGGTGGGTTGGAAGGTTTTTTCCCTGGTGCCAAGGGGTTAAAGCAAGCGGACCCTTTGTCCCCCTATCTTTTTGTGCTAGCTATGGATGTGCTTTCTATGATTATTCAACACAAATCAGTTGTTCCTCAATTTAAGTACCACTGGAGATGCCATAAAACCAATTTGACTCACCTTTGCTTTGCTGATGATATAATGCATTTCTGTCATGGGGATTTACTTTCAGCCTCTATTCTCAAGGAAGGACTTGACACTTTTGCCTCCTTTTCTGGCCTTCAAAACAATGCCACCAAAAGTGACATTTTCCTTTCGGGTTTGGATTGCAACTCAAAGCAGCATATTGTTGATTGTATTGGATTTCCTGAATGCTCCCTCCCTATTCATTACCTTGGAGTTCCTTTGATCTCTACCAAGCTGAAAGCCCAAGATTGTAAAGCCTTGGTCGACCGCATCACTGGTAAAATCACTCTTTGGACTAACAAATCCCTTTCATATGCAGGACGACTTTAGCTAGTAAAATCCGTGTTGTTTAGCATCCAGGTTTACTAGTCTACCCATTTCATTCTTCCAAAGAAAGTGGTGCTCCAAATTGAGCAAGCTATGAGAAATTTTCTTTGGAGTGGCAACCATCTCATCTCTTCTGGATCCAAAGTTGCTTGGAATGATGTTACTTGTCCTAGGTTTGAAGGGGGTCTTGGGCTAAAGAAGCTTCTTGATTGGAATCTCGCAGCTTTGGGGAAGCTTATTTGGGCAATGTTCCAAAACCCTTTTACCTCGCCTAGGGTTCTTTGGATCCGCAGTAATATTATCAAAGGCAAAAGCTTCTGGGAGCTGAAATGTCCCCAATCTTGCTCGTGGGCTTGGAGTAAAATGCTTAAATTCAGGCCCTTGTTCAAACCTTACATCAAAATTGTTATTGGCAATGGCTGCTTTGCGTCTCTTTGGTTTGACTACCGGCTTCCTAATGGACCCATTTATGATAACATGGGGGAATGGGTTATTTATGATTCCGGGCTTGGAAGTTATGCTACAGTTGGATCCATCATTCTAGATAATCATTGGAACTGGCCTGTAGCTAACTCTCCTCACCTGCTTGTGTTGAAAAATGGTTTGCCTCCAAATGAACCCTTCTCCTCATCTGGAAGATAAGGCATCTGGATGCCTTCCTCTAATGGGGATTTTTCCATTAGTTTAGCTTGGGAGACTCTGAGAAACCATAAATCCCAGGTTCATTGGTAGAAGCTTGTTTGGCATTCTAAAGCCATTGCCCATGCAGGATTTATTCTTTGGATGGCCATTCAGAACAGTCTCAGGACTAAGGACCGCCTCTTCTCTACTAATTGGTCATGATCCCAAATGTCTATTTTGTGTGCAAGACCAAAAGAGTCACTCCCACATCTTTTTCTCCTGTCCCTTCACTTCCTCCATCTGGTCACACATGCTCTCCTTTAGTGGTTTTCAATGCCCCCTTGGAGACTGGCAGCAGATCGTTCTTTGGGCTAGCAACACCTTCAAAGGAAAAAAGTTCTCCTCTATTATAGGCAAGCTCACCCTAGCTTGCATAGTCTATAATATTTGGAGAGAAAGGAATAGTAGATTGTTCACTAAGGAGAAGAAAAATCCTCAGGCCATTATTAATCAAGGAAATGCTCCGTGGCAAGCTCACTACCTCAAAAGGGATCAGGAAGTCCACATCCAATAG
The DNA here is from genome assembly GCA_008638375.1 of Nyssa sinensis. Taxonomy (NCBI): domain Eukaryota; kingdom Viridiplantae; phylum Streptophyta; class Magnoliopsida; order Cornales; family Nyssaceae; genus Nyssa; species Nyssa sinensis. The sequence continues at coordinate 30,501,578 of CM018047.1, read as the reverse complement.
ACATCTTTACAGTGTAATGTTTTGTTTTATTCTTGTAGCTTTGGGAAGGGAGTTCTTCTACTTATAGATGTCTTTCCTTCCCTCTAGCTTGTTCGATGGTATGCCCTTTTGATGTTGTATCTTTTTCTCCTTTTCCCTTAATAAATTTTACTTACCAAAAAAAAAAAAAAGCCAAGGAAGTGATGGGAGGTCATCTCAAGGTATGAAAAAAGGAGGAAAATCAGATGGTGCAGGCCTTTATTACCCAGCCGTTTGTGCAGTAACGTGCTGCCCAATAAAGTAGAAAGTGGGGAAACTCCACTGGGTAAAACATGGAACCAAGGACGTGATGGGAGGTCTTTCCTAGGTGTAAATGCAGACCTAGCATCCCTAGCGGGTTGTAGCAGCTATATGCTGCCCAATAAAGCTGAAAATGGGGAAAGTTTAGGGCAGCCCAATAAAGCTGAAAATGGGAAAAGACCTTTGGTTAAATCATTGAGACAAGTGGTCAACAATGTTTAGCATAATGCGTGAAACAAGACAAGCAACCCCCTCCTGAGGTTCTGAATGAAGCGAATGAAGTAAGGGCTACAACTTTAGTGAGTTATTTTTTGGACCAGAAACTGAACTACCAATGGGTTAACAATGTGGCCTTACGTCTTTAGGGCAAAGAGGGTTTGGATGTAGAGATCTGAAAAAAATGAGGGAAAATTTTTCATTTTTTCGGTAGGAATTTTTGGCATACAGGGTTTTGTCGGTCAAGCCCGGTTTTGCCAGTAAAGCATCTAAATGCGTCGGTTCACCATTTGACATGTTTAAAGGAATATTTGGAGTGTGTCATAGAGAGAAATATGCTTAAAATATTGTGAGGTAGCTACTGTTCAAATTTTAGCTAAAACGGAAACCATTTCAAAATTGGACAAAAAAGGGCGTTCGGGTGGCCCGGGTGGAACGGGCCTAAAATGACCTCAAATGAAAATATTTTCTTCTAAGAGTTTTCATTTAAAATAATTTTATGAACATTGGTTAAAACAAAATTTTGAATTGAAGCGTTTAGGAATGGGTTGTAGAGTAACGAGGTTTCGGGCTCATTAACGGCAAAATGGTCATTTGCCCTTAGCCCCTTTGTCCACCACTATAAATACAGCCCCCTTAGACCATTTTTATCATAAATTGGGTCTGCAATTACAGAATTCACGTTCTTATAGAGAGAGAGTGAGAAAAGCCCTAGAAATTCAAGAATTCAAGCTGCCGAAACACATATTTCGAGCAGGATTTTGGCCAAACTTTCTTCTGGAAAGTTTTTCATCTCCATGAATAATATATCCTCACTGAACAGTTTGGCTATCCAGAAAATACAGCTTCTACAGTTTGTGAAAAACTGATTTTTGGTATGGTTTCTTGCTAAGCTAGGAATAGATTTAGTTTTTCTTGCTTTGCTACATGTTTATTGAGCTGTATAGATGTTTAATTAATGCTAGGAAGCCACCTCGGTGGTGTTGAATTGAAATACCTAGAGTTGGAAATTTAGGGCTTTATGTACTCTTTGGTTTATTTGATGTTTTGTTGCTATAAAGATAACTTATCTTGTCTTTGTATTTGATTGCTATATTTGGTATGTATTTATGTGATATTTACTTGACATCTTGGAGCGGAATTGGTTGTGTAATGTATTAGTCTTGCATGGAATGTTAGTGACTTTGTGAAATTCTTGTTGGTTGGTGAAATTGTGATATTGTGGCTTGAGAAATGTGTTAAGGTGTATGGTTATGACCTATGTTATGTGAAGCAATTTATGGGAATTTAAAGTTATGAATTATGTGGGGTTTAAATGCATGACTTGAAAAAGGACACACCATGTGTTTGATGAAATGACTCACTGAACTTGCATAATGGAATCATGGCATTTGGCATAGTGTGATTCCTTGGAAGCATAGTGTGAGTTGGGAAGTTGGTGTTGTGAATACTTGGTTACTCATGTCCTTCGGGGAAGGTCCGTAAAATGAGACATACTTGGTTACTCATGTCCTTCGGGGAAGGTCCGTAAAATGAGACATACTTGGATACTCATGTCCTTCGGGGAAGGTCCGTAAAATGAGGCATACTTGGTTACTCATGTTCTTCGGGGAAGGTCCGTAAAATGAGGCACGGACATGGCATAGAGTTGACATGGCATGGAGTTGACATGGGTGTGGCATAGAGTTTGCATGTGTGAGTCATGCATAGTGTGTTTGCATTGCATTAAATAACGGGGAGGAAAATTATATCTTTAAATTGTACACTTGCACATGCCACGTCCTAAATTTGTTGCTAGTATTAGTGAGTTATCATACCAGCAGTTGAGCTGAACCATTCGTGGGCAATACATTTCAGATGAGGCACCAGCTGCTTGAGACTTCCTTGAGTGTTGAAGAAAAAGGAAGGAAATGGATTTTGTAGAAGATTTGACCTTTGGGGGCATGTTTTGAATGTATGGGAATAAGCCCACTTTGTTGTATTTTATATTTAAACTTATGTAAATTGTAAACCTTAGGCCTTGGGCCATTTTAAAAAAAAATGTATGAGTTGGAACTCAATGAATGTATGATGTTTGATTTAAATGTATACTAGAGGTTACTTGATATTCGGGAGTTAAATATGCATTAAATGGAAGTGTTAGAAAATAGTGGACGCATGTTTAAGAGTTGATGGATTTTGATGCAATTATACCCATATATGTTGTGATTGTTAGGTGATGAAAATACTTGGAAAAAACAAAGGAGACTATGTCGAATTTTTGGTAGAATCAAAGTGGGAAATAGGTGTGTAAATGACTTTTTAAAGGAGTGGAAAAAATGCGTAAAATGGGGGCTTAGAAGCTAGGGAATTTGGGCTAAAAGTGGGAAGAAAAGAGGGTTTAAAAGACTTGAAAAAAATTCAAAAATGGGAAAAGTAGGTTGCAGCCATGAACAGTAAATTTTCAGAAATCAGAAAATCAGCTCTCTATTGGAACAGTAAAACAACCAGAAAACAGCCCAGCAGCCGCAGCCTGTCCCGCGCCCCAACGCTCTCGCGCGCGCGCGCCTTGCCTTGGACGCGCCCCATGCCCTGCCGCGCGCCTGTGCCCGTGCGCCCTGCGCGCGCGTGGCCTGCCCCCTGCGCGTGCGTGGCCTACCCCCCTTCGCACCTGCTGCTGCCCATGCGCGCGCCCACTGCTGCCTTGCATGCTGCCACCTGCTGTCCAACCCATGGGCAGCCATTGTTTTGGCCATGTGGTAACCTATCTTCCAAGGGCATTTTGAGGCCATTAAACCATAATCTTGACCCAAACTTTTGAGTTCATTTTAGACCATTTTAGGCCATTATACCAAGCCAAGTTAGGGCAATTTATGGGACACTTTTTAGGCATAAATCAAGGCCATGTTTGGCCATTTATTTGGACCACTTCTTGGACTATACCTTAGGGTATTTTGAGCCCTTTTTGGGCGACCATTACAGGGCACTTTGAGAAAGGTTTTGAGAACATTTTGAGAACCGTTTTTAAATATGATTTAAAGTATTTGGGCATTAATTGAGAGGAATACTTGAGCTATGTTGAGGAACGATTTGAGTTATATTGAATGCCGAATCTTTACTTAAATTGTTGGGAGAAACTTGAGGAATGATGATGGAGATTTAATTTAAATTTAATTCATTGTCATTTATTTATTCCTTTTCTTTCATTCAGTCGCTCCCCGGGTTCGTGGAAATCCGGGGCGTGACATTGGAAGAGGTGTTGACTTGGTAGGGGCTTCTTCTTCTTCAAATTCTCGGATCCCACTTCAATGGCTGCCATTTTAGAAGGAGGACCATGGCTTTTTTCTGGGCGCCCCATAATTTTGCATCAATGGAGGCCTAAAATGAAGCTTGCAAAGAAAGCCTCTAAGACAATACCGGTGTGGGCTCATTTTTATGACATACCCTTTGAATTTTGGACAGCAAAGGGGTTAAGTTATATCAGTGCTGTTTAGCATTCAAGTATACTGGTCCTCCCATTTCATTCTTCCCAAGAAAGTGGTTAATCAAATTGAGCAAGCAATGAGGTCGTTCCTTTGGAGTGGTAACCGCCTCAACTCATCCGGATCAAAAGTTGCATGGGATGATATAACGTGTCCCAGAAATGAAGGGGGTCTTGGAATAAAGAAACTCTCTGATTGGAATAAAGCAGCTTTGGGGAAGGTTATATGGGCCATGTTCCAAAATCCCTCTTATTCCCCTTGGGTTACTTGGATTCGTAGTAATTTGCTAAAAGGCAAGAACTTCTGGGAGGTCAAGTGTCCCCAATCTTGCTCTTGGACTTGGAGGAAAATGCTTCAGTTCAGATCTTTGTTCAAATCTAGCATCAAAATGTCTATTGGTAATGGCCTCTTTGCCTCTCTTTGGTTTGATTACTGGCTCCCCAATGGCTCCATTATTGACAATATGGGGGATAGAGTTATCTATGATTCGGGTCTGGGGAGACAAGCTAAAGTTAGCTTCATCATCTTGGATCATCATTGGAACTGGCCTATAGCTAACTCTCCTCATTTACTTGAACTCAAGAATGGTATGCCCGCCAACCTTCATCCATCCCCCCAACGGGAAGACAAGGCCATTTGGTTACACTCACCCGATGAGGACTTCTCCATCACCTCAGCTTGGGATCTTCTGCGCTGCCGTAAACCCCTGGTCCATTGGTGGAAGCTAGTCTGGCACCCTAAAGCCTTACCCAGGGCTGGGTTTATTCTTTGGATGGCCTTCCGGAATAGCCTTAATACCAAGGACCGTCTCTTCTTCTCCCAGCTTGGCATTGATTCCAAATGCCTTCTTTGTATGCGAGAGGCCGAGAGCCACAATCATTTGCTCTTCTCTTGCTCCTTCTCGTCCACCATATGGTCTCATTTGCTATCTTTATGTGGGTTCCGATGCCCCTCAGGTGACTGGCAGCAAATTGTGCTTTGGGCTAGCAATACCTTTAAGGGCAAGGCATTCTCTTCTACTCTAGGCAAGCTTACTCTCGCATGCACAGTCTATACCATTTGGAGAGAATGGAATAGTAGATTGTTCACCACTTTAAAGAGAACTCCCCAGGCTATCATTGCTCAAGCTCAGGATATGATCCGTGGCAGGGCTCGCTACCTCAAAAGGGATTGCAAACACTATCTCCAACAGATAGCTTCAAAGCAATTGGTCTCTCCCTAGTAGCATTTTTAATATGTAATGCTCTCAACATTGTATGTCTTTGAGGGTATGCCCTCTTGCTCTTGTATTTTTTTGGTTTAGTTCTTGTTGCTTTGGGGTGGGAGTTCTTCTGCCTGTAGTAGTCCTTCCCTCCCTTTAGCTTGTTCGAGGGTATGCCCTCTTGATTTTGTACCTTTTTCTCCTTTCCTTTATAAATTTATTTACTTACCAAAAAAAAAAAAAAAGGGGTTAAGTTATGTTACGAGTGCGGTTGGCAAACCCCTCTATACAATGCCACAACAAAGCAGCTTAGCCAAATCAATTTTGCGTGTATTTGTATTGAAATTGAACTAAGTAAGGAACCCCCAGAACAATTTGAACTTCAATTGGGTAAGGATCGTCAGTACGATAATGATACTATCTTAAGGAAACTTGATCGTGTGTTGGCTAATGATAGATGGATGGTGGATTTCAGTAATTCAGAGGTGGAGTTCTTGCCTTCTGGTGTGTCAGATCATAGTCCTATGATTGTTCGGACTAGAGTTGATTTTTAATGCAAAGGGAGGCCATTTAAATTCTTTAATTTTTGGTTGGAATGTGAAGCCTTTGAGCAGGAAATCGGCAAAGCTTGGAGTCAGGATATTGAAGGATCTGCTATATTCATTTTGAGTAGGAAGCTTAAAGCAGTGAAAAAAGAATTGAAGATTTTAAACCAAGTTAGAGGGCGGATTTCTACCAACTCTATTGAGGAAGCCCGACAGCATCTCTTTGCAATCCAACATTCTTTGAACTCTAGTCCTCTTGATGTTGATTTGAAGAACTAAGAAAAGCTATCCTTGTAGTACTTTCCTCAATTAAGCAAATGGGAGGAAAGCCTGGCAAAGAAGAAGTCGAGGATTCAATGGGTTAATGAAGGGGATCATAACACGCGTTTCTTTTTCAAGAGTATCACTCAGAGGATAAATCGAAACAAAATTAGAAGTATACTTGATAAAGCTAGTAACAGGATTGAAGATAGCAAGGAAGTCTCCGCTACCATTATGGACTACTACAATGATTTGTTGGGGAAGGTTACCTCAAACCCTTATCCTGGAAAAGACCACCTCAAAGATTTCATCAACAAAGGTATTTCTCATACTCAAGCTAAGCAGTTAAGTAAGCCCGTAGGTAGAGACGAGATTAAAGAGACTTTATTTAGTTTGCACCCCAATAAATCGCCGGGTCTGGATGGTTTTAATGGGCATTTCTTTTAGGCTACTTCGGATATTGTGGGGGAGGATGTTATTGTTGGCATCCAAGAGTTCTTTCAAGAAAGCTCTTTGCTTCGTGAGCTCAATGCTACCGCCATTGCCCTTGTGCTTATAGTTCCCAACTCCTCCAAGTTAAATGATTACCGCCCCATCTCGTGCTGTAATACCATCTATAAGTGCATTATCAAGATCCTTGCAAATTGTCTCAAACCTATTCTTGGCGATTTGATTGATGAGGCACAATCTGCCTTTGTGTCGGGAAGGTGCATGAGTGATAATATCTTTCTTACCCAAGAGCTCATGCATAATTATCATAAGGAGAGGAGCACCCTGAGGTGCGCAATGAAAGTGGACATTCGGAAGGCTTATGATTCGGTTCGATGAGACTTTCTCTTGGACGTGCCTGATCTGATTAAGTTTCCAGCTACTTATGTTCAGTGGATCAAGGCTTGTATTACTACTCCGAGCTTTTCTATTTCCATCAATGGTGCTTTTGAAGGTTATTTCAAAGGTGTCTGTGGCTGACGACAGGGTGACCCCCTCTCCCCCTACTTATTTGTTCTTGCTATGGAGGTCTTCTCTATGATGCTGCGGCAGAAAGTTGATCAAGAGGTGAGCATAGTCTTCCAAAAGCTACCCACAGAAAACACATTTCACTTCAAGGTCGCTTTTAAACTGCAAAACACGGTCTTGAGTAGTAAGCCACAATTCAATGGGCCACTCATACCTTTAAAGGGAGGTCGGCTCAGGGCTATATTAGTAAGTTGGTGCTTTTTACTTTGGTTCATTCTATTTGGCTTGAATTTGGTTCATTAGTTGTTGGTTTTGTCTTTTGTTTGGTGGGCTAGGATGGCGGGCAATCATGTTACAGGCCTTCCCTCCTTTTCCCATAGGTTCTAGTTTTGTTTTTTATATGTGGTATAGCTCTTGGTTTATCAGCTTTGTTTTATTCCTCTTGTATATCTCTTTTTTGGTTATAAAATTTTACTTACCAAAAAAAAAAAAAAAGGTAAAAGATATGCAACCTAAGGAAGTAAAGGTGAATTCTAATCCCAATTTGAATGGGGATTCTAATGTTCAGCTAGGGGAAACTAAAGGCATTAGTGGCCGACCCCACCGAAGGATGAGTGTTTTTCCTAAGCAAAGTGTGAATCTGCAAAATCAGTTAAAGTGCTGTATGAGATTAGGGAAGCTTCCACTAGTTCCAATCACCAAGAAGAGACAGGAAAGAAAGAATTGGGCTGCAATGAAAATAGCAAAGAGAGTGCTCATCAAGTGGCTACTAAAGTGGGAAATAATCATGATCTAGAGGCAGGGGGACCGCAGGTTGAACGGGTTTTGGAAGAGGAAGAAAAGGCACCAGAAACTCCAATTGATAGAGGAATACTTGATAAAAGTGAAGGAACTCAGAACTCCGTGATGGAAATCACTCCAATATCTACTCCGAATTCAAAGGAAATAGGGAGGCAATTGGTGGATTCAGTGGAACATAAAGGGTATGAATCTCCCCTTGAAACAACAAGAAATAAAGCAACTCATTAGAGCTCATGCTATCTCATGTCTTGGGTTGGTGGAAACAAAGGTCAGGCATGCCAATTTTGAGAAGGTATCTCGATTTTTATGTCGTAACCGGAGTGTTATTCATAATTATGCTGTTGTTGATAATGGTAGAATTTGGATTGGGTGGGATGATGAGCTTTTACATATTACTCTCCTCAACTCTATGGAGCAAGCAATCCACTGCCAAAAATGGAGGTACCAGCTTGCATGGATTCTAGAGAGAAGGGAGAGCTGCTCACTCTAGACTTTTCCAAATCCTTTATTGTTTCTTACTTGTTCTACATTAATGGCTTGCAACCATCCATTAAATGCAAAATTAATGATTTTCAAGCTACAAAGGATGATTCTCATTCATTGCAAGCTAATGATTTAGTGTCTAAAGTCCATGGTATGGATGGGGCAACAAATGTAGCTCAAATGTGTAGAGGTTCTACTGAGTTTTTTTCTTCTAAATTTTTCTAAAGTCCATGGAATCTGATGTGCCTTTTCACCATGATTTAAGTGATTTAATGTTGGAAACAAGATTGGATGACATTATTGAAGGGGACGATGGTGTTTCCATGGGTGAAGCTTCAATCCACAATACTTATTCAACCCAATCATGGGTTGAGTGAGCTAAAGAAGGTGAGTATATTCCTCAAGCTGACATGGACCTTGAGGCTGAATATGGAGGTTTTTCGGACGATCCATCTTTCTTAATTGATTCCCTACATGGTGGTTCTTCTCCTCCAAGTCTTAGCGGTCTGGGGCACTTCAACAATAGTAGTATGCACGGTGGCCGTGGGAGGCATGCTATTAGGGGAAGAGGTGCAAGGGTGGCGCGTGGGAACCAAGACCAAAAAGTTTCTTTTTTAGTAAGTAAAATTTTATATAACCAAAAAGAGAGATATACAAGAGGAGCAAAAACAAAGCTCGAAAAAAGGAGCTACACAATAGCCAAACTAAAAAGCCTAGAACAAGGGGGAAAAGGAGGGAAAGCCTTCAACAAGATTGCCCGCCCTCCTAATCTACCAGACAACAGACCAAACCAACAACTAATTGTCCAAATTCAACTCCCACTACAATAACAAATCTTCATCCAGCAGAAAACGTCTAAGGCTACGATCCCCAATCAACTTGTTTCGCACCATCAGATTAATACCCTCAATAAGCTGATCTTTAGTTCTTGATTTATCATTGAAACACCGTCGATTCTGCTCAAGCCAAATAGAATGCACTAGAGTAGAAAGCACAAACTTACTAATATAGCTTTGAGCCGACTTCCCTTTAAACATTTGAGTGGCCCATTGAATAGTGTCTTGCCAGGGGCGAGGGGACCAACTTAGATTACACTTAGCTATAAAGTGAAGCCATAAATAAAGAGTAAAAGGACAACCAAAGAAGTGGTGAGCATGGTCATCCAACGGCTGCCCATAGAAAACACATTTCACTTTAAGGTCGCTTTTAAACTACAAAACACAGTCTTGAGTAGAAAGCCTCTCCCGAATGGCTAACCAAAGGATGAAGCTGCATCTTGGCATAGCATGAGAGAACCACAATAGGTTCCACCATGAAACTTGAGGCCAAGATACCCGAGTCGCATGCCAAGCTAAATTAGTAGAGAACACTTTAGAATGGTGGCCCAATCATTGGAGTTGCTCCATCATATGCTGATTAGGCGCAAACCCTAGGGGGATAGAGCACTTAAGCTCCATTAAGTGGTGAGAGTTCGCACTAGGCCACCTCCACTCATTCCCTGCAATGATAAGGCTCACCCGGGGGAACTAGAAAGCCCAGAACCATAGATAACATGGTCTTCCATAGCATCCCAAATAGAACCTGACGAGAGCTAATAGTCAAACCAAAGTGAAGTATGCTGACCATTTCCCATCTTGTGCCGAATTAAAGAGTTAAACCCTGCTCTAAGCTTCATCAGCTGCCTCCACACCCAAGAGTAAACCCCTGGACAGGTATCCTCCGAAAGATGCTTTTGTTTCAAAATGTTAGCGCGAACCCAAGCAACCCACAAAGAAGAGCTATAGGGATCACTCAGCTGCCGAAGATGCTTAGAGACTACAACTTTATTCCAATCCTCTAGGTTCTTAATCCCAAACCCACCTTCCTTTTTAGGGTAAGTGACATCATCCTAAGCAACCTTGGACTTTGAAGATTTCAAGTTTGGACCAGACCAGAGAAAGGCCCTCATAATATTCTCAATTTCCCGAATAATCTTCTTAGGGAGCACAAAATGCGAAGTCCAATAAACCTACATGCTAAAAATGACTGACTTGATGAGCTATAAACGACCTGCAAATGAGAGATATTTGGAAGTCCAAGTTTTAACTTTGGACATAATCCGATCAACCAACACCTTGTAATCAATTGCTTTCAACTTGGAAGAGATCAGAGGCACCCCCAGGTAACACATAGGTAACTTCCCCTCTTGAAAACCCATTGCTTCCAGAATATCTTATTTGCCTCGAGTGGACACTAGAGAAGAAGATGTTACTCTTAGCCTAATTCGGATTTAACCCTGAGAATTTCGCATACTCTTCAATGCTATCCTTCAAGATTGAGGTAGAGTTGAGGTCGCCATGGCAGAATAACATAAGATCATCGGCAAAGCACAAGTGGGTGATTTTAGGCTGCTTACATCTCCAATGGTACTTAAAATTGACCTCTCGATCAACTTTCTGCCTCAACATAATAGATAAGACCTCCATAGCAAGAACAAAAAGGTATGGAGAGAGGGGGTCACCCTGGCGTAAGCTACGAGCACTTCTGAAATAACCTTTCAGAGCACCATTACTGGAAATAGGGAAACTTGGAGTAGTAATACAAACCTTGATCCACTGAACATAAGTGGTAGGAAACTTCATCAAATCAAGCACATCCAAGAGAAAATCCCATCTGACTGAGTCATAAGCCTTCCGAATGTCCGCTTTCATTGTGCATCGAAGGGAGTCCCTCTCCTTGTGATAATTATGGATGAGCTCTTGGGCAAAAAAGATATTATCACTGATGCTCCTTCCCGGCACAAAGGCAAATTGCGCCTCATTAATTAAATCACCAAGGATAGGTTTGAGACAATTAGCAAGGATCCTTGTAATGCACTTATAGATGGTATTACAGCACGAAATAGGGCGGTAATCATTTAACTTGGAGGGGTTAGGAACCTTAGGCACAAGGGCAATGGCGGTAGCATTAAGCTCATGAAGCAAGAGCTTTCCCGAAAGAATTCTTGGATGGTAGTAAGAACATCGTCACCCACAATATCCCAAGTAGCCCGAAAGAAATGCCCATTAAAACCATCCGGGCCTAGCGCTTTATTAGGGTGCAAGCTAAACAAAGTCTCCTTAATCTCATCTTTATCTACTGGCTTACTTAATTAATGAGCTTGAGCATGAGAAATACCTTTATTGATGAAATCTGTGAGATGGACTTTCCCAGGATAAGGGTTTGAGGGAACCTTCCCCAACAGATCATGATAGTCATCCACAATGGCAGCAGAGACTTCCTCACTATCTTCAACCCTGTTACCAGCTTCATCCAGTAAACTTCTGATTTTGTTGCAATTTCTCCTCTGAGTGATGCTCTTGAAAAAAAACTCGTGTTTTGATCCCCTTCATTAAGCCATTGAATCCTCGATTTTTCTTTGCTAGGCTTTCCTCCCACTTGCTCAATTGAATAAATTTCAAAGAATGTTGAATTGCAAAAAGATACTGCCGAGCTTCCTCAATAGATTTGGTAGAAATCTGCCCTCTAACTTGGTTTAAAAGCTTCAATTCTTTTTTCACTGCTTTAAGCTTCCTACTCAAAATGAACATAGCAGATCCTTCAACATTCTGACTCCTAGCTTTGTGGACAACCGGTTCAAAGGCTTCACATTCTAGCCAAAAGTTAAAGAACTTAAACGGCCTCCCTTTAATATTTAACATCAATTCCAGTTCGAACAATCATAGGACTATATCTGACACACCAAAAGGCAAGAACTCGACCTCTGAATTACTAAAATCCACCATCCACCTATCATTAGCCAAAACACGATCAAGCTTCCTTAAGATAGAATCATTGTCGTACTGACAATTGGTCCAAGTCAAATGGCAACCAATGTACCTGAGGTCCTCCAATTTTGCATCGATAAGACAGTTATTACATTCTTCCATACAAGGAGGCCAATCCATACTACCACCAATCCTCTCGTAGCTAAACTGAACATCATTAAAATTTCCCATGACAATCTAAGGCAAATTATTGTTGCAGGACGCTTGCTAACGCAAACTACTCCAAACCCGTCTGCGGTCCATGACACTATTATGACCATAAATGACTAAAAGATAAAACCAAATCCCATTCCCCCTAATTTGGGCAAGGCAATTGACTGCTTGCTCCAAAGAGTGAAGAAGGGTAATCTAAAGAACCTCATCATCCCACCCAAGCCAAATTCTGCCATTATCCATGTCAGCATAATTACGGACAAAACTCCAGTTAGGACATAAAGAGCAAGATACCTTCTCAAAATTTGCACGCTTGACCTTTGTTTCCACGAACCTAAGACACGAGATAACATGAGCTCAAACGAGATGCTTCAAGGGGAGATTCACTCCCCTAATGTTCCAGCAAGCCAAACTAATCATTTAAACCGGGAGAATTTTGAATTCTTCCCAGAGCCATGCCCTGATCCCTTCTGATGCTTCTTCCCCTTATTGTTACGACTGCTCTGGTACCTCTTTCTTAGCAATTCTACGGAATCCACCAACTGCCTCCCGATATCTGAAGAATCTGACATAGGAGTGGTATCCAGGCCTGATATCTAAGTTCCTCCACTATGTTCATATATACCTCTGTCAACTAGAGTAGCTGGAACTATTTCTTGTTCTGCCAAATCCTCTTCACTTTGCAGGTCCCCAATCTTCCAATTATGGATACTTTCTACTCTAGTAGCCACATCACACGGCCTCTCCATGCGGTTTTCACATACCACTTCCTTCTTCCCTATTTCTTCTTGGTGAGTATAACTAGTGGAGGCTTCTCCATTTTCATACGACACTTGAAATTGATTCTGCAAATTCACACTTGCTTTCTGAGGAGAGATACTTGCCTGTGGGCGGGGATGATCACTAACTTTGATTTCCTTTGGCTGAATACTAGGGTTCCTGATGCTGCACTTTTTGGCCCACAAGAGATTCAAGCTTGGCTCCCTGCGAAACACTCGAAACAGAAGATCAAAGGACCACCGGTTTGGCTCCGGCGGTAGCCACTACGATGCTTAAGTCAATAAACTGAATTGAAGGACTGCAATGAAAGCCAAATAATGAGCATGAAAGTAAAGCGTACCTTTAGGGTTGAATTTATAGGCAATGGCTCTCCCAAGTTGATTAGGATTTGGAACCATGAATATAGGGATTGGATCTTCGGAGACATCAGTTACCTTGTTGAATATGGTAACTCAGTGTGGCAGTTTCCTTGTTGGAGACAGTTTCCTTATTTCCTGCTCAGTGCTCATTAAGGCGGTGATAAGGTCTGATTATTGGTGTGCTGTACTGCCGACTTGCATCTGCATACACTTAGCTTTGTAGGAGAGCAGCCCTGCTTTGATACTATGAGCTCGGTCCATATGTGTTGTGCCTTTGATCGATCGAGGATGAGGTATATGACCGAGCATGGACTGAATGACCGAACATAAGTCATATGACCGAGCATGAACTGAATGACCGAGCATAAGTGATATGCATTTACACGTGTCATGTAGTGGTTGGTGTGTCACATAGTGGTATATCAGTTACTCCCCCCCCAAGCCTTAGTTGGAGCTCGGGGCGTAACTAAGGTTTTATGAGTGTCCGAAAAGCCATGCGTTTTGTCTTCTCGTTTTCCTAGACGTCTGTTGGTACATCATTTATTGCGCAGCCGATTCTTGGGTTTCTCGAGTCATTATTGTTGCGATACTGTCGTGACGGTTCGCCTGGGTAGTCATTACTTTCCGGATGCATATAAAAGGGAGAAGAAGCCTTGTACGATTCTTTTACCGTCTTTTATTCTTCGAAGAGAAATACACATTCCGCCATTGTCGAATCAGCAAGCTAACTTGTGAAGAATTCCATTCCTCCGAAGTCCTTTACTTTTATTCAGGTTCAGCTTTGGTACTTTGTTCATTTTTCCGCTATCTTCCCTTCTCTTTCTGGTCATTTTGGGATGTCGACCTCTTCGGCATCTTCTAGTGTTGGTGATGGATCAGGGAGCCTCCTAGAGGCTTATTCCCTATCGCAAACCCTAACTAGGGGTAGTAGTTCCTCGGGGACTGGGTCGGAAGAGACTCGTTCTAGTCCCCAAGTTAGGATTGTCGATGCCTTCTCGGAGTCTACGGATAGAGAGGGTGAGGTCTCTGGTCGGTCTTCTCAGGGAGAGGAGACAGAGAGTAATGTAGCCTCCTCTTGGTTAGATATTATAAGGGAGAGGTATGACATTCCTTCAAATGTTACCCTTAGGGCTCCTAACGACCTAGACTACCCTTGGGATGTTAGGGAAGGCGAAATTTGTGTTTATACCGCCTGGTTTGAGATGGGACTACGCCTTCCCTTCCCTAGATTGCTTAGGGATTTCTTTTGCTAGTTTAACCTCTGCCCAGCCGACCTGCTTTTGAATAGTTGGAGGCACTTGTTAGGGTTTATGGTTTTGGGTCGCCTAAACATTGTGGAGGATTCTTTAGATCTGATCCGTAGTAAAATGGATCTCAAGTACCTGAAGGCGGAGGGCCTGTACTACATGTCGTTTGACCAGGGTTTCCGACCTTTGTCTTACGTAACGTCCTCCAATAAATTTTGGAAGGATCGGTATTTCTTTGTTAGTGGAGAGTGGGAGGTGACCGACCCTGAGGACCAGTTCTCCTCGTTCCCCCGGAGCATGGGGTTTATGGGTGAGACCCCCTTTTCTTTTGTAATTTTGTTCTGTGCTTGTTTCTGTGTTTCTGACTAACCATTGTTCAAAATTTCTTTGTGCAGACAAAAGCATTAAGAAGAGGCCTGACTTCACCCCTGCTCTAAAAGATCAGTACAAGAGGCTCCTTCAGACTTCAAACAGGGACTACCGAGCTATTCTTCACTCGGGCTCCACAATGCCTCCCAAGGAAAAGAATGTCGTTGATGAAGTCCTGAAGTCTGTTGCGGGTAAATGGGGCTCGGCGAAGAAGAAGAGGGTGGCGAGCCAGCCTCCTCCTGCTGCGTCTTCTTCGAAGAGGACGAGGACGACCGACCCGTCCGCTTCTGTGCCTCCCAAGAAGGGGGCAGCTTCCTCTACTTCTCCCTCTTCCCGGCCTCCTCTGAAGGGCGTTGTGATCAGGGAGCCCTCCTCTGCCCCCCAGAAGGGGCTGGTGATCAGCGAGCCCTCTTCTGCCCCACAGAGGGGTGCGGTGGTACTGAGGCCTCCCCCCTCCTCGGCTCAAAGATCTCAACCGAGGGGGAAGGCGAAAGTGGATGCTCGGTTGGAGCAGATGCCTGATGGATATAAGGTCGTCCATCAGGCCATTGAAGATTTCTGGGCGGAGGCCCCACGAAAGGACTCCCCCTCCTGTAGTACCGAAAAAGGTACTGAGAAGACGGTGCTTGGCGCTATGAGCGCCCATTTGAAGGTAACGACCGACCTTTCTTCCTTGGTGTTTTCCTTCTTTTCTTCTTTACTGATGTGCTCTTATTTTACTCTTACAGACTTTGCATAACTTGGCCGCCATGATGGAGGCCACAGTGGATCTTCAGGCCATGGAAAGGCTGGAAGAAGAGCTGGATGAAGCTAGGCTACAGCTCGGCACGACCCAATCTCAAGTCACCTCGGCCGAGGACGAGCTAAAGGAGGCGAGGAATTGCCTCTCAATCATGGAGTCCGAGAGGAATTCCATTAAGCTTGAGAGGGATTCTCTTCGGTCTGAACGGGACTCCCTTCTTCAGGACCTCACCAAGCTGAAGGAGGAGAATAGTGCCCTTCAGGCCTCCGTAGCTCAGAAGGTTGAGGAGGCCAAGGTTGAGACCGAGGCAAGGCTGAAGACTGAGCTTGAGAAGATGGGTGATACGATTGCGCAGCTCGGTTATGACAACTTCAAGTCCAAGCTCCTCGCCAAATTCCCGGATATCGACCTGTCTGGGATTGACGATGATGATGAGGATGAGGACGGTGATGAGGACGACGGTTCTGCAAGTCCTTTAGTTTAGGAAAACTTTTTGTAGTCCTGTTTCACCTTCTTGTAACCGAGTTTGCATCTTTAATGAAAGTATCTTCTCTTCAGATTTTTGTCTTCATTTTTCTTTGAATGTTGGCAATCTTTGCATTTTGCTAAAAAATGTATCAATGTCTTGTTGTGTGTAAACGGGCTTTGGCCTTTAAGATTTGTACTTTGACATAAGTAAACCTGCTCGGTATCCAGAGTATTGTTCTTACTGACCATGGATTATCTCCCTAACATATGGTAATCCCGAAATAATATGCAATAATAAGCAACTTGTACCGAACTCTTGGTATTGAAGGGGTTTTGAATCATGGACTTCCTTTAAGAAAGATAGCTAAAATAATAATCAAGCAATCTGAGCACTGATCACCAATCGTAAAGACTTGTATAAGACAGTTACTCTGATTATTGAGAGCAAAACCTGAGCTTCATTGCCTGAACAAAGGGACTTGTATTGTGAGGATTTTTGATGGTCGGTGTGACTGAGGTCTAGTCATGAAGATGGACCAGACCTGAGGTCTGTACATTAAGATGGACCAGACCTGAAGTCTGTACATTGAGATGGACCAGACCTGAAGTTTGTACATTGAGATGGACCAGACCTGAAGTCTGTACATTGAGACCAGACCTGAGGTCTGTACATTTAGATGGACCAGACCTGAGGTCTGTGCATTGAGATGGACCAGACCTGAGGTCTGTACATTGAGATGGACCAGTCCTGAGGTTTGTACATTGAGATGGACTAGACCTGAGGTCTGTACATTGAGTTTTTTCACAGAATATCTTGAAATAAAAAGAAATTACTTTATTGATAATACTTTCGTAAATGTTCCATATTCCAAGGTCTGGGAACAGGTTTCCCATCCATGTTTTCCAACCAATAAGTGGTCGGTCTTACTGTTTTGGTAATTCTGTAGGGGCCCTCCCAGTTAGGTGATAACTTCCCCATGGTGGGATCCTTGGTGTTCTGGAACACCCTTCTTAGGACGAGGTCCCCAACTTGGAAGCTGGCAGGCTTGAGGCCAATTTTTGAGCGGCTAACCATCCTGCGCTGATATGCTTCCATTCTGATTACGGCCTGCTCTCTCCTTTCTTCAAGCAAATCCAAGTTTTCTGCTAGTTGTTGGGCATTGGTCTCTTCGTTGAAAGCTTTAGTTCTTAGGGTAGGCATGCCGATCTCAACAAGGATTACTGCCTCGGTACAGTAGGCGAGTGAGAAGGGAGTTTCTGATGTTGGAATTCTCCTGGTTGTTCGGTAGGCCCAGAGTGCCCCAAGGAGTTCCTCGACCCATTTCCCCTTAGCTTCTTCTAATCTCTTCTTGAGAGCATCTAGGATTGTTCGGTTAGTGACTTCAGCCTGCCCGTTCGCTTGAGGATGACCAGGGGAGGAAAAGTGCTGGTTGATGTTTAGGTCTTGGCAGAATTTCTTGAATATTTTCCCAGTAAACTGTGTGCCATTGTCTGAGATGATTACGTGAGGTATGCCGAACCTGCAGATTATATTTTTCCAAGTAAAACTTTGGACCTCCTTTTTAGTGATGCGAGTCAATGGCTCTGCTTCGGCCCATTTTGAGAAGTAATCAATAGCCACCAATAGGTATCTCCTGTTCGGTGTGGCTTTAGGTAATGGGCCTATGATGTCCATCCCCCATTGCGCAAAGGGCCATGGGCTAGTGATGGGGATGAGCTCATGTCGTGGTTGGTGCTGATAAGAGGTGAACCTCTGGCATTTCTCACACTTCCTAGTGTATTCTTTTGCTTCTTTTAGCATCCCAGGCCAGTAGTAGCCTTGAGTTAGAGCTCGGTGTGCTATGGTTCTTCCTCCGTTATGATTTCCACAAATTCCTTCATTAATTTCTGCCAGGACGTACTGAGATTCCTCGGGTGCTAGGCACTTTAACAATGGTTGAGTGTAAGATCTTCGGTAGAGCTTTCCGTTAAGGACAAGATACCGAGCTGCTCTGATGCGGATTCTTTTTACTTTGTTTCTGTCTTCTGGGAGGAGTCCTTCTTCCAGGTACTGGAGTATAGGAGTCATCCAGTTTTGAGGCTGTTCTGTGATTTGGGTGACCTGGATCTCCTCTGTGCTAGGCCTCGGTTGGTGAGAGAACCTTATCATTGAATCCAACCCTGTCTTCATGTGAGATGCCATGTTTGCCAAGGCACCAGCTCTGCCGTTTTGACACCTTTCTATTTTTTAGATCGAGAATGCTCGGAAGGAATGTTTCAATAGATTGACTAATTCCGAATATCGAAGCATTCTTTCATCCTTGATAGCGTATTCTTCTTGAACTTGGCTAACCACCAATTGGGAGTCAGAGAATACCTCGAGGTTCTGCACCTCGCATTCTTGAGCTAGCTTTATCTCCAGGATAAGGGCCTCATACTCTGCTTCGTTGTTGGAGGCTTTGAACCCCAAGCTAATTGCCCTTTCGGTTGTAAGTCCATCAGGAGAATGTAGTACCAGCCCGGCTCCAGCACCTCGGTCGGTAGATGACCCATCAGTGTACAACTTCCAAGTTCCCATATCGTCACAGAGTTGTGCTTTGCTCAGTAGTGCGGGAGTGAATTCCGCGATGAAGTCTGCCAAGGCCTGCCCTTTAATTGAGACCCGTGGAACATAGGATAAATCGAACTCCTCTAGTTCCACTGACCATTTGACCAACCGTCCTGATACTTCTGGTTTTCTTAGGACGGTTTTCAGTGGGTAAGCAGTTGGAATTTCTATGGGATGTGCTTGAAAGTAGGGTCTGAGCTTTCGTGCCGATACTATGAGTGCCAGGGCTAGTTTCTCAATCTTGGGGTACCTCTTCTCTGTGTCCAGTAATGCCTTGCTGACATAGAAGATGGGCCTCTGCACGTTCCTGTCCTGTCTGACCAGTACCAAACTGACAGCGTTCTCAGAGACTGCAAGGTAGAGAAGCAGCCTTTCCCCTTGGATCGGTTTTGATAAGAGCTCGGGCGAGGCTAGGTATCTTTTGAGTTCCTGAAAGGATTTTTCACATTCATCAGTCCATTGTAAAGATTTGTTACCTTTCAGAGCCTTGAAGAATGGTAGACAACGATCCGTGGATTTGGAAATAAATCTGGTGAGAGCTGCTATTCTGCCATTCAGAGCTTGGATGTCCTTCTTGGTCCTTGGGGATTTTAGTCCTATCAAAGCCTCGATTTAGGTTGGGTCTGCTTCTATACCTCTCTGAGAGACTATGTATCTCAAGAATTTCCCCTTTGTTACACCAAAGGTGCATTTTGAGGGATTGAGCTTCATCTTATACTGTCTGAGAATATCAAATGTCTGGGCTAGGTGCTGGAGATGACTGCTCTTCTTTAGGCTCTTGACTAGCATATCATCAATGTAGACTTCCATAGTACTACCGATAAGAGGACTAAACATCTTGTTAACAAGACGTTGGTATGTGGCCCCGGCATTCTTTAGTCCGAACGGCATCACTCTATAGCAATAGAGACCTCGTTCGGTGATGAATGAAGTTTTCTCTTGGTCAGGGGATGCATCTATATTTGGTTGTACCCAGAATAGGCATCCATGAAGCTCATGAGCTCGTGCCCTGCAGTTGCATCGACTAACTGATCTATTCTTGGAAGGGGGAAGCTATCTTTAGGACATGCCTTGTTAAGATCTGTGTAGTCAATTAATAGAGCTCCAACGGATGGAAACATCAAATCTGATATGCCTACAGGTGCAGGTCCAAAAGGTGCTGACAGCAACCCCCCTACTAGTGCGGACAGTGCCCTCTACGTTTCTGAGAATAGCAGGCTGTCCCAGAGATTTTCTGTTCTCCAACAGAACACGCAAGACCCTCCTTTACACACAAATAGCTCCACTAGTGCTGAAGCAAGCCAAGTCAACTCCACGTGTCACTTAGCTGCTGCATCTCTTCTCATGCAAGGTGATGCTCTCGCCACAAATTTAGCTCTCAGACTTGCTATCCGATCCTCAGCTAGTGCTGCTGGCGTCCATTCAGTGGAGGACTTGTTCGGTGCTGGGGTTCCCATTACCCTACCTGCATCAGCAGTATGCACTAGGGAGACAATCTCGAATTCCAATAGGCTTGAGCCATCGATCCATTCCACTCTAGGCATTAGAGATATTCCTAATGCATCTCCTGATGTAGTTAGCCTCGTTGCCAACCAGATTGGTGGTTCCCCACAGGTCTCGTCAGCTCTTAACCAAAGCCCCATTTCCCCTTTTCACCCCCAAACACCTGTCCATCAGACTGCCTTCGTCTCTCATGAGAAATTATCCCAGCCCCTTCCGCATCAGTCTAGCACTTCACAGCAAGGCCCCGTATGGTCCTCCCTTTTCCAACCTCAGGCCCCTGCTAAAAAATTCATTTTGGAATACCAGCAGCCCCAAATTGAAGGGAATCGAATCACGGTTGAACCACCCCAAGGGGCATTCATGCAGGAGTTCAAAACTGGGAAAATACATTAATGGGTTACTTTCTCGATCGGAAAATGCCATACCTATGGGTCAAAAGGGTTGCTGAAAAATTATGGAGTAAAGATGGTCTTTATGAAGTTCTAACTAATGGTAATGGGTTTTTCTTCTTTAAATTTGATTTTTTGCAAGCTATCAATAATATTCTTTAAGGTGGTCTTTGGCATTTTTCTGGGCGCCATATAATTCTTCAAAGATGGAAACCTGGTATGGCCTTATCTAAAAAAGATGTGGCTAGAATTCTTGTTTGGGTTAAGTTTTTCAATGTCCCTTATGAGCTTTGGACAGCTCAAGGGCTAAGCTACGTTGCTAGCGCCATTGGTAAACCACTATATGCAGATTCCCATACTGAAGCTCAATCCCGAATTAGCTATGCCAGGATATGTGTTGAGGTCGATGCTACCACCGATCTTCCTGATTGTTTTGATATCAAAATTCCTGATCAGTCCAAAGTGGAAATTTTAGTTGAATACCAGTGGCTTCCATCCATGTGCACCCACTGTCATACCTTTGGTCATCGGCTTGCAAAATGCCCGTCTATGAAAACTGCTGAAGGAAAGTCCGATCAACCCCCTATCCACGATGCTCCCATCAAGAACAAGAGTGAATGGAGAGTGGTTACACGTAAGGGAAAGGCCATCCAAATTGACGATTCTCTTATCTCTAATAGAACCTCCGATGCTGCCACTCAACCTGCAAGTTTCACTCAGGTTACCGAGCAGCCAATCAATTATGATATCCAGTTGCTTAAAACAGTGGAGATTGGTGCTACTAGCACTACTACTCTCCTTGATAACTCTGTTAGCACCTCGGCCAATGCCTCTCAGCCTGAATTCTCCACCAAGATTACAGAACAGCAGGAAACTCCTTATGCAATACAGCCCATAAATCCAATAGAGATAGGAACCACCAGTAGTGATCCTCTCCTTGATTGCCCAGATATACTGCAATGTGAATCTTATCAGAACCCCTCTGGTCATGTTACGGCCATGCCTTCTAGTCAGCCTCCAAGACTCCTCCTCCACAATGCAGGTGCTGAGTTTCCGTTGTCCCCAAATATAGCTAATTCTAGCAGGTCTCTTCCAGACAACGACAGTCCAACCGCAGCTCTCTATTCTGATTCAACAGCTTCTCCTGAATCTAATTCTTTAGCGGACAGAACGACCAAAGTTGATGAGGTTGACACTGGAAGTAATTACACTCGAAATTAGCTCAAGAAGCAAAGACGGCAGAGAAGGCTTTTAAGGAAAAAAGGGACACCAGATCCCAACCCCCTTTCCTATTCTCCATGAATTTTGCATGTTGGAATATACGAGGATTGAACAGCCCCTCAAAGCAGCGTGAAATCCGATCCTTTGCTCGTGATTATTCTCTTTGCTTCATTGGTATTGTTGAGACTAAAATTAAGGCAAGTTCTAAAGATCCTATTTCTAACTCTCTCATTCCTGGATGGTCCTTTCTACATAACTATACTCATGCTCCCTCTGGGAGGATTTGGATAGGATGGAATAACTCTATTTTGCAGATTCACTCTTCCTGTGCCAATGCCCAAGTCATCCACTGCAATGCTACAGTTAGAGCCACCAATTCTCCCATTGCCATTTCTGTTATTTATGGGTCCAATTCTCCAATTCATCGGAATGACTTATGGAGCAATATCTCTCTCCAGGCCTCCATTTCTAAGGATGTCCCTTGGCTGCTGCTTGGCGATTTCAATGCCATTCGTTTCCCTCATGAAAGGAAAGGTGGCAGTTCAGATTGGCCTCCTGTTATGGATGATTGCAACAAATGTTTTATGAACTCTGAGCTAGAGGACTTGTGGTTTACTGGCCAATTTTTCATCTGGTGCAATGGCCAGGCAGCCCCCCTTACCATTCAAAGGAAGCTTGATAGAGCTCTAGTTAATCAAGAATGGCTCACCTCTTTTCCTTCTGCGGAGGCTGAATTCCTTCCCCCTGGATTATCTGATCACTCCCCAGTTATAGTTAGATCAGGCATTCCTTTGAAAAAAGGCAAGAGTCCTTTTAAATTCTTCAATTTTTGGGCTGATGATGATGATTTTCTTCCTACCATTGCACGGGCATGGAACTCTGCTATCCAGGGCACAGCTATGTTCATCTGCTGCCAGAAACTAAAGAAAGTTAAGTTTGCCCTTAAGGATTTCAACCAAAATAAATTTAAGAACATTTCCTCAAGAGCCCAAGAAGCTCGCTCTAAGCTTCATGACATCCAAATTCTTCTCGAGCAGAATCCAGGGTCTAGTGGGCTCATCTAGGAGGAAAAAGAAGCTCGCCATCTTTATTATTCTATCCTCTCCAGTGAGGAGTGCCAAGCGAAAATCTCATGTTCAATGGCTTTCCGAAGGTGATCAAAACACTTCATTCTTCTTCAAATCAGTGAATAGCAGAAGAAATCGTAATAAGATTGTCAGCCTTCTTGATGCTTCTGGTAATCGAATTGAGGACATTAAGGAGATTAAGGGTACCATTGTCAACTATTATCATGATCTCCTCGGCCTCATGCTTGAGAGCGTTGCAGGTATTGGTTGTGTGACCTCGGTCCTTGTGAAAATCACAATATTTGGTCTGATCTTGGTAGCTAGGGTCTCCTTTCAAAGGCTCCGGCCATCTCAGATTTTCTCGAGATCTTACTTGCTTCAGTATGTTGTACGAAGAGGTGTTCAGAGGAGTGAAGTGGTTGAATTCCCTCAGCCCAGAATTGTAAGAGGTTCTGGGGGCCCCCTTTTTTTCTGGGCTCCTGGCTCTTTTCCTAGCCGAGCTGGTATCCTTCCTTTGGTCATCCTTCTTTTGACCATCTTTCTTCTGGTCGTCCTTCTGAGCTTGTTCCTTGACCTTTCTAGAGGTGTCCCTGGCCTCTTCCAAGTTAATGTACTTCCTTGCCCGGTCCATAAGTGCCGCCATATCCGCGGGGGGATTTTTGGTCAGGGAGTCTCTAAAGCCTCTTTGTGCAAGACCAGCGGCCAGAGCAGCCACTTGGAAACCGGAGCTACAGTCTGTTACCTCGGTCAGCATAGCATTGAAACGGGCTTTATACCCCCTGAGTGATTCTTCCCTTGTTTGCTTTATGTTTAACAGGAATTCCGGACCCTTTCTCAGCCTCCTACTAGTCATGAACCTGTCCAGGAATCTCCTGCCAAGCTCATAGAAGCTAGACACTGAGTTTGGCAGGAGGTGGTGGAACCACTTCAGGGCGGTACCGTTGAGGCTGGTCACGAACGTTCGGCATAGAAAAGCATCAGAAGTACCGTGTAAAGCCATGGTGTGCTGGTAGTGGGAGAGGTGGTCCCCCGGGTCCCCAGTCCCATCATAAGGGGTGAATTTGGGGACGATAAATTTCTTGGGCCTCTCCTCAACCATGATAGCATTAGTGAATGGGGTGGCCGACCTCCTGAGCAGTCTGGCCAGCTCGTCCTGTTCCGGATACTGGGCGCCTCTTATAATGGCAGTGCGGTCCATTGATTCGGCAACTTCTTCGGCTCTTATTGACCCCCTTGGCAAGATGGGCTGGTGTGAGGCAGGTCTTGTGACTTCAGGGCCTACATGAGTAGGCTGATCTTAGCCCATTACTGGAGGGTTGTTCTGATTCTCTTACACTGGTGGTGCAGGAACCACTCGAGGTGGTGACCCTTGTGGAGCGTGGTTCACTCCCGAGGCCCCAGGGATGGGGATTCGGGTGGTGCTACGATAATGGACCTCCAAGATAAAGGTGGGAACTCCCCGGTCGGCTGCTGTTGACAGCTGGGGATCTCCATGAATATCGGCGGCCATAGGAGGTTGCACCTCCTGAGTGTTTGTGGCAACAGGTGGATTTCGAAGATTGGTTTCATGATTCTAGGTGAACATTGCCAGGGTCCTGGACATGGTCAAGAGCTGTTCCCGTAGCAACTAGTTTTGCCGCCTAGTTTCGACAAGCTCCTGTTGCACGGGATCAGTCACTCGCCCTCTTCCTCGTCCGGCAGTCGGTTGAGGATGAGGGTTTTGAGTATTCGTCCTGGGTCGCAGGTTGGGAGCCATGATCCTTTGATAAAAGGAAGATGAGCTTTGATTAAGTAGAGCACTTGGTGATTGTCGTTCCCACAGACGGCGCCAAACTGATGCTGTACTTTTTGGCCCACGAGAGATTCAAGCTTGGCTCCCTGCGAAACACTCGAAACAGAAGATCAGAGGACCACCGGGTTGGCTCCGGCGGTAGCCGCTCCGATGCTTAAGTCAATAAACTGAATTGAAGGACTGTAATGAAAGCCAAATACTGAGCATGAAAGTAAAGCGCACCTTTAGGGTTCAATTTATAGGCAATGGCTCTCCCAAGTTGATTAGGATTTGGAACCATGAATATAGGGATTGGATCTTCGGAGACATCAGTTACCTTGTTGAATATGGTAACTCAGTGTGGCAGTTTCCTTGTTGGAGACAGTTTCCTTATTTCCTGCTCAGTGCTAATTGAGGCGGTGATAAGGTCTGATTATTGGTGTGTTGTACTGCCGACTTGCATCTGCATACGCTTAGCTTTGGAGGAGAGCAGCCCTGCTTTGATACTATGAGCTCGGTCCATATGTGTTGTGCCTTTGATCGATCAAGGATGAGGTATATGACCGAGCATGAACTGAATGACCGAACATAAGTCATATGACCGAGCATGAACTGAATGACCGAACATAAGTCATATGACCGAGCATGAACTGAATGACCGAGCATAAGTGATATGCATTTACACGTGTCATGTAGTGGTTGGTGTGTCACATAGTGGTATATCAGTTCCCATTCAAATGGGGAGGAGAATTCACCTCAACTTCTTTAGGTTGCATATCCTTACTTTTCCTCACCTACTTAGTAGGAAGATTGCATTGACTTTGGCCATCCCCGAATTTCTTGCATTTAGAACAGAACTTAAGGATCCATTGGTATTCAACATAAATAGTAACACTTGTTTCCTCATTCAATTGAAGCTTAAATTGTTCCGGGAGGTCCGTTCCAAGTTCAATTTCAATACAAATACGCGCAAAAGTGATTCGGCTAAGCTGCTCGATTGTGGCATCTGTATAGAGGGGTTTGCAATAGCACTTGTAACATAACTTAACCCTTTTGCTCTCCATAATTCTAAGGGAATGTCATAAAACCGAGCCTATACGGGAATTGTCCTAGAGGCTTCCTTTGAAAGTTTCATTTTAAGGCTCCATTTCTGTAAAATTATGGGGCGCCTAGAAAACTGCCATGGTCCCCTTTCTAAAACGGTGACCATTGAGGTAGGATCCGAAAACTTGAAAAAGAAAAATCCTCTTCTGTTAGTCAACACCTCTTCTAAACCGTCTTTGCCCCATAGTTGAAAGGCCACATTGTTAACCCATTGGTAATTTAATTTTTGGTCCAGAAAATAGCCCACCAAAGTTATAGCCCACATTTTATTTCCTTCATTTCAGGAGGGGTTTGGACCACCACCTTGTCTTCTTTCACGCGTAGCGCCACGTACACAAGGGTAAAACCCTTATGCTGAACATTGTTATTGACCACATGGCTCCATGATTTACCCATCGAATTTGCCACATTTTCAGCCCCCATTACCACACTATTAGGCAACCCCATTGGTCTCCCATCAATGTCCAAAGGGGACAGCCCCTTGCTCGACCAAAAAGTTTCTCCAACTTCTTTGGATCAAGCTGCATTTCCCGAATTACGAAGTGCATGTGTCAAAATCTCATGGGATTCCAATTGCTACAAAAGATGATATGATAGGCTATGGAAAGTCAAACACTTAAGCTGTCCTAGGAAGTAATAGAAGGTCCTTTTAAGGTATTATACTCTCTAAAAAAGGGGAAAATTCAGATGGTGCAGCCCTATTTTGCCCAGCTATTTGCAGCGATAACGTGCTGCCCAATAAAACTGAACATGGGGAAAATCTGTTGGTTATTACATGAAGCCAAAGAAGTGATGGGAGGTCATTCCAAGGTATGAGAAAAGGGGGAAGTTCTAATAGTGCAGCCCTACTTTGCCCAATTATTTGCTGCTGTAACGTGCTACACAATAAAGCTACACATGGAGAAAATCTGTTGGTTAATACATGGAGCCAAGGAAGTGATAGAAAGTCATCTCAAGGTATGAAAAAATGAGGAAAATATATGGTGCAGCCCTTTATTGCCCAACTGGTTGCAGCAGTAACGTGTTGCCCGATAAAGTAGAAAGTGGGGAATCCGCTGGTAAAACATGGAACTAAGGACGTGATGGGAGGTCTTTCCAAGGTATAACACCATCCCAAAAAGGTGCAAATGCAGACCAAGCATCCCTAGCTAGTTGCGACAGTTATGTGATGCCCAAGAAAGCTGAAAATGGGGAAAGACCATTGGTTAAATCATGGATCCAAGTGGTTAACAACATTCAGCATAAGGGTTTTACCCTACAGTACGTGGCCCAATGCGTGAAACAAGACAAGGTGGTGGTCCAACCCCCTCCTAAGGTTTTGAATGAAGGGAATAAAGTATGGGCTACAACTTTAGTGGGTTATTTTTTTGGACCAGCAATTGAACTACCAGTGGGTTAACAATGTGTCCCTACGTCTTTAGGGCAAAGATGTTTTGGAAGAGGTGTTGACTAATGGTAGGGGCCTATTCTTCTTCAAATTCTCGGATCCCACTTCAATGGCTGCCATTTTAGGAGGAGGACCACGGCATCTTTTTGGGCACCCCATAATTTTGCAGAAATGAAGGCCTAAAATGAAACTTTCAAAGGAAGCCTTTAAGACAATACCAGTTTGGGATCGTTTCTATGACATACCCTTAGAATTGTGGATAGCAATGGGGTTAAGTTATGTTACGAGTGCTGTTAGCAAACTCCTCTATACAGATTGCACTACCAAGCAGCTAAGTCGAATAAATTTTGCGCGTATTTGTATTGAAATTGAACTTGGTAAGGCCCCCTGGAACAATTTGAACTTCTATTGGATGAGGAAACAAGTGTTACTATTTATGTTGAATATCAATGGATTCCTAAGTTTTGCTCTTAGTGCAAGAAATTCGGTCATGGCCAAAATCAATGCAAACAACCCACTAAGCTGGTGTGGAAGGGAAAAGATATGCAACCTAAGGAAGTAGAGGTGAATTTTAATCCCAATTTGAATGGGGATTCTAACGTTCAGCTAGGGGAAACTAAAGGTATTAGTGGCCAACCCCACCTAAGGGTGAGTATTTATCCTAGAAAACAAAGTATGAATCTACAAAATCAGTTTCAAGTGTTGTATGAGAGTGGGGAAGCTTCCACTAGTTCCAATCACCAAGAAGACACAGGGACTAAAGAAGTGGGCTGCAATGAAAATAGCAAAGAGAATTATTATCAAGTGGCTGCTAGAGTGGAAAGTAATCATCATTTAGAGGCAGGGGGACCATGTCACGACCCGAAACCCACCCTATGCGGATCTCGTGTCGCGGGGGCTGGCTTAATGGCCGTCCCTACTTTGTTTCATTCTTTTACCAATGATAACAGTAAATAATGTAAACATAACATTAAAGTGCGAAAGCCTTATTACAAATGTTGTTCAAAGACTGAAATTAAAACTGACAATAAACTAAACATGAACCACTCTTAGGTGGTGAGTACATGGGAGAGACTATATCAGTCTATTGTGCTCCTCAACTGTCTCCCTACGCCCCTGACCTCTTACTGTGGTTCTATAGCATTCTCACCTGAAAAATATAATGAATGGGATGAGCTAACAAAGCTCAGTAAGTAAAAAAGCCGATCTCAAATACAGGTTAGGGATTACATAGGAAAACATGAATTCAAGGTAACATGATAGCCAGTTATGAGAACGATTATAGTTAACAGTAAAGTGCAACAAGGCCAATGAACAGTAAAGCCCAATAACAAGTCTGAGTGGTGGTGTAGCATGTAACATGGTGGATATGGATAAAGCACAATAATCATAATCAACATGAATATTGCCTCAATAAAACGGTCACAGTCAAGTACAATAAATGAGAGAACAGTTAATGCATATAAAATACCCTCATAACTTCATATGTTAAAACACCCCCATCACCATATGTCCGATCACAAATTCGACCCGTAGGTCCCATTAATCGGACTGTAGGTCCTGTTAATTAATAAAAACACCCTTATCACCATTTGTCCCTTCACAGTCCCGACTCGTAGGTCCTGCCAACTTAGAAAGCAATCGGATGGATATTGTGACTGAGCACAATCCGACATTCAATAATAAATCAAGATTCTATTGTGATTCTATAAGAAGTGCATAAGGTATGAATGGCATGCGGTAAACGTCAATCAATAAATCTTTCAAGGCGCAGTACAAAATAGCAACAATGATGTAACAATCAATAGGCAACCACCAAATAGGACAATATCAATGGTGGGATAACAATGGTGGTTACATACATGAGTACAAAGTTTTGGCAGTAATAGAAATTATATGGCTTGGAAAACCATGCATAAGAGATAGAATTTTACTTACCTTATCAATGCGTCTTAGTATTCCATGACTTTCCCTTTTCCTTTCGAGTCTCCTATTTATCAGTAAACACATTTTAGTTTTAATGTCATTTATCAAATTTATGCCTCCTTATCATGAATATCTCTTTTACTAATTTAGGCTTTTACGATTTGCAATTTAAACAAGTTTACCCAAGAGCAAAAATGGTCTTTTATGTGTCTCTATTTTTTGGATTCTGTTTTCACAATTTGGACTATACCGTTGAGTCCAGAAGGTTTGAAATAATAAAAATTTACTATTTATTTAACGCAGTCGGAGTCCTTTTGACTCATATTTGACATAGGGATTGTCACATCCCGCACCCCACCCTACGCGGATGCGAAAGATGTGATGCCAGTTAGCCGCCTTGCCAGTCTTCGACCGACAATGCGACCAACCAAAGGCAATCTTCTGAACCTTACAATGAATTGCATTCCAAATGTAGGGTCAGAACAGCGGAAATTAAAACCTTTTTATCTCGAGAACGCAACTCATCAATATACCACAATTAGAGGTATGTACCACAGAGCAAGTCTATAATCAAACAATTAATAACTCTAAGCCATAGATCACATCCACAACCAGACATAAAACACAGAGCATATTTAATCCCTCTGGAATACCATTACCATGAGCCATGTCCCTACATATCTCTTGTACATGGATAAGTCAACTATATCATCACACTCACCGGAATAGCTAGAGCCAACCCATCAGAACCCAAGTCTCCACATTTTATTGCCATCCAATCTTCACTTGGGAATGCCTTTCAGTCTACACGAATCATGTCCTTGTGCTTTCTAATCCAATGGAGTTATATCCTGAAAAATATTAAATAAATGGAATGAGCTTAAACAAGCTCAGTGAGTAACATAGCTTCCTGCCATGGGTTTCAAAACCAGCTCATATATATATATATATATGCATGCTCAAATGTAACTCAGATAGAACAATGCAGCTCAAGTAGAACAGATACAACTCAAATAGAACGGATACAGCTCAAAGTGCCTGAACCTTCCCCAGGTAGTGTGGGATGCCGCACAAGATAATCCGTCAGTCACCCACCCCACACATGGACGCCCACGTCCCCACAGCACACTACCGGTTGGGGTCGGTATCAGAGCGGAACAGATAGGATTGAGCGGATGCTGAGTCTGGGCGTCCCACAGAGCCAGCCATCCATCCACTGATATACTCAATCCCGAGGGCCCAAGACTCATGTAACAGGATAAACACGAATCAGACTCCAATAGCGTAGAGAAGTTGGAACAACAGACTCCAATAAAATCAGATCAGGAGATATCAAGAAGCAGGACAGGATCAAACCATATGTAATGCAGTGTAAAGAGTATGCATTAAAACATATGCATTAAAACAGTACAGTGTATAAAACAGTTCAGCATATAAAGCAGTACAGTATGTAGAAAATATAGAGCAAGTTAGGAGTCCGAGTTACTCACAGACTTAATGCTTATCTCCCTTGCACAAATATCCTAATATTCTCCAGATACGTCTTTAGGCACGTCCTTCGTATCCTAAATAATCATCATCCATTACAAACAGATTAGAATATAACAATTCATGTCTTATTTATCAACCTAAGCATCCATCGGGTCACCTATGATAACCTAATGGTCTATTACCCTCTCACTGGGTTTCAACTAGGCTATTATATCCTTTAATTAAGCTTAGTAGCTATCAGGATAATAATCTAAATCATTTAGACTCTATCGTTATCTATCAAGCACTTATTTAATCTTGATGAAAAGCATTATAATTTTGCTAAGTCCAAAACTAAATTTATCATTGCATTTAGACCTTAGATTTAATATAAATTCTATATTCCTAGGTCTCATTAAAATATTTGCTGGTTGCTCTATTAGCGTTGGATTTTAATATCAATTTCCATGGGCCTTAGTTTGCCTCTTCAGTTTCATAAATAACAAGCATCTATCAAATTCCACCCAATTAATAACAACGGTTTGCCAACAACGAAATTCTAAAACAGAGAGAGAATGAGTTCTTAAAACAGAAGAATCAAAGCACAGAAATCTTACCTTGATCCCACCACTCTTTTATGTATCCTCTTTTTTTTTTTTTTTTTTTTTTTCTCTGGCCTAACCTTGTAACAAGTATACCAGTCCAACGACTCACAATTTCTGCAATATGTTCTGCTCCAACAGTCTCTGCTAACATTAAATTCTCTTCTGTGCTCCTTTCAAGCTTTACTATCACAGGCTTCACTTCAATATCTGAATTTAGCAGCTAATCTGATCAAGAGCAAGATAAATAAAATCTGTAACCTAAATTTCTGCTATGGCTTAATTACCCATTGCAGCCAATCTAACAGCAGGTCCAACAATGCCTACCACACCAACATCCAATAGTTACATTTCCAAAGACTAGGATTCTGCTTCCCGTGTGTATAATTTAAGACTTCAACATTTCCAACCTTAAGACGCTCATGAGCTTCTCCATTTTCATCAATTTCCTCATCGCTAGCCCAGCAAAACAGGTTCAGTCCCAGTTCTCTTCCTCTGTTTTTCACCAACACACCTGGGTTTGTTCCCTTTATTTCCCACTCTAAAGCCTCTACCAATTCCTTCTTGCCGCAACTACCTCAAAACCGTCTGATACTTACTCGACCGACAAATCCTCTGGACCGCAATCTATTGTTTCCTTTGAAAATCTCTGTAGCCAAAACTTCTTGTCCAAGAATTCTGGGGCAATCACATCGATGGCCTCCAGATGTAACCGAGGCAAAATGGCGATCAATGCCGCAGCACAAACTAGCCCCTGATCCACCTCTGTTCTCAACTGGAAACGGTAGAACAGAGGAACCCCACAAAACCTTACTAAACCAAATCGACCCTCAATCATTCATCCAACAATTAATACAACGAGATCCATTCTGTGCAGCAAACTGCTTCACTCTGCACTTCCGTTCCCCCTTTGCACTGTTACACAAACTTACACATCGTCATCACCCCAAATAGAGCAGCTCACTCCACCATATCCTCGTTGCAACCGCTGCCTACAACGGCCTCCATTTCCTCTGTTTTCTTACCAAACAAAACAACAGTAACAACACCACTAAAACCACATAAAAAAAATCCCAAATTCAGGTATAAAAATCTGCTGCTTCAAATCTGAAATCAACATGACTAGCCCATCAAATTGGAAAGCAGGTGCTGCCGCACCGCTGCTGCTGCACTTCCGTCCCTCTTGCGTCGCTACACAACATACACACATATACCCCATTACATGCATACGCACAACCCTGCTGTACCGCCCCTTGCGGAATTCCTCTAACAACAGCGCCTACTGTATAAAGCTCGGAAGAATAATAATAATAATAATATATATCTATATATATATATATATATATATATATCTTATTTTGGCTCCTTCTTTTGAACTCTAGAAGAATATAAATATAATTTATATTATACTTGCACCAATATGTTTTCCCTCATATTTCTATATATATATATATATATATATATATATATATATATATATATATATATAGAACCATACATACATATATGCGTCTAAGCATAGGTTCCGTTATATAATACGGTAATATTTAATCTTCCTATTTCATAAAATATTAATTTATGGAATACCGATACATTTGGCATAAAGCCAAGACTCGATATTATAAATATTTATTTTAACTGATATTGGATACCCGTTCATGTCATATATTGAATTCATATTTATAATTAATTTTTCGCATCCCATTTATTAACCTCGGCACTCGGTTGACCGAGTCGTCTATTTCCCGAGCATATATTATTTTTTTTTGGTCTGGATTAATTTCATATTTTCTAATAATTAATCCAATCATGGTTTACTGTATTTTGGTTTATCTCAATTTATTAATATCACAGAACTAATTTTTATTATATTAGGGTGCCGGCTCGGTTATGTCAGATTTTTGGGGTATTATAGGGATATTTTGGTCATTTTGGCATTTCTACGGGTATTTTATTTTTGGAACCCCGTCTCGCAAAACGGACCTCACCATTGGATCCAGAAGGTTCAAAACAGTAAGTTTACACTATTTATATGTTTTATTCGGGCATCAGGGCTATTTTTCATAATTAAATTAATATAATTAATTTAACAATATAACATTATATTATATATTTATTTTGCTATAATTTTGAACAAATGGAGGTTGTGCCACAATGGCCCAATCTCCTGTATCAAGGCTTCCCCCTTTCATTCGGTTAGGGGTTCAAACTCCCTGGCTACGCATCCCACTACTTTGGCTTTTTTAGTTTTTTTTTTTTTTCTTTTCTTCATCTCCAGTTCGGTCCTCCTTCCCTTTTCTTTCTTTCTTTTTTTTTTTTTTTTTTTTTCTCTTCTCCAATTCAGCCCAACCTGCCCTTGGGCGGGTCTGACCCGACCAGGCTGCCAAACCTAATCACGCCCATCCCTGCTTCTTCTTCCTCGTTTCTCTGGCGCCATCTCCAACATCCCTTACGGTGCCGGTGCCGGCGACATTTTTTCGGTGGCTGTTCAAAATTCCAAAAACATGGAAATGTTCCAAATATTTCAAGGATCTCGTTTTTCTAACCAACCCGACTTTGGGCAACCCAAAGGCCGTCGAACAGCCACTCCTAGTGGCTGCTCCGGCAAGAAGCCATTATCCAGCAACTTTTCATTTTGCTTTTCTCACTTTTTCGACGCCCATTTTCGATGTATTTTATATCAAATTGACTCTAAAGACCTCAATAATTCATTTGGGTTTATTTTTAGCTTCAACTGGGGTACGTTTCTTCCACCCATTATTTTTTGCCACTTTTCTCGTTTCATTTCTCCACCAAAAATTCTCTCGTTTCTTCCTAAATTCATCATTTTTCCTACTCTTTCAAACACTATATTTCTTTGGGCATTTAGTTTAAGTTTTCAAAAAATGAAAATATGTACAGTAAGAAAATTTCAGAGAAAGGAAAAAAATGAAAAGCTTACCTCTCTTCTCCTTTTCTTCTTCTTCTTCTGAATCTACAACCTTCACTCTCAATCCCTTGCCTTCTGTTTTCTCCTCTCTTTCTACCTTCCTATCAAACCACTCATGCATGCATAAGATACAACTGCCCCACTTTCTCTCTTCCGTTTCTTTTCTTCTACTTGTAAGCCCCTCCTTAATATGTATTTAATTACATAACACCAACTCACATATATATATATATATATATATAACCTACCTTACGTATTTCCAGCTATATATGTATATATATACATATACTTACAACTATATATATATATACACATCTACATCTACATATATGTATATATCTCCATATTCTATATATATATATATATATATATATATATATATATATATTATTTTCCTTTTATTTTTCTTTTTTTCTCCTTTTTTTTCCTTTCTATTTCATTTTTTATTTTATCTATTCGTTTGAACTTTTATTATTTACTATTTTTATTTTTTTGGGTATTTGTTCCTTGGCTTACCCAGCATCACCCGAGCATCATTCGTACAATCAAAGTTATTGAGATGCCAAATTCGTTCATTTTATTTAATGTCATAACATGAAGCCTTATAGGTTTAGTTTACATGGCTCACTCAGTTACGATTTGTGTAACACCCCAATTACTTAACTGGCATGTTTTGTGTATTGAAAACTGTTTTGGGAATGAAATGTCAGGTTTAGCTAATTTAATGTCTATTTGTAATAGTGATAAAACTCGAATTAGCTAATTATGGGAAACTCGAGAAAATAAAAACCGACATTGGACCATGGTCAATGAAAGATATTCTAAGTAGGAAGTGACAGAAAGAAACCGCACTGAAAAATGAGTTACGGATTGAAAGTTAAGGCCAAAACAGTGAAACTGGAATTCCGCGACAACCAAACAGGGCCTTAACCAGAAAAATATGAGAAAATGGTCACTTGGGAGGCCAAGGGGAATTGAACCCTTAACCTACCAAGGTAAGTAATTTTGTCCCAAAAAGTTACCAACTAGGCTGTTGGTTACTTTGTGTACATATGCACTAACATATGTATATAACCTCAATTCTTGCCCAAGCCACCACCCAAACTGGCCAATGGCCTTGCATGCATTCCCTACATCATTGCCCTACATCTTCTCCATCAAGTCAATCAGCCACTAACCCCACTAAGGGCAGAGATACACTCATATATATGTGTATAACCCTATATATATATACATAACTTGCACCAAAGAATTCTCTCTTTAGAGAATTCTGAAATACCAAACAGTGAGAGTGTGTGAGTTCTGTTGAGTGTACGTAGGGTTGGCTGAGAGGGAGAGTATAGAGAGAGAGAGAGAGAGGAAAGGAAGCTTGTGCATGCATATGTGTTGTGAGAAATTTGGCCATTAGAGAGGAAAGGTGAAGGCTTGAGGATTGCAGTGCATGACCTGAGGGAGTCGAGGGATACTGTGAGAGGTCTGGGTCGAGCCATAACCGAGAAAGACAGCACTGTGAAGGTAAAGTTCCAAATTATCTTCAATTCTTGTTTTGTAAATTTTGGAACTGTTTGATAGAATTAGACTGCATGCATGTTTTATTCTTGATCCTAGGAATTTTTCTGAACATGTTGCATGGTTTAGAAGTGTCGGATAGGCCATGAAACCATGGAAACCGAGCTGACCTCCATTGATGAAGCTTGAAAAACCAGGTCTGAATCGACCATAACAGTTCAAAGTTTTGCATGTTAAGACCTAAAATAGACCCTGATAGGATCTCAACCATATACCTACGTGACCCCAGAACACCGTATAGCCCCATGAAATTGGAAATGAACCCACGGGTTTAAAATCCAATCCGTTAAAACTCGAGACTAAACTGAAAAAATGAAGATAGGGTCTTGATCCTTATGGTCTGTAGGTCACGTAGCTTCAAACCACACACAAAATGGTCGAGAAATGAGGATGCTAGATCGTGTTACAGGTCACGGTTATCCTCTTGAAAATAGAACCTGTTAGAGTGATTCGATGCTTGAGATCGATGTTAAATGGTTGGTATAAAATACAGAAACCGAATGGAGTCGAAAACAGCAAGAAACCGTGTCCAAATCATCACGAAAATGGAAGTGAAAATCTGCAGAAATTAGGGCAACTCCGAGTCATTCGATGGGGAAGACAGAGTTGACTCGACCGAGTTGACCGAGTCAAGTCGAGTTGGCCTAGTCGACTAGGACACGTGTCTGTCCAGGAGACGGCCACCACATTAATTAAACTGCGTCGTTTTGGAATACTGGTTTTTAAATTATTTTAGGGCTGACGTCATCATGACGTCAGCAGTGTGACCAACCGGTCAGAACCGGACTGAACCGGACCGGTTCAGTTGCAAAGAGACTGAACCCTTTGGTTCAGTTTTGAACTTTTGAAATTTACAAACTGACCCCCACTGTTTGACAGAATTAAACTAAGGCCCAGATTTTGAAAATCTTTTGCAATTATACCCCTGAAAAATTAAATAAAATAATAAAATAATTATTTAATTATTTTATTAAAAGGGAATAATTACCATATTGCCCCTGGACCTTAAACAAGTCAAACGAAGTCCGAATTTAATAATTGAATAGTGTAATCTTACTATTTCGGGCATTCCGGACTCAATGGCTGAGTCCGATTTGTGAAACCAAGTCCTGAAAAATACAGACATGTAAAGGGTAAATGACCGTACTGCCCCTAATGACACATAGGGCCAAATTACACTGAAGGATAGTCCATTTTAACTATGTTGGGCATTCCGGACTCAATGGTGAGGTCCGTGACTGCAAATAAAGTACCGAAAAATATAACATATGAAATTACCATAGTACCCCTGACCCTGTACAAGGCCCAAATGAAGTCCGATTAAAACGGAATTAATACCAGTGATAGACCTGACACTTGTGAAACTGTATACATGATTAGATGACGAATCCGAGACAGAAATTATGTGACGGCAAAAATGACCGAAATACCCCTGATATACCCGGACCCAGATTTAAAAGCCGAGAGAGTCTAAATTGACTTTCTTTGACTTTCCGAACTCAATGGTTAGGTCCATAATACGAAAATCAGAACCGATAAATGTGTGAAAGCATGAAGCTACCAGAAGAGTAATGAGATTTGTTCTAACATGTTAAACAGTGTTCTAGGTAAAAATATCACCTAAACTACCATGGACAAACAGGGCAAGAAATTCACCATCATGACTAAGGCCCAAAGGTTAGCCGATGAGAAACAGCAAAGGTTTATGCAAGACTTACTGTGGCAGCAAAAAGTTATTGAGCGCCATATTAGAATAGCTAAGTCCACTGAAATCGTCTCCGTCCGGCCCTTCATATATAAGACACCTACTAAGGCAATGATTGCCGAGGCCAAGATGAAAAAACAGGAAGATACTGAAACCCTAAGCCAAATGCTTAAGAGGTAAGACCTATGAACTAGCCACTATAAGTTAGTTCCATGAGACCCATCATAGGGTAGACTTACTCAGTCTAAGGTCATGAGTTGATAAATCTCTATGAATTGTTTTAGGCTTAAGGAGAAAAAGAGGAAGGCTCCGTTCATAGCTTCAAACTCAAATATTGAAGGTGAGTAACTTCTGACACTGTTTAGTTATTGCTCCTTGATCTGCTAAATTGTTTCGGATACCATATGTTTTAATGCAATCGTTTTAAATGCATGCTTTGATCACCGATGACATGGTTTTTAGTTTCTCAAATGATTAACTATACTTCTGATTGATATGCTAGCACCCTGAACCGTTTATCTGTTTTGATCTATTGAACTTGACTTGGATTTATTGAACTATTAATTCCAAACTGATTTAATTACCATGTGATTTAAGCAAAGATTGAATTCGAAACTCTTGCCTGGATATCTGTGTTACTCACTGGGTTTTTTAAAGCTCATTCCATTATTTTAATAATTTCAGGGGAACTCTCAGATGGACAGGTTTAGCAGGTTCAGGACTTAGGGGGAAAATGTTGGAGACCCCCAGATAAAATGATAACCCATTTTTGTGAATCTATACCATTTTTGTACTTTTTGTGTAACTGAACAGATTATGACCTTTTGTGGTGAAACTGTTTTGTAATCTTGATTAAGATAGGACTGACTATGATGTATCCTGAATGCTCTGCCAAGTATATATGTATGCATTCTCTTGTGAAGATTTCGCTGCTTAAATTATATATATCGAATGCATTATGCTTGGGATTTAGATCGGAATGGCCTGTGGTTAGGATTACCGTCGGGGTTTTGCTTTCAAAAAAAAAAACTGATAAAACCCGATGGGTGCCTAACTGGCCTTTGTCACGTGGGCCAAATCCGCACAGGGTGGGTCTGGGGGATGTGACAATTTGGGTCAGGGTATTACATTCTACCCCCCTTAAATTGAGTTTTGTTCTCAAAACTCGAATGTTCATAATCCATGAAACTCTACCACTTCATCATGCCAGTTTCATCATCATAAGTTCCTTTGTAACCTGTCTCTTGGATTTATCTCTAGTCTTCAGATGCTATAGTCTTAGGCAGAAAGATTTCTTTATATAGGGGTTCACCGTTCTTTTGTATTCCTCTTTGTTTTATTTCATTAGTGAATTTGGAAGTCAAGGGTTTGACCTTTAAATTCCTTGAGACTTTTAACTCATTGTCTCGAGATTTTAGTATTAACATCCTTATACGTATCTCTTTAGTTCTCATATCTATGGCATAGGGATCTATTACTTTCATTACTCACCATGAGTCATCTTTTCAGTTACTTGACTATTTCCCCTTGTTACCAGTATCTTGACTACTTCTACATCTAGTCGTTATATTCATTTCATTTGGTACCAAGTCGTGATTACCCTACTGATCATAGGCTATCAACTTCCATTGACATCGTATGGCGCATCATGTGCCAGGTAAAGGTATCTAGTACCTTGCTCTTTTCTTTTCAATCTATTTCTTTGATAGTGGTCATAGGAAGTCAATGGTGTAACTAGCCTACACCATCTCTATGGTTAGAGTGCCTTGGGTTTGTCTTTCAAGTACGTTAAGTTTTACGAAGGACAAAGTATCATATTCCTTTTTGTTTTCATGAGCATCTTTTGGTTCGTGTCAGGACGATTTACTCATATTCTCTTTGCATTACCATTTATATTCCCTGCTCAGGTGTCCTCAAATTTATTCGAACTTTTCGTTTGTGATTTCTCGATAAGATGTTCATTCCTTGCTGATTTATCAATCCTCTTTTCATTTCCTTTTGTATTAGTCTTTGACATTCCTTTCTTTGTGTTCAAATTCGTGTTCATTTATCCTTTTATGAATTAGATAGGTTGAGGAAATCAGTTCCTCTATTTTTCTTTTTTCACATTATAGGCTGGTGCCTTTTACAATTTCTCTTTTCACAGGTTTTAATTCCTCATCCCTTCATAGATTAAGGTATGGTACATATACTTATAAAATTTTAAGGTAGTCTTTTACCCCAGTCACTGATTCATCATGTGATAGTCGACTCCGAAAGCATTCTTCATGGTGTTATCATGTTTGGTTTACCTTAAATTTTTCACATCATTTGATCAGTTCAAATCTCAAAGTCT
Organism: Nyssa sinensis; assembly: GCA_008638375.1. Taxonomy (NCBI): domain Eukaryota; kingdom Viridiplantae; phylum Streptophyta; class Magnoliopsida; order Cornales; family Nyssaceae; genus Nyssa; species Nyssa sinensis. The sequence continues at coordinate 30,461,885 of CM018047.1, read as the reverse complement.
TATGGATTTTTAATTTTATAACCATTATCTTGATTTCACTTATCCTGATTCAGAAAAATTGTTCAACTGTCTCATTTCTTATACTCGTCATCATATTCAATTTTTCATTATATGTTACATTTCTCTCTCCAGTCGTTATGCAACTTTTTTTATTGAAATTTTTTTTTCAAGAACTTATTCCATCCATCTAGCATGTCTCTTCTTTAATTTACCTTGACCCTTGAGATGCTTCAATGATTCATGATCGGTGTGGATCACAAACTCCTTAGGTCAAAAGGTAGTGCTGCCACATCTCTAGAGCGCGAGCAAGAGCATAAAGTTCTTTGTCATAAGTGGGGTAATTCAGGGCCGCCCCACTTAGCTTCTCGCTGAAGAAGGCTATGGGCCGCCTATCCTGCATCAAAATGGCTCCAATTCCTATTCCTGAGGCATCACATTCAATCTCAAAAGTTTTGTTAAAATCAGGTAATAATAACACAGGTGCAGAACATAATCTTTCTTTAATATTAGCAAATGCATTCACTTGATCAATCCCCCAATGAAATCCAACATTCTTTTTAATTATTTCAGTGAGTGGTGTAGCAATGGTGCTAAAATGCTTAACAAAACGCCTATAAAAACTAGCTAAACCATGAAAGCTTCTTACCTCAGTGATGCCTTTAGGCATTGGCCACTCCTTGATGGCCTTGACTTTCTCTTCATCCACCTCAATACCTTTCGTACTAACAACATAACCAAGAAAAATAATTTTTTCCATACAAAAGGTACATTTCTTAAAATTAACATATAACTTTTCACACCTCAACACATCGAACATACATCTCAAATGCTCAATATGTTCATCTAAGTTCTTATTGTACACTACAATATCATCAAAGTACACGACTACAAATTTGCCTAGGAACGCACGTAATACATGGTTCATTAATCTCATGAAAGTACTAGACGCATTTGTAAGTCCTAATGGCATAACCAACCTTCATAAAGTCCATATTAAGTCTTAAAAGCAGTTTTCCATTCATCTCCCTCTTTCATTCTAATTTGATGGTATCCACTTTTTAGTTTTCTCTACTTGTTCTTAAGTGAACTACGAACTTATCAAAGGCATATCCTTTGTGGCGTTCTCACCAAATCTAGGTTCTTGAAACAAGTTTTCAACGGGTCTAGATCATCTTGACTTGATTCTTGGCTTTCTTGGGTAAGTTTAAATTTGATTGTGGGTTCAAGGGATTTCGATCTTACGGGTTCACATCATTGGCTCCTATCGGGTTCTATTTGAGATGATATGGGAGACTGTGTTATCTATGATTCTGGGCTTTCTAGGTCCGCCTAGGTAAGCCTCATCATTGCAGGGAATGAGTGGAGGTGGCCTAGTGCTAACTCTTACCACTTAATGGAGCTTAAGTGCTCTATATCCCCACGAGGTTTAAGCCAAATCAACATATGATGGACCAACTCCAATGGTTGGGCCACCCTTCTGGAGTGTTCTCTACGATTCAACTTGGCATGCGACTCAGGTATCTAGGCCTCAAGTTTCGTGGTGGAAGCTAGTGTGGTTCTCTCATGCTATCGCAAGAGGCTTCTTCATCCTTAGGTTAGCCATTTGGGAGAGGCTTTCTACTCAAGACCGTGTTTTGCAGTTTAGAAGCGACTTTAAAGTGAAATGTGTTTTCTGTGGGTAGCCGTTGGAAGACCATGCTCACCTCTTCTTTGGTTGCACTTTTACTCTTGATTTATGGCTTCACTTTACAGCCAAGTGTAATCTGAGTTAGTCCCCTAGCCCCTGGCAAGACACAATTCAATGGGCCACTCAAACTTTTAAAGGGAAGTCGGCTTAGAGCTATATCAGTAAGTTGGTGCTTTCTACTCTGGTGCATTCTAGTTGGCTTGAGTGGAATCGACAATGTTTCAATGATGAATCAAGAACTAAGATCAGCTTATTGAGGGTATTAATCTGATGGTGTGGAGTAAGTTGATTGGGGACCGCAGCCTTAGACGTTTTCTACTGGATGAAGATTTGTTATTGCGGTGGGATTTGAATTTGGACAATTAGTTGTTGGTTTGGTCTTTTGTCTGGTGGGTTAGGAGGGCAGGCAATCTTGTTGAAGGCCTTCTCTACTTTTCCCCCTTGTTTTTTTTTTTTTTTGAGTTTGCTTTTCCCCCTTGTTCTAGTCTTGTTAGTTTGGTTATTATGTAACTCCTTATTTTCGAGCTTTGTTTTTGCTCCTCTTGTATATCTCTTTTTTTGGTTATAAAAAATTTTACTTACCAAAAAAAAAAAAAGGTCTTCCAAAGGCTGCCCATAGAAAACACATTCCACATCAAGGTCACTTCTAAACTGTAAAACACGGTCTTGAGTAGTAAGCCGCTCCTAAATGGCTAACCAAAGGATAAAACTGCATCTAGGAATAGCATGAGAGAACCACACCAGCTTCCACCACGAAACCTGAGGCCTAGAGACTCGAGTCACATGCCAAGTTGAATTCGTAGAGAACACTTCAGAAGGGTGGCCCAACCATCGGATTTGGTCCATCATATGCTAATTTGGAGTAAACCCCGGGGAAATAGAACGCTTAAGCTCCATTAAGTGGTGAGAGTGAGCACTAGGCCACCTCCATTCATTCCCTGTAATGATGAGGCTTACTCAGACAGATCTAGAAAGCCCGAAGTCATAGATAACTTGATCTCCCACAGCCTCCCAAATAGAGCTCGATGGAAGCCAATAGTCAAACCAAAGGGAAGTGTGCTGACCATTTCCCACCTTGTGCCGAATTAAAGATTTAAAACATGCTCTGAGCTTCATCAACTTCCTCCACACCCAAGAGCAAACCCCTAGACAAGTAGGCTCCCAAAGATGATTTTGCTTCAAAATGTTAGAGCGAACCCAAGCAACCCACAAAGAAGAGCTATAAGCATCACTCAACTGCCAAATATGCTTAGAGGCTACAACTTTATTCTAAGCATCCAGCTTCTTAATCCCCAGGCCACCTTCCTCTTTAGGGTAAGTGACATCATCCCAAGCAACTTTGGCTTTAGAAGACTTCAAATCTAGGCCAGACCTGGGCCCTCATAATCATCTCAATTTCCCTGATAATCTTCTTCGGAAGCACAAAATGCGAAGTCCAATAAACCTACATGCTGAAAATGACTGACTTGATGAGCTATAAACGACCCGCAAAAGAGAGATACTTGGAAGTCCAAGTTTTAACTTTGGACATAATTCGATCAACCAGCCCCTTGCAATCAATAGCCTTCAACTTGGAAGAAATCAGAGGCACCCCCAAGTAACACATGGGTAACTTCCCCTCTTGAAAACCCACTGCTTCCATAATATTATGTTTGCCCTGAGAGGAAACTCCAGAGAAGAAGATGTTGCTCTTTGCCTCATTCGAATTTAACCCCAAGAATTTTGCATATTCTTCAATGGTATCCTTCAAGATTAAAGTAGAGTTAAACTCGCCATGGCAGAATAACATAAGATCGTCAGCAAAGCACAAGTGGGTGATTTTGGGCTGCTTGCATTTCCAATGTTACTTAAAATTCACCTCTTGATCAACTCTCTACCGGAGCATCATAGAGAGACCTTTATAACAGGAACATATAAGTAGGGGGAGAGGGGGTCACCTTGGCGTAAGCCACGTGCACCTTTGAAATAACCTTCAAGAGCACCATTGATAGAAATAGAAAAGATCGAAGTAGTAATACAAGCCTTGATCCACTGAACATAAGTAGCTGGAAACTTCATTAGATCAAGCACATCCAAGAGAAAGTCCCATCGAACTGAATCATAAGCCTTCTAAATGTCCACTTTCATTGCCTACCTCGGGGTGCCCTTCTCCTTAATGATAATTGTGCTTAAGCTCTTGGGCAAGAAAGATATTATCACTAATGCTCCCTCCCAACACAAAGGCAGATTATGCCTCATCAATCAAATTGCCAAGAATAGGTTTGAGACGATTAGCAAGGGTCTTGGTAATGCACTTGTAGATGGTATTACAGCACAAGATGGGGCAATAATCATTTAACTTGGAGGGTATGGGAACTTTAGGCACAAGGGCAATGGCAGTTGCATTGAGCTCACGAAGCAATGAGCTTTCTTGAAAGAACTCTTGGATGGTAGCAATAACATCCTCCCCCACAATATCCCAAGTAGCCTGAAAGAAATTCCCATTAAAACCATCTGGCCCTGGCGATTTCTTGGGGTGCAAGCTAAACAAAGTCTTTTTAATCTCATCTCTACCGACAGACTTACTTAACTGCAGAGCTTGAGCATGAGAAATACCTTTGCTGATGAAATCTTTGAGGTGGTCTTTTCCAGGATAAGGGTTTGAGGGAACCTTCCACAACAAATCATGGTAATAGTCCACAACGGCAACGGAGACTTCCTTGCTATCTTCAATCTTGTTACCAGCTTCATCAAGTAAACTTTTGATTTTGTTGCGATTTCTCCTTTGAGTGATACTCTGGAAAAAGAAACTTGTGTTTTGATCCCCTTCATTAAGCCATTAAATCCTCGACTTCAGCTTCGCTAGGCTTTCCTTCCATTTGCTCAATTAAGTAAAGTGCTGCAAGGCTAGCTTCACTTGGTTCTTCAAATCAATATCAAAAGGATTAGAGTTCAAAGAATGTTGGATTGCAAAGAGATACTGTCGGGCTTCCTCAATAGAGTTGGTAGAAATTTGCCTTATACCTTGGTTTAAAATCTTCAATTCTTTTTTCACTGCTTTAAGCTTCAAACTCTAAATGAACATAGCAGATCCTTCAATATCCTGACTCCAGGCTCTCTGGACAACCGACTCAAAGGCTTCACATTCCAACCGAAAGTTAAAGAACTTAAACGGCCTCCCTTTGATTTAAAATCAACTCTAGTCCGAACAATCATAGGACTATGATCTGACACTCTAGAAGGCAGGAACTCCACTTCTGAATTATTGAAATTTGCCATCCATCTATCACTAGCCAACACCCAATCAAGCTTCCTTAAGATAGTATCATTACCGTACTAATGATTGGTCCGAGTCAAATGGCATCCAGTATACCTGAGGTCCTCCAATTCCGCATCAATAAGGCAGTTATTACATTCCTCCATACAAGGAGGCCAATCCGGACTGCCACCCATCCTCTCATTGCTAAACCGAACAACATTAAAGTCTCCCATGATAATCCAAGGAAAATCATTAATGAGGGTCGCTTGCTGACGTAAACTACTCCAAACCCGTCTCTGCTCCATTACAATGTTGTGACCATAAATAACTGACAGATAAAACCAAATCCCTTTCCCCCTAATTTGGGCAAGGCAATGGACTGCTCCATAGAGTTAAGAAGAGTAATCTGAAGAACCTCATCATCCCACCCAATCCAAATTCTACCATTATCAATATTAGCATGAAGACACATCACAAGGACTCTCTATGCGGTTTTCACAAACCACCTTCTTCTGCCCTATTTCTTTTTGGTGAGTAGAACTAGTGGAGGCTTCTCCCTTTTCATACAACACTTGAAACTGATTCTGCAAATTTACACTTGGTTTTCGAGGAGAGATACTTGCCTTTGAGAGGGGATGGTCACTAACTATGGTTTCCTTTAGCTAAATATTAGGGTCCCCAGTCAAATTGGGATTAGAGTTCACCTCGACTTCCTTAGGTTGCATAGCCTCACTTTTTCACACCTGTAGAAAAGGAAGTTTGCATTGACTTTGGCCATGCCCAAATTTTGCATTTCAAGTAGAACTTAGAAATCCATTGGTATTCAACATAAACAGAAACACTTGTTTCCTCATCCAATTGAAGCTCAAATTGTTCCGGGGGGCCCCTACCAGGTTTGATTTCAATACAAATATGTGCAAAATTTATTCGGCTAAGCTACTCAGTTATGGCATCTGTATAGAGGGGTTTGCCGATAACACTCGCAACATAATTCTAAGGGGATGTCACAGAATCGAGCCCATAAGGCAATTGTCTTAACGGCTTCCTTTGAAAGTTTCATTCTAGGTCTCCATTTTTGTAAAATTATGGGGCACCCAGAAAAGTGCCATGGTCCTTCCAAAACGGCTACCACTGAGATAAGATCTGAAAGTTTAAAGAAAAAGAGGCCTCTCCCATTAGTCAACACCTCTTCTAAACCTTTTTTGCCCCACAAACGAAAGGCCACATTGTTAAACCATTGGTAATTCAATTTTTGGTCCAGAAAATAGCCCACCAAAGTTGTAGCCCAAATCTTAGTCCCTTCATTCAAAACCTCAAGAGAGAGTTGGACCACCACTATAATACCCTGACCCAAGATAGCACGTATACCGAGGTAAACCGGGTCGAGTAGTGTACCATCAGTTGTAACCTGAGTTGTTTAAGCTTTATATCATGATATCATAGGTACTATATGATTTTAGAAGGTGAATGAGTTCAGTTATACAGTCAGTGCTGGGCAACGCCCGAGCAATCCAAAACCATGCCTCGTAACACATAGCCCATGCGTGTGATGAGAAACTAATATATATGTGTATATATGAGTATATATATATATATGTATAAAGTATCTATTTATATATGTATATATATAGTATGGTATATATGTACATATATGTATTATAAAATAAGAAAAGAAAAGGAAGCTGCCAAGCAGCATGCATGCATTGTGTGTTGTGTGTGTGTCGGTTGGTGTGTGTTGTATGTGTTTTATGATATACCATAAAAGAACAGGCCAATCAACACTTGACACGTGTAACCACAATCCGACCTATGCTCAGCCAACATGATTCTCATTCAGCCAATAAGGAAAAACTCAAGCATCCAGATCATCATACAAGGTCGGAAGTGGCCGAACATATATATATCCAGAACAAGTTCACAGGGTTTAGACCAACACTCCAGAACTCGTCACCACCTTAGCGGATGCCGAGCAGGGAATAAGGAAGTGGTCTTCAACAAGGAACCAGTCTTCAACAAGGAAACTACCATCTATGGTTATCTTTATGCAAGGTAGCTGCAACTTCCAGTAATCAAATCCCTATATTCAGGGCATCTATGGTTATCTGTATGCAAGGTAACTGCAATCTCCGGTGATCAAATCCCTATATTCATGGCTTCGAATCCTAATCAACTTAGGAAAGCCACGGCTTATAAATTAAACCCTAAAGGTACGCCTTATTTTCTATGCTCATTCTTTGGCTTTCAATACCGTCTTTTCCATTCTTTTACTTAAGCATCGGAGCGGCTACCGCCGGAGCCAACCCGGTGGTCCTCTGATCGTCTTTCTGAGTGTTCTACAGGTCACGGAGTCCATACTTATCGCAAGCTGAAAAGTGCAGCATCATGTTATATACATATATGTGATGTGTGTGTGTGTGTGTGTGTATATATATATATATATATATAAAAAAAAAGATATTTGTGAAAATAAAAGAAAAGAAAAGAGACATAAATGCAAGCAGGAAAAATCAGAACTAAAAGCCAAAATAGAGGGCTTGAGGGGTGTAGGATTGAGAGGGAAGTGACGGGGGCGGTGGAGTTGTTTGTGTGTATATATATATATATATGTATATAGGTGCTGCATGAGATAGAAAATAAAAGAAGAAGAAACATTTTGGAGAAGTTGGGAACATTGAGGAAAGTTCAGAAGTTGAACCAAGAAGGAGGAAGAAGAAAAGGGAGGAACTGCACCAAGAAATCAAAAAAATAGGTATGTCATGTTAGATTCTGTTTTTAGTTTTTGAGGCATGTTAATTAGTTTTGAGCATGGGGTCACATTAAGCATGAAATGAGGATCATTTTACAAAAAGAATCAATGAAAATGGTCCAGAACTGAGTTAGAATTCAACAGTTGCAGGTCGAGGGAATAAAAAGTAAACTATGTAATTTTATGTTTAAAACTTGAATCCAACCATGAGGAACTGATGCTCAATGGTGCAGAAATTAGTTAGAGCTTAAACTAACTTAAAACAGTGGAGGAAAAGGCTCGAAATTGAAGGTTTCAATTGGCCGAAGTTTCGGTTTCCCTCAATTTCGTGAAGATTTGGTGAACTAAATTAAAAACCAACTTTAGAAATGAAACCTACAAGAGGAATGGAAGAAACTGGCATTCGAAAAACATCGAAATTGACCGGAGTTAGGTCGTCATCGCCGAAGATGTCGACAAAACCCTAACTGGACTTGACCGGAGAGTCAGGGGAGGGGATGATGAACAGTGTAGTGATACGGCACCGTTTGGTGTTCGTTTGAGGCGATACTACGCCGTTTTAAAATGTGGTTGTTTTAAATTAAAATTGAAATTGAATTTAATTGGGGACGGGATACGCTATTCCAGTTTTAACCCTAACCGCCGTTTGGCTCCAAGGTAATTAGAAGAAAAAAATGTGCAAAGGCGCAACCCTTGTGAGTCGAACCCTAAACCTCAAGGAAGATAACCTAAGCCCAAACCATGTGAGACAGGCAAGCCCGTGCTCCTTATTTTGCCACAATATATATATATATATATATAAATAGATATGTAATAAAAATAGAAAAAAAATTAAAAGGGGCGCAGCCCCTAGGATTCAAACACAAGACATGTTGGATAGAAGCCCAAACCCAACCCATTTGGACAGGCAAGCCCGTGGGAGTTATGGTGCATATATATATATATATAAATGTAGTATTAAATTAATTTAATAAATAGAAAAATAATATGAAATCCAAATTAAACAAGTTATTAGTGTATTTTGACTATCTCGGACATTCTAAAACCAATGGTGAGGTCCGTTTTGCGAGACAGGGTCCCAAAAAATAAATGACACGTAAAAGTACAAAATGACCATTTTGCCCCTTTTTAGCACAGATGTCCAAATTGAATTTCGCGAAAGCCTAAACCGACTTTCTTTGACGTTCCGGATTCAATAGTAGAGTTTATTTTAGTAAAAAAGAAACTTATAGCATAGAGGTATAAAATTTGATGAATAGCATAATTCTTGTAGCGATAAACTGAGACGTGTTTCATGAATTTTAGTAACACGGAAGGGCAAAGAGAAGACAGTCTAGATCCTTCTACCTTATAGACAGTAAGGGGTAAGTAAAATCCAATCTCTACATGTGTTACATTCCAACCATGTCAATAGTTCTTGTACATATTACTTTTGTATTCTATACATACATACCAGTGTTTATTTAGCCACATCGATATTGCCCTATCATTTAGGAGACAGTTATTAATTTCTATATTGATCGCGATCATGATTGTACACTTGTGCACAGATTCCTTTCTGTACACTTGTACCTAGGGTTGCAAGGGCCAAACAGTTTTATTCTAAGTAGTCTAGTAACCATAGCCTCAAAAACTATTGTTACGTCAGATTGCCTAGAATCAGTTATGATTCCACTATACTCTTCGTGGAAGATAGCATGATCCCGATATATTATTAGTGCTGGATTTGTGCTCAACCACACCTTCATCTGATGCTTATTATGACCTTCGGGTCAAGGTTCCACGAGAACACCAGCTACATCGCTATGTGAGGCATGGGACGTAGATTTACATTTTTAGCTTAGTGCATTAGGCACCCAGGGGGGTAGCCGAGCCCCACCAGTATCGGTGCATCTTAGATTTAGTTGATATCACTATCCTTTATTGTTGATATTCATAGCTTGATCATGTTATATTGTTATTGAATGATCATGAGATTTTACAGCTTTCAGTGGAGTGCTTACATTTCATACTCGATATAGCTCATGACTATAGCGGTATGACATGTTAGCACAGCAGATTCATTCCCTTATCATTTGACTTCTATCATTTGATATTGAGTTATATATTCATTGACTGGCTAGCATTTTTATATACACCTGTACACATGGTAGAGCAAAGGACTACTTACTGAGTTTTCATAGCTCAGAACATATACTACTTTTTGACTATTTTAGGCCAAAGATGAAGAACAGACCATAGAGCCTGATAGCTAGGAGGTGGACATTCATTTTTGAAGTTGCAGTATAATACTTAGCACAGACAGTTTTATAGCTCTCCCATGTCATCCACGTCTTAGGGATGAACAGTTGTATTAAGAAATTTTGTATTCCGCATTTTGAGAACATTATATATATCACATGCAGCTTTATTTATTTATTATTTAAAGTCTTTCGCTATTTAGTTGTTGCATGTTAGTAGCACTGATTGTGTAGCAAGTTGAGACAGTCCCGGTTCGGCACCCAAAGTCAGGCCGGGGTTTGCGATTCAAGATCCGCACAGGGTGGGTCTCGGGTCGTGACAACCACCTTATCTTCTTTCACGCATGGAGCCACATAATCAAGGATAAAGCCTTTATCCTGAACATTGGTGTTGACCACTTGGCTCCAAGATTTACCCAATGGATTTGCCAAACTTTCAGCCCCAATATCCACTGCATTAACCCACCCCACACTTCTTCCAACGGCTATAGGGGACAGCCCCTTGCTGCCACTTCTAAAGTCTAAAAGAGCACTTTTAGAGGCTGCCAAATTGTTCACGCCACCTTCTTGGTTAAGCCTAGTACCCAACGGTTGCTCCCCCTTTACCCCAATGGTATTGCCGCTCCTCTCAGCTACATGGGACAGCCCATTGCTGCCGCACATCAGGTCAGAAAAAGCCACTTTATGAGTGGTCACCCTCCCTTGGAGGGCCATCACTTTGCCCCCTTAGGTTAAAGGATTACCCATAGGATGTACCCCTTTTATTCCCAAGGTATTGCTGCCCCTCACAGTTGTATGGTACAGCTCTGTACCGCAGCACTTCAGATCTGAAAAAGCCCCTTTTTGTGATGCTAAACGACCTTGGATAGCCTGCACATCATTCCTATAGGTAAGAGCATTACCCACCGGTTGTTCCCCACTTGCTACAACTCTATTGCCGCCCAAGTCTGAGCTATAGCTAGCTGCACCATCAACTTTTTGCATGTCTTGGGAAGGTCTTCCATCCTTTCCATGGGTCCAAGATATACCCAATGGGTTTTAACCGTTTTGAACTTTATTGGACAACCCTTTTTTTACGCATATAGTTAGGTGGACAAGGGGGGAAGTTCCATCCATCTCACCATTTTGCTCTTCTTAGGAAGGTCTCTCACCACCTTCATGAATCGCACTATTACCCAAGGGGTATTCATTATTTTGAACTTTAAGGGACAACCCTTCTTGGCCGCATACAGCTGGGCGGACAAGGAGGGAAGCTCTATACCTTTCACCTTTTTCCTCTTCTTGGGAAGGGCTCCCATCTCCTCCATGCATCTCACTATTACCTAAGGGGTATTCCCCATTTTGAGCTTTAAGGGGCAGCCTCTCATTGCCACATAAGCAAGGCTAAAATAAGCTTCAAGTGCTAAATTTCTACTTTCTTTTATGCCTTGGGAAGACCTCCCATCACCTCCTTGGATGCTAGCTTTGTCCAGTGGACTAACCCCATGCATGGCTTTAATGAGGAGCTTACTATTGCCGCAAATACCTTGGTTACGATGGGCTGCACCATCAGATTTTACTCCTTCTTGTAAGTTTTGACATGACCTTCCATCACAACCTAAAGCCTCTTGAGCGTTTGACCTTCCATACTCTTGCATACCACCTTTAGAATTAGCTAACAAGCCCTTAGAATGTGACACATAAGCACTTCGTAAAGAGGGAAATGCAGCTTTATCAAAAGAGGTGAAGGAGTGCTTTTTGTCTTGCATCCCATGCGCTACCCGAGCGCCTCTCCCTCCACCTCCACATCCTCCTTGGCTACCATTGTTGAGGCTTCTCCTTCCTCTAATACTTGGAGAAGACGAATGACCATGGAAGGATTCCATTCAGAAAGACGGGTCTTCCGAAAAACCCCCAAACTCAGCCTCAAGATCCAAGGCGACTTGAGGGATAAACTCCCCTTCTTCCACTCGCTCAGCCCATGAATGGGCTGAATATGTGTCATGGATTGAAGCTTCCTCCCTTGCAACACCATCAACTCCTTCACTAATATCGTCCGATCTTGACTCAAGCAACAAAGTACTTAAATCGTGATGACCATGAATGCATACCACAGAAAAACGAAAGGGTTAGAAAAATTCTAAAGTGAGAAGCTCTCCCGTCTCTCTAGAATCCATCTCGCCACAATCCACGTCAAACTTCCTCCAAGTTGAAGGCAATTGATTACAAGGTGCTAGTTGATCGAATTGTGTAAAAAGTTAAAGCCTGGACTTCTAAGTATCTTTCCTTTATGGGCCGATTACAACACATCAAGTCCTTTGTTTTCAGCACACAGGTTTATTAGACTACATATGTTGTGCTCCCAAAGATGATTATCCAGGAAATTGAGAAGATTATAAAGAATTTTCTATGGTCCAGAACAGATTTGAAGTCTACTAAAGCCAAGGTAGCTTGGGATGATGTTACTTATCCTAAAGAGGAAGGTGGATTGGGGATTAAAAAGCTAGAAGAGTGGAATAAAGCTGCTGCCTCTAAGCATCTATGGTGTCTAAGTGATCCTTATAGCTCTTCTTTGTGGGTTGCATGGATTCGAGCTAACATTTTGAAGCAAAAGCAACTTTAGGAGGCTTCTTGTCCAAGTGTTTGCACTTGGGTGTGGAGAAAATTGATGAAGCTTAGAGCAGGGTTTAAATCTTTAATTCAACACAAGGTGGAAATGGATGATTACGCCCAAAGAATAACGCGGTAGTTGTAATGTAGCTTTGGAGTGTCGATTCCACAGGGAGACTAAATTAAAAGAATAATAAACAGAATTTCTGAAACTACAGAAGTATTAGACGGTTAACGAAAAAATAAAAATATAGAAAGTGATTTTGAATGCAACTAAAAATTAAACAAGCTGAATAACGGATGAAAATATTCAAATTTAACGGACAGTAGAGCTTCGGGAATCCCTTGCACATAGCTGGTATTTTAATTATTTTTTTATTCACTGTTAACTCAATTGAGAATTTAAATTCCAAATATCTCAATCGGAAGATATAAAATTATGAATCAAAATTAAATTGGAAATAATCCTTTAAAAAAAATCATTCAACACTTTTAAATCTCTCAAATTAATATTTACATTAAGAAAATCCAACGACGACAATATACCCAACGAAAAATATTGCAGCAGAGAATTGAATCAATATAAATAAGTAATTGTTCCAAAAATAATCAAAACATGAATCCATTCGATAGAAAAAGCATGACTGAATCTATAAACGGACTAAACCCTTTAATTATTCGGAGAATAAAATCCAAAAATTAATTATAAATGATCATCAAAGAATTTAACAAGTGAAAACCACGTACAGGAATCAAAAATAAACTAAAACAACCATCTATGGTGCAAGTTCATCCCTAATTCTACTTGAAAATTTAGTTACTCATATACAGGATGGATAACATAAATTTCATGAAGAAACTCTGAGCCATGGAGTAGCTGTAGCTTCTTCTCTGTGCCAGGACCTGCGCCGCCACCGTCGTCGTACCCCCCTCTGCGGACGCAGCACTCTCTTTTTTTTTTTCAATTCAGAACCCTGTCTCTTAAATACTTCCCTTGCCGCAACCTAAAACTTTCATGGCCCCAAGCCGCGTCTCACATCAAGCCCTCAAACAGCCGCATAACCGGCCCAATTCCAGCGCACAAGCCAACGCGATGCACCGCACGTTCAAGCCCATTTAAAAACCCCACCACTGCCTTTGAATTTTCTTTTGCTTTTCTTTAGCTGGGACCCACAAAATCAGCACCCAAGCCATTATTTTAAACTCCAGCCGCCCATTTGCTTTTGAAGAAAAACCCAGTCGCACAATGCCTTAAAGCTTTTTCCTTTGGACTTTTTCCTATTCTGCTTTTCTTCATGTGGGTCCTCCAAGCCTTTTCTTTTCTCTTTCTATGAATTCCCTGTGCAAGCTTCCTGTTCAAGCTACTCATTTTGACTCTTTTTTTTTTTTTTTTCTTCAATTTTTTTTTGACTTGCTGTACCCCCATCCCGCGCACAGTCAGCGGTGCCAATTTTCAAGCTCCATTTTCTCCTAGATAACGACTGAATCTCGACTCAGGCTCTTCACGGAAGTTGTAGTCCGGGATGAGTAGATCATTTTAGGCTCAACAAACACCTGATTTGGACTTCGGAAGCTCAAGTTGTGACTCCTTGAAGTTGGCTGGTCGGACAGGTTCGCGGCAGCTTTCCAGGCCTGTTTCAAAATAACATTTGGAGGCCCATACGAACTCCGATTTTTGCAAACCAAAAATTTTTGAAAATATTAAAACATCCTCTAAAAATTTCATGAAGACCACTTTCTCATTCTGAAACTCTAATGCCATCCAAATCACAGTTGAAGCTCAATGGATCGAATCTGCCAAAAAGTAAAAAATTACACAATATACTCCATAACTCTTCTATGACCTCCAATGCTTCCCTCACTGTAAATAGAAGTTAAATTAAATAATATCAATTATATCCCAACATTTCTATTCACTTTCTAGCATTTTAATTAAATAATAGAGCATTTAGAGTGCACTTTTGTGCACTCATCAGGACAACATACCTCTCTTTGGTTCGACTATTAGCTCCCTTTGAGTCCAATCTAGGAGGCTATGGGAGATAGAATCATCTATGATTTCGGGCTTGCTAGATCAGCCCATGTGAGCAAAATCACTGAAGGGAATGATTGGAGGTGGCCAAGTGCTAACTCTTACCAATTACTAGAGCTCAAGCACTCTATGCCCCTGGGTTTTACTCCAAATCTGCATATGATGGACCAAATTTAATTGTTTGGCCATCCTTCTGGAGTTTTCTCTGCTAATTCAGCTTGGCATGCGGCTTGGGTCTCCAGGCCTAAAGTTTCGTGGTGGAAGCTGGTGTATTTCTCTCATTTTATTCCAAAATGCAGCTTCATTGTTTTGTTAGCCATTCGGGAGCGGCTTACTACTCAAGATCGTGTCTTGAAGTTTGGAAGCAACCTTGAAATGAAATGTGTCTTTTGTGGGCAGCCTTTGGAAAACCATGCTCATCTTTTCTTTGGTTGTCCTTTTATTCTTGACTTATGGCCTCACTATGTAGCCAAAATGTAATCTGATTTGGTCCCCTCATCCTTGGCATGACACAATTCAATGGGCCACTCAAATGTTTAATTAAGTTCGGCTCAAGGTTATATAAGTAAGTTGGTGCTCTCTACCCTGGTTCATACTATTTAGCTTGGGAGGAATTGGAGGTGTTTCAATAACAAATCAAGAACCAAAGATCAGCTTATTGAGGGTATTAATTTGATGGTGTGCAGCAAGTTGATTGGTAACCGTAGCCTTAGACGCTTTATGCTTGATGAAGATCTGTTATTGCGGTGGGATTTGAATTTGGACAATTAGTTGCTGGTTTTTGTTTGCTTGTAAAGGGGGTTAGGATGGCAGGCAATCTTGTTGAAGGCCTCCCATCCTTTTTTTTTTGGTAAGTAAAATTTTTATGATAAAAAAAAAAAAGATATACATGAGGACCAAAATAAAGCTCGAAGACAAAGAGCCACAAGATAAACAAAAGAACAAGACTGAAACAAGTGGGAAAAGGACGGAAGGCCTTCAACAAGATTGCTTGCCATCGTAACCCACAAAACAAGCAAACAAAAACTAGTAACTAAATGTCCAAATTCAAATCCCACCGCAATAACAAATCTTCATCAAGCATAAAGTGTCTAAGGCTACTGTCACAAATCAACTTGCCCCGCGCAATCAGATTAATACCTTCAATAAGCTAATCTTTAGTTCTTGATTCATCATTGAAATACCTTCGATTCCGCTCAAGCCAAATAGTATGAACTAGAATAGAAAGCACCAATTTACTTATATAACCATGAGCTAACTTCCCTTTAAAAATTTGAGTGGCCCATTGAATTGTGTCTTGCCAGGGGCGAGGGGACCAACTCAGATTACACTTGGCTATATAGTGAAGCCATAAGTCAAGAGTAAAAGGACAACCAAAGAAAAGGTGAGCATAGTCTTCCAAAGGTTGCCCATAAAAAACACATTTCATATTGAGTAGTAAGCCTCTCCTGAATGCCTAACCAAAGGATGAAGCTGCATCTAGGAATAGCATGAGAGAACCACACATGCTTCCACCACGAAACTTTAGGCCTGAATACTCGAGTCCCATGCCAAGCAAAATTAGTAGAGAAAACTCCAGAATGATGGCCTAACAATTGGATTTGGTCCATCATATGCATATTTGGAGTAAACGTTGGGGGAATAGAGCGCTTAAGCTCTATTAAGTGGTGAGAGTTAGAACTAGGCCACCTTCACTCATTCCCTTTAATGATTTGGCTCACTTGGGCTGATCTAGCAAGCTTGGAATCATAGATAACTCTGTCTCCCATAGTCTCCCATATAGGACCCAACGGGGGCCAATAGTCGAACCAAAAAGAAGTATGCTGACCATTTCCCACCTTGTGCCGAATTAAAGATTTAGACCGTGCTATAAGCTTCATCAATTTCCTCCACACCCAAGTGCAAACACCTGGACAAGTAGCCTCCTAAAGGTGCTTTTACTTTAAAATGTTAGCACAAATCCAAGCAACCCACAAAGAAGAGCTATAAGGATCACTCAAATGCCAGAGATACATAGAGGCCACAGCTTTATTCCAATCCTCCAGTTTCTTAATCCCCAACCCTCCTTCCTCTTTAGGGTAAGTGACATCATCCCGAGAAACCTTGGCTTGAGAAGGCTTCAAATCTGATCCAGACCAGAGAAAAGCCCTCATAATCTTCGCCCCTTTTCCCACTTGTTTTAGTCTTGTACTTTTGTTTGTTTGTAGCACTGTGTCTTTGAGCTTTGTTTGGGTCCTCATGTATATCTCTCTTTTTTGGTTATAAAATTCTCATTTACTTACCAAAAAAATAAAAATAAAGCTGCTGCCTCTAAACATCTATGGCATCTAAGTGATCCTTCTAGCTCTTCATTGTGGGTTGCATAGATTCGAGCTAACATTTTGAAGCAAAAGCACCTTTGAGAGGTTGCTTGTCCAGGTGTTTGCACTTGGGTGTCGAGAAAATTGATGAAGCTTAGAGCTCAGTTTAAATCTTTTATTCGGCAAAAGGTGGGAAATGGCAACATAGTTCTCTTTGGTTCGATTATTGGATCCCTTCGGGTCCAATTTGGGACGCTATGGGAGATAAAATCATCTATGATTCTGGGCTTGCTAGATTAGCCCATGTGAGCCAAATTATTGAAGGGAATGAATGGAGGTGGCCTAGTGCTAACTTTTACCAATTAATAGAGCTCAAGTGCTGATGGGCACCATGGTGCACCAAGTCTTAAAGATCCTTTACAAGTTCCAGATGGGCCAATCACAAGGTCGAGAGCTAAGAAGATCAAGGAAACAATGCAAGGATTGGTGCAATCCACTTGGGCCGAGTTTGCACATTCATTAAGCAAGACCCCAACATTCAAAATGGGCTTGACAAAAGAAGAACCAGCTTTAATCCATGTGATACGAGCTACAGAGGAGGGCGGCATAACCAAGTGGTTTTGTATAAACTTTTTATTTCGTTAAGTATAGGCGTGTGGGCCTATTTTATGTTTTTATGGATGTAGGCATTTGGGCCTATTTAACTCATTTAGTGGATTTCTTTTATTAAGTTGTAGTCAGTAGTTTAGGACGTTTTAGGCCTGAAGATGTTCAGCCCCTGTCTTTTAATTGATGTAGGCCTTATTCGGCCCTAGGGTTTCATGGAGGCTTTTAAAAGGACTTGTAGCTGCACTTTTGAGGCTACGAACGTGAATAAAGCTTTTTGCATAGAGAATTTTTCAGTTTTCTCTACTTGTTATTGAGTGAACTACGAACTTATCAAAGGCATACCCTTTGTGGCGTTCTCATCAAATCTAGGTTCTTGAAACAAGTTTTCAATGGGTCTAGATCATCTTGACTGATTCTTGGCTTTCTTGGGTAAGTTTCAATTTGATTATGGGTTCAAGGGATTTCAATCTTACGGGTTCACATCAAGCGCTCTATGCCCCCGAGTTTTACTCTAAATATGTATATGATGGACCAAATTCAATGGTTGGGCCATCCTTCTAGAGTTTTTTCTACTAAATCAGCTTGGCACGTGATTCGGGACTCCAGGCCTAAAGTTTCATGGTGGAAGCTGGTGTGGTTCTCTCATGCTATTCCAAGATGTAACTTCATCATTTGGTTAGCCATTCAGGAGTGGCTTACTACTCAAGATCGTGTCTTGAAGTTTGGAAGCAACCTTGAAATGAAATGAGTATTTTATGGGCTACCATTGGAAGACCATGCTCGCCTTTTCTTTGGTTGTCCTTTTACACTTGACTTATGGCATCACTATGTAGCCAAATGTAATCTGATTTGGTCCCCTCGTCCATGGCATGAAACAATTCAATGGGCTACTCAAGCTTTTAAGGGGAGTTCAACCCCAGGTTATATAAATAAGTTGGTGTTCTCTACCCTGGTTCATACAATTTGGCTTGAAAGGAATCAAATATGTTTCAATAAAGAATCAAGACCCAAATATCAGCTTATTAAGAGTATTAATTTGATAGTGCAAAGCAAATTGATTGGAGACCGTAGCCTTAGACGCTTTATGCTTGATGAAGATCTGTTACTACATTGGGAATTGACTTTGGACAATTAGATGTTTTTGCTTGTAAAGTGGATTAGGATGGCAAGCAATCATATTGATGGCCTTCCATCCTTTTCCCACTTGTTTTAGTCTTGTTCTCTTGCTTTTGTATGTTTGTAGCTCTTTGTCTTTGAGCTTTGTTTTGTTCCTCATGTATATCTTTCTTTTTTGGTTATAAAATTCACCTTTACTTGCCAAAAACAAGGCAAAAGCTTTAGAAAAGTTCAAAGAGTTTTGAGCATAAGTAGATAAACAATTAGACAAAAATATTGAATCACTTCAATTAGATCGAGGTGGAGAATTTCTCTCTAGTGACTTCAAGCAGCATTTGTTGGATAATGGGACTATATCCCAATTGTCTACACCTGGCATGCCTTAGCAGAATGGTGTAGCTGAAACAAGAAACATGACTTTTTTAGATAAATATGGTAAAATCAATGATGAGTTATTTAGATTTACCTATATTCCCATAGGGATACGCACTCGAAACAACAGTATATATTTTGGACGCAGTTCCAACTAAGTCCGTCCCTAAGACCCTAGTGGAGCTTTGGACTGGGCGAAAGCCAAGTCTAAATCACTATCGAATTTGGGGGTGTCCAACCTATGTGCTGAAGGAAAAGGTTGGTAAATTGAAACTAATATCATAATTGAGTTATTTTGTGGGTATCCTGCGGGAACAAAGGGTTGGCTATTTTATAATCCTAGAGAGAAGAAAGTGTTTGTTAATACGAATACTGTCTTTTTGGAGGATGAGTATATTATAGTCTAGAAGCCCCCCCAGGAGCGAGATTGCCTTGGAGGAGATATCAAATGTCTCTTCGGTTCCTCAACCAGATATTTGTGATAGTATACAAAATATTCCTTAGACCACTACTCCAACACCTTCTATTACACAAAAGCTACGTTGTAGTGGGAGAATTGTCATGCCTCTTAGTAGGTACATGTTCTTAGGAGAGTTAGTCTCTGACGAATATGTTTTAAATCCCAATAGCTATCATAAAGCCATCTCTGAAAAAAATTTGGGACAATGGTAAAATGTTATCAAATATAGTTTCGTAGCTTAGGACTAAATGCATATGGTATGCAAGTTGTATAGGTCTATTTATAGACTTAAGAAGCTTCCCAAAGATGGAACATCTATTTTGATCAAACAATCAAATCTTTTGATTTTGATCAAAAATTGGATGAACCTTGTGTGTATAAGAACTGTTAAGGATGCGTGGTGGTATTCTTGGTTATGTATATGGATGACATCCTACCCATTGGGAATGATATAGGAGTTCTCTCTAAGATTAAGGTTTGGTTAAAAAATCAGTTTGATATGAAGGACTTGGGAGAAGCTAGCTATATTCTCCCTTTTATGCATTTAGTTACCTATAAAAAAAATAAAAAAAAAAGAGATCAGAAAATAGGATATTAGGCTTATCTCAAGCTGCATATATAGATAAAATTCTTAATGAGTTTGCAATGCAAGACTTCAAGAAAGGCATGTTTTCTATGGAGTACCTCTATTTAAGAATCAATGTCCTAAGACACATAAGGAAAAGGGATGCATGATGGCGGTTCTTGATGCTACGAGTATCGAAAGCCTTATATAAGCTATGTTTTTCACTAAACAAGATATATGTTTGCAGTAGGCATGGTTAGCTAATATCAGTCTAATCATTGACCAAACCATTAAGATAACCCTTAAACATACACTCAAGTACTTGAGAAGCATCGGAAATTATATCTTGATTTATTGAGATGGTGATCTAATTCGAGTTGGATACACGAATTCTGACTTTATGTTAGATTATGACTTTAGAAAGTCAACTTCAGGATATGTGTTTACTCTTGGCTGTGGAGCTATCAGATCGGAGATTGTAAAGTAATAATGTATTGTTGACGCAACCACTGAAGTAAAGTATGCAACTTCTTTAGAAGTAGCTAAAGAAGCAGTCTGGCTCACCAAGTTACTTTTGGAATTATGAATGGTACGATAGTCACAGTTACCTATAGTCATTTGTTATGATAATAGTGGAGCTGTAACTTAATCAAAAGAGCCAAAGAACCACAAGGGTGGGAGACACATACAACGCAAGTATCATCTCATTAAAGAGATCGTTCTGTGTAGAGACATTATAGTCACTAAGATTGTGTTTATGGATAACCTTGTTAATCTTTTTCAAGTTCGTGTAATTGGATGGGTGTCAAGTGTAATGGTATATGGATGTGAATGCAAGTGAGAGTTTGTTAGGATGTATGCTCTCACATCCAAGCTATTTTGCTATTATTTAATAAATTTGATTTATTATTATTGAGTTTCATATTATCATACATGTGGATGTTTTCATTTTATACCATAAGATGATTAGTCCTTGAATTGTTATTGGAAATAGTTTAGGTATATAAATGAGATTTATGTATAATAGATATGAACTTATTATCAAGCAATTCTAGAATTATTCGCAGTTCCTAATGAGATTGGGCATCTTATTTGTAAGATTGTAATAAACTTGACCTTGACGTGATAGGGTGGTTTATCTCAACCACTAGAATAGTAGACTCTAGGTTTTTGTATTGGTGTATTTGGAATACACTGAATTGAATCACTATAAGAAACATGTCATATAAAGCTGTCATTTTTGGCGTGATTCTTATATTCACTATTCGTAGTAAGTCTTAATCCTAGGAGAATAGTGGGCTCAAGTTCTTAATAGTAGTGAATTTGAGTTACCAATAAGTGAGGTCTCTTAGATCAACACTTCGGTATCTTGGGAAATCATGGTTTAGACTGTGGGTACACATATTTTCAAAATGGAATCTATACTCTCTAAATTAGAGAGAAGGATATCACTAATGTATTAATTCAATTGATTAATCACTGAAATCCGGATTCGGTCTTTTCCTTAAATTGTCTGTTGAGATGTTGACCATTTAATAGTGATTAATAATTAGTGAATTAAGTTATAAAAATAATTAGGAATTGGTTTGATGGTGTAAAAGTTCAAATCCTAATTATTAATATCCAAGTAGAGTAGCTCACTGTATATGTTTAGTAATTTTGGGTTTTTATCTATTTCACCAAATTAGATTGAAATTCTAATTATTTAGTGGAATTGATTAGAATTACTTAGTCATTAATTAAAGAAGAGTTAATTGGAAATTAGTTGACAAATTGGAGCTAATTTGGTGGGACCCTAGGTCCCTCCTTTTGCCCTAATTTTGCAAACCCCTATAAATATGTGATATAAAGGGGATAGCCACACACAAGCTAAGATAATATTTTCCTGCAATAGAGTAAAAGATGAGCCCACTCTCATCTTCAGTGTATGGCTTGCATAGAAGGAAAAGATGAGAAGACCTAGAGAAGTAAGAGAAGGAAGATTGCATCAATTTCTTCAAAAAGGCTTCTTCAACAATCAAGATTATAAAAAACAAGGTAATTCTAACCCTCTTTTCAAGATTCTATGATTCATGTAAACAAAAAGATTGATGTGAACCCGTAAGATCAAAATCCCTTGAACCCACAATCAAATCGAAACTTACCTAAGAAAGCCAAGAATCAAGTCAAGATGATCTAGACCCATTGAAAACTTATTTCAAGAACCTAGATTTGATGAGAATGCCACAAAGGGTATGCCTTTGATAAGTTCGTAGTTCACTCAAGAACAAGTGGAGAAAACTGAAAAATTCTCTATGCAGAAAGCTTCATTCACGTTTTTTTTTTTTTTTTTTTTTTCAAAATGTAGCTACAAATCCTTTTAAAACCCTCCATGAAACCCTAGGGCCGAATAAGGCCTACATCAATTAAAAGACATGGGCTGAACATCCGCAAGCCCAAAACGTCCTAAACTACTGACTAAAGCTAATAAAAGAAATCCACTAAATGAGTTAAATAGGCCCAAACGCCTACAACTATAAAAACATAAAATAGGCCTACACGCCTATACTTAATGAAATAAAAAGTCTACACAAAACCACTAGGCTATGCCGCCCCCTCTGTAGCTTGTATCACATGGATTAAAGCTGGTTCTTCTTCTTTGAAGCCCATCTTGAATGTTGGGGTCTTGCTCGATGAATTTGCAAACTCGGCCCAAGTGGATTGCACCAATCCTTGCATTGCTTCCTTGATCTTGTTAGCTCTTAACCTTGTGATTAGCCCATCTGGAACTTGTAAAGGATCTTTAAGACTCGGTCCACCATGATGCCTATCATTCCCTTTCTCCTCAAACGAATTCGACCTCGAATCGTCACCTGCATTAAAGGGAGAAAGATCAGAGACATTGAAAGTAACAGAGACATTATACTCACCTGGAAGATCCACTTTATAAGCATTATCATTAATTTTCTCAAGGATTTGGAAAGGTCCATCTCCTCGATAATGCAATTTAGTTCTTCTATGGGCTGGAAATCTTTCTCTACTTGTTCTTGAGTGAACTACGAACTTATCAAAGGCATACCCTTTTTGGTGTTCTCATCAAATCTAGGTTCTTGAAACAAGTTTTCAACATGCTAGATCATCTTAACCTGATTCTTTGCTTTCTTGGGTAAGTTTCAATTTGATCATGGGTTCAAGGGATTTTGATCTTACGGGTTCACATCAAAGATCCAAATAGATTTTTGAAATTGCTTCTGCTGTGGTTACGCACCCAGTAGCTTAGGCACAACCGCAAGAGCCTTCTAGGACACCGTTGGAGCAGACCGGAAAGCATATAAGAGTAGAGGAATTTCAAGTTGACAGGACTCCACCACAGTTCCGTACTCCCTTGGGTACAAACTTTCATGAGTCAATCGAAGCGTCCTCCTCCTCTACTAGTCTACCTATGACTAGAGATGAGATGGATGAGGGATTAGAGTTGCATCAAGCTAGGTTTCGTGCAAATATTTATGAGAGGTTACACCAACACTACACATATTCGTGTAGATTTCTATCTACCGATGATGGAGGAGATGGCTTATTATCAATAAGCCATTTAGAGTCTGACTTAGGCACTTGCATAGGCTTTTCGTCCTCCACCACAACCAAGAGATGATCGGTGATGCTGCCGTAGTCTACATGTGTGATGAGTGATATATGTAGTGAGGTTTATATGTATTTCTTTTACCTACTCACCAGTCTTATGTACTATTTTTAGACAGCATGTTTCCCAGTTTCGTTTTTCATATATTATCATCATCCTTTGGGATAGATCTTATATACACTGTGTGTTATGATATTGGATATTTCTTTTTACATTGTGTCTACTATCTTTGTTGTCTGGTTGTTATCTCACCATGCATGAGTGTCTCTCGTCTTATATTTCATACATCAATCTCTTCATTGTTTGGTTCCCTCATTTGTCATCGTGACAAAAAGGGGGAGATGTTGTATGAACACTTAGTGGGTGGTGTTAGTACATATATTTCACATATTGACATATTGAGGAGGAGCATAAGGGGAGTACATTTTTTTTTTCATAAGATTGAGATAGCATATATTTTCACTTGTTATGCTTATAGGACTTGATTTCATGGTTAATATGTTTATTGCACCTTATCGTTACTCTGATATTCATCTATTCTAGTGATTTCATTAGATTCATTTTGATATATCTCTTGATATGATCTCACGTGGTATAGTTGAGGGTGTTGTGTAGGAAACATGTTGACTACATTTGAGTATGATGTGAACCTGTGAGATTGAAATCCCTTGAACCCACAATCAAATTGAAACTTACCCAAGAAAGCCAGGAATCAAGTCAAGATGATCAAGACCCGTCGAAAACTTGTTTCAAGAACCTAGATTTGATGAAAACGCCACAAAGGGTATGCCTTTGATAAGTTCGTAGTTCACTCAAGAACAAGTAGAGAAAACTAAAAAATTCTCTATACAAAAAGCTTCATTCACGTTCCTAGCCTCCAAATTGCGGCTACAAGTCCTTTTAAAACCCTCCATGAAACCCTAGGGACGACTAAGGCTTACATCAATTAAAAGACACGGGCTGAACATCTTCAGGCCGAAAACGTCCTAAACTACCGACTAAAACTAATAAAAGAAATCCACTAAATGAGTTAAATAGGCCCAAACACCTACAACCATAAAAACATAAAATGGGCCCACACGCCTAAACTAAATAAAAAGTCTATAAAAAACCACTAGGCTATGCCACCCCCCTCTGTAGCTTGTATCACATGGATTAAAGCTGATTCTTCTTCTTTCAAGCCCATCTTGAATGTTGGGGTCTTGCTCGATGAATTTGCAAACTCGGCCTAAGTGGATTGCACCAATCCTTGCATTGCTTCCTTGATCTTCTTATCTCTCGACCTTGTGATTGGCCTATCTAGAACTTGTAAAGGATCTTTAAGACTCGGTCCACCATGGTGCCCATCATTCCCCCTCTTCTCAAAAGGATTTGACCTCGAATCATCACCTGCATCAAAGGGAGAAAGCTCAGAAACATTGAAAGCAACAAAAGTAATACCCTAACCCAAGTTGTAACTAAATGGGCCATGTAAACGCAAACCGTTAGGGCTTTCTATTATAATATTGAATGACATAGATGGTTTGGAATATCAATAGTTCGAGAATACGAATAATACCGGGCGATACCTAAGCAAGCCATAAACGAATACCAAAATAAAAATAAAATTTAAAAAAAAATAAAAGGAAAATAAAATAAAATAAGAAAATCAAAATCAGAATAAATATAAATAAAAATATAGATATGGAAATGAGTATATACGTGTATATACATAGGTGTATAAACATATATATATATATATCAGTAAATATATATATATATATATATGGAAGTAGGATAAATATATATGGTGAATAGTATATATGTGTGTGTGTGTGTGTGTGTGTGTGTGTATATATAAAGTTGACATTGTGGCCTTAACTCCCACAATAAAATAAGGAATGAAGGGGAATTATGGAAATAAAAAAGGGAAGTCAATGAGGGGGAAAGGAAAGAGAGGGAGAGAAGGAGAGAATTAGGGGGAGGGAGCGGCCATAACCGCATGCAAATGCATGCGTGAGGAAAAAAAAGAAAAGAGAACCACACATTTCATTCTGTGCCATAAAACAGATGATGCCACGAACATAGCTGATTTGTTCTTCAAGGAAATAGTGCAACTCCATGGTGTACCTAGGAGTATTGTTTCTGATAGGGATGTTAAATTCCTTAGCTATTTTTGGAAGGTTTTGTGGGGAAAATTAGGTACCAAACTTTATTTTCCACTACTTGTCATCCGCAGACAGATTGAAATAGTCAACAGGACTCTAACTCAACTTTTACGCACTATCATTCAAAAGAATTTAAAAACTTGGGAGGACTGTTTGCCATTTATAGAGTTTGCATATAATAGGACTATGCATACTACTACTTTTTATTCTCCCTTTGAAATTATTTATGGTTTTAATCCACTTACTCCTTTAGTTTTGATTCCTTTACCTATTGATAACAGGAGTAGTTTGGATGGCCATAGGAAAGCCGAATTGGTGAAGTCAATTCATGAAAGGGTACGGCTTCAAATTGCGCAGAAGAATGAAAAGTTTGCTTCCCAAGCCAATAAACGGCGAAGGCGTGTCATCTTCGAACGTGGAGATTGGGTTTGGGTTCACATATGCAAAGAAAGATTCCCAGCCCATAGAAGAACTAAATTGCATCCTCGAGGAGATGGGCCTTTCCAAATCCTTAAGAAAATTAATGATAATGCTTATAAAGTGGATCTTCCAGGTGAGAATAGTGTCTTTGTTGTCACGACCCGAAACTCACCCTATGCGGATCTCGTGTCACGGGGTCAAACCAATGGTCGTCACTACTTTTTTTCATCTCTTGTATCAATAATAACAATAGATAATGTAAACATAACATTAAATTGTGGAAGTCTTAGTAAAAAATATTGTTCAATGACTGAAAAATGTAACTGACATAATTAAACCTAAAACCACTTTTAGGTGGTGAGTACATGGGAGAGACTACATTATTATATCATGCTCCTCAACCGTCTCCCTACGCTTTTGAACGCCTACTTTGATTCTGTAGCATTCTCACCTGAAAAATTTAAGTGGTGTGAGCTACACAAAGCTTAGTAAGTAAAAGCCTATCTCCAATACGGGTTAAGGTTAATCATATAAATTCAGAAGTGATCCTGATAGCCAATCATGGAACAGTTGCAGTATTGATGAAAATGCCACAATGGCCAATGAATAGTAAGGCACAATAAACAAATATGAGTAACGGTATAGCATGAATATGAAAGAAGTTCAACAATCACTGTCAACATAATAAATTTACTACCACAATAAATTTGGTCATAGTCAAGTCCAACAAATATGGAAACTATCAATATAGAACTATTCATAGGGAAATGAAAACATCCTATGAATCCAATAAACGTCAACATAACAGTCAAACATGAATGCTGCATTTACTCTGTTCAAGGTTTGGCAGACCCTCGGTCTTTTGGGGGCCCGGCATATCCCCCCTTAACATGAATGCGTATAAAATGCCCTTATAACTCATTGCATAAAAATGCCATCATTGCCATGTGTTCGTTCACGGACTCGACCCATAGGTCCTATTGATCGACCTGTAGGTCCTATCAATCAGATAACTTTGAATGGATAATGTGACTGAGCACAAAATCTGGCATTTATCATAAATCAAGCTTCTATCGTGATTCCATAAAAGTGTATAAAGTATGGAATATCATGCAGTAATTATACAACAATAGGTCTTTCAAGGCATAGTACAACAAAACAATCAGTAGATAACATGCCAATAAGTATCCACTAGATATAACAGTATCGATGGTGGGACAATGGCAGTGGGTACGTACATGAGTACAAAATTTTGGCAGTAATAGAAAGAATGTGGCTTGGAAAACCACGTATAAGAGATAGGAGCTTACTTACCTTATTAGTGCATCCTAATATTCCGTGACTTTTTCCTTGCCCTTTGACTTGCCTATACATCAATAAACACATGTCAGTTTTAATGTCATTTATCAAATTGTACACCTTTCTACTCTAAGTATCTCTTTTACTAATTTAGGCTTTCACGATTTTCAATTTAGACTTCTATGCTGAAAGGGCAAAATGGTCATTTTACATGTCTCTATTTCTCGGGTTCTGTTTTCACAAATTGGACTTCACTGTTGAGTCCAGAAGGTTTGGAATAATACAAATTCACTATTTACTTAACTCAATTGGAGTCCGTTTGACTCACACTTGACTTAAGGGTATTTTGGTCATTTTAGCATTTCTACGGGTATTTTATTTTTCAGAACTCCGTCTCATGAAACGAACCTCACCATATCCTAAAGGTCCAAAATAGTAAATTTACTCTATTTATTTGACTAATTTGCATATCGGGAATTAATTTAATAAGTACTAATTTAACTAATTAATTAAATATAACTAATATATATTATTTGGGGCAAAACAGATCATATGTGCCTTAGTGGTACAGTTGTAATACCCCAAAAATCCGACACGGCTTAGAGTGTACACCGATTTAATACAAATAAATTACATGACATTAATAATCCGAGATAACCTAAAATGTAGTAAACCATGATTGTTTAATTATTAGAAAATATAAAATTAATCTAGAACATTAAAAATAATATAGGCTCGGGAAATAAACGACCTGGTCAACCGAGTGCCAGAATTAATAAATGGGATTGATACGGAAAAATTAATTATCCAGATGATATGACTATCATAAATTATTAATGGAGACCCAAAATTAATAAAATAAATAATAATGAACCGAACCCTGACTTTGTGACAATTTTATCGGCTTATGATAATTTAATAGATATATATATATATTATAGAATATTATAATTTAAAAGCTTCCCATGGAAGCTGTTGGGATTAAAATAAATATATATATATATATATATATATGGATGTGTTTATATGGAAACTTGTAGAAGCTGCTAGAAGCATGTGATAAAAAGGAGGCCATATAATATATAAATGTAGAAAGATATATAAAAGAAAGAGGTAAAAGAAGCTTCTTGAAGAAGCTGGAACACGTGACTAGAAGGGGCTGAGTGAGTCTCTGGATTTATATATAGAAACATTAGATATGGGCTGTACGTTCAGGAAAAAGAAGAAGCATGAAGCTTCTAGCATCGTCTCGAGAGGCAAGATCTGTGATGCGTGTACATGAAGCTTGAAGCTTGTAGAAAGAGAAGAAGATAAAAACAGCCGAAGCTGCTGGAACGTGAGGAAAGAGAGAGCAGGTCGGTGCAATATAAAAATTGTGTGTGTGTGAAGCAATGTAGCGGTGCGGCAACTTTGATCGGGTCCCGTCCCAAAGGTTGGATTTACTGTTGGGTGGAGCGTTGGGATCTTTTAGCATGAAGCTTGTAAGTATAATTATATATATATATATATATATGGGCTTCACAGAATAGAATTTAATTTGGATAAAAGGGAAGCTGATTTTGGGGGGGACATATGCGCAGATATATATGCGTGTGTGTAGCGTTGCAGGAGGATTCTGTAGTGGGATTTTTGAGGATTTGGTTGCTAAGAGAACTGAAGGAGTGATGGACATGGGTATTATGCAGTAGAGGGTAGCGGCGCGAAACAGGAGAATGAGTTGTGTTGGATGGTTTGAGCTGCGATCTCATTAACTGGTAGATGTGTACCCATTTTGGCTGTTCAAAGGTTGATACGGCTGGATGTTAAGAGGCAGCAAATTGTCGAGAATTCAGTTACCTCAGGCGACTGTACAGGGTAGCTGAAGCAGAGGCAAACTGTTTGCTTCTCCTAACAAGTTCATAGGCAATAGAGCGCTGCAAAGAAAGAGCAGACAGCCCAGTAATTGATGTAGAGGCAGAACTCAACATGTTTCTTGTCCCATTTAATGAAACAAAGTTGTTGATTCCCCTGGCTTCTTAAAAATCTGGATTGGTGGTTATGAACTTTGACAAAGCTTTGATGGATTGCTCAATGAAACACCCAATCAAATAAACCAAGCAGATGCATTCTTTTTGTGGGTCCTGGGCAAAGAGGAGCATGAAGCAGCAGTGTGTTGGAGCAGCGGTTATGGATTATTGAGCAAAAAATTGGGGAAATCCTGAAGCTTCTAGGCGGAACACTTGGCATTGATGTTTGAAACAGAGAAGGACGCAAGGCCTGATGCTCTAAGGCCGATACGGCTGTCATGGATGTTGAGGGTCGACTGAAAAACTGGCTGTTTGAGTTCAAAATAAATTGATAGAAGCAGCAGGTGGCGTATATATTTAGATATATTTGTGTGTGTGATGCAATGGTGCAGACCTGGGAAAATGGATGGTTGATGGCTGCGGTGATGAATCAATGGAGTCAAAGGAAGTATGGGTCAGATGCATGAGTTTGCTGGTTTTCCTAAAGCGTGTTGAGGCTTATTTCCAGGCGTTGAGAGATTGGTGCAAAAGAATTGTCTCTGGGTTGAATTTTGTTGATAGCCAAGAGCTGATTTGGGTGAAATTGAGGAATCAAAGAATTCTGCAGCAGGTGGAAAATAGGTGGAACAACCCAGGTGTATTGACGATTGTTTTTTGAGGCAAAAGCTGCGGCAAGAGTAAGAAAGTGAACAGAAATATTGGTAGAGTGCGATCCGGACAGCAGAACCAGCAGGTATGAATCTTATTTCCTGAATTTACTATCTCTAATGGAATTACATTTTAGTCATGAGGTCTGTTGGAAAACTGGAATATGTGATTGGTTTGAATATAGTTCAGCCCTTGATCTGAATATAGTTTAGTTATTAAATTAAGTATAGTTCGGCTATTAATTTGAATATAATTTTTAGTTGTTGGGTGACATTATGTGTGAGATGTAGTGTTGTACAGGAGTTCTAATCAGATCGCGCCCAAATGTAAATTGATCTGAACTGAGTCTATTGTAGAAGTTCCCTGACCACGTCCCAGTAGTGGGTTGTTCCTATGTAATTACCCAAGGATACACAGGAAAAACAAAGAGTGAGTAGCAACCGTAACCTTGGTGTTGGTTTTGGTCCAAAGAGTCAAACTGAGGGTCATGGAATTGATATTAAGATCCAAGATTTATAAGTAACCAGCAAATATTTTAATATAGAATTTATATTAAATCTGAGGTCTAAAGGTAATAATAAATTTAGTTCTGTACTCAGCAAAATTGTAATGCCTTGCATAAAGATTAAATGAGTACTTGATAAATAACGATAGAGTCCAAATGACTTGGATTATAATCCTGATAGCTACTAAGCTTAGTTAAGGAATATAATAGCCTCAGTTGAAACTCAATGAGAGGGTAATAGGCCATTAGACTATCTTAGGCGATACGATAGACACTTAAGATGATGAATAATATATGAATGGATAAATTCTGATCTGTTTGTAATTGATGATGATTATTCAGGATATGTATGGACGTAGCTAATGACACATCTGGATAATATCAGGATATCTGTGAAAGGGAGATAAGCATTAAGTTTGTGAGTAACTCGGATTCTTGACTTGGCATATATTTTCTGTATTACTTAAACTTGTATACTGAATTACTTTATATGCTGAACTGTTTATACGCTGAACTGTTTTAAATGCATATGCTTTCATGCATACCTCTTGATCTGCATTACTTGTGGCATGATTTTGTTCTATCCTGCCTTCTGATATATCCTGTTGATTCTGTTCGGGTCTGTTGTTTTGTTACCCTTCCTTGGAGTCTGGTTCGATTTTGTTTTGTTATGTTGTGTCTTACTCTGGGCCCACCACAGGATTGAGCGGTTTTATGCCAGAGCACGACCCAGAGGGTAGAGGCCCCACGAGTAGTCCGCTTATGGGCAGCTGGGAAGGCTCGTCTCTATGATTGGCATTCTGTTCTGTTTCTGTCCCGCTCAATTCTGTTCTGTTCCGCTCTGATACTGACCCTAGAGGGTAGAGGCCCCACGAGTCGTCCGCTTATGGGCAGTTGGGGAAGGTTCAGGCATTTGATGCTATGCCTTTGATTGATTGGTATTCTGTTTAGTTCATTTCAGTTCTGTTCTGATCTGTTCTGTCCGTTCTGTTCTATTCAGTTTGATCTGATTTGTTCTGTTCTGTTCTGATCTGATCTGTTTGAGCTGCATTTGTTCTACATGAGCTGCATTGTTCTATTTGAGCTGCATTTGGAGCATACATGTATATATGAACTGGTTTTGAAACCCATGGCAGGAACCTATGTTACTCACTGAGCTTGTTTAAGCTCATTCCATTTATTTAACATTTTTCAGGATATAACTCCATTGGACTAGAATGTATAAGGAGATGATACTAGTAGGCTTTGAGGCATTTCAAGTACGGATCTGATGGCATGGATTTGTGGAGACTTGGGTTCTGATGGATTGATTCTGGCTATTCAGGTGAGTGACATGTTATGATTGACTTCGTTGATATGCATTAGATGTATTGGGACATGGCTCGTGGTAATGGTACTCTAGAGAGATTAGATATGTTCTGTGCTCTCTGACTAGTGATAGATGTGCTCTGTGGCTTAGAGTTATTAATTGGTTGATTGTAGACTTGCTCTGTGGTACATACTTTTAATTGTGGTATATTCATGAGTTGCGTTCCCATCCGATAAAAAGGTTTTAATTTCCGCTGTTCTGACCCTACATTTGGAGTGCAATTCATTATACGGTTCAGAAGATTGCCTTCGGTGGCTCGCATTGTCAGTCGGAGACTGAAAAGGCGGCTAATTGGCATCACATCTTTTGCATCCGCGTAGGGTGGGGTGCGGGATGTGACAATAGTGATCCATGTTTCATGAAGTGACCTTAAGGTCTTGGCTTCAAGTCGCTGGGGCAGCAGCCCTGTGCATTTTTTTCTTTAAACTTACAAGCCAAACTGACGTGAACCCATAAGATCGAAATCCCTTGAACCTACGATCAAATTGAAATTACCCAAGAAAGCCAAGAATCAAGTCAAGATGATCTAGACCCGTTGAAAACTTGTTTCAAGAGCCTAGATTTAATGAGAATGCCACAAAGGGTATGCCTTTGATAAGTTCACAGTTCACTCAAGAACGAGAAGAGAAAACTGAAAAATTCTCTATGCAGAAAGCTTCATTTACATTCCTAGCCTCCAAAATTGCGGCTATAAGTTCTTTAAAACCCTCTATGAAACCCTAGGGCCGAATAATGCCTACATCAAATAAAAGACACGGGCTGAACATCTTTAGGCCCAAAATATCCTAAACTACCAACTAAAACCAATAAAAGAAATCCACTAAATGAGTTAAATAGGCCCAAACGCCTACGGCCATAAAAACATAAAATAGGCCCATATACCTATACTTAATGAAATAAAAGTCTTCACAAAATCACTAGGCTATGTCGCTCCCTTCTGTAGCTTGTATCACATGGATTAAAGCTGGTTCTTCTTCTCTCAAGCCCATCTTGAATATTGGGGTCTTCCTCGATAAATCGGCCCAAGTGGAGGGCATTGCTTCCTTGATCTTCTTAGCGCTAGACCTTGTGATTGGCCCTTCTAGAACTTGTAAAGGATCTTTAAGTGCAATTACTTCCTTGATCTTCTTAGCTCATGACCTTGTGATTGGCCATTCTAGAACTTTTAAAGGATCTTTAAGACTCGGTCCACCATGGTGCCCATCACAAACAGTGGATTAATCATAAAACAAGGGTGGAATAACCTTATCACCAAACAGAACATTAACCCAATTTACTAACCAAATAGCCAAACACCCCCATTTAAGTTTTTAAAATCTAGGTAGTGACTACTGGGCCGTGCGGTGGGTCGGGTTCCGACCCGACCCGTTAACCCGTCCCACAGTGGCCATCACCCACGATTTTTTGGCGGTCCTCTGGTCACCTTCTCCGGTGACAATGACTCGCCGGTGGTGGTTTTCTTGGGTTTTCTCGATGGGGATCAGTTGATCATGTCAAGGGGGTTTCATATCTACCGTTAAAAATGGAAATGGTGGGATTTTGGGCTGCCAAAAACTGCCATAAGAGTGGTGTTTCGGGCGACGGGCTATTTTTTTGCGAGGGAAATTTTTCCCATTTTTGTGGTAGTTTTCTACTGTTTCAAGCCCAAAATAATCCCTACATGATTTCTGCACCTTATAAGAACAATTTCAAAGCATTTAAACCGAGTTTCTTGCAATAAAATCATAAACCCGTTTCAAATAGCGAAACCTATAAATGCACTTTTCTCCCTCATCCTTGCATCTTTTTTTCTAATTCTTTTTTTTAAATAACCCATTTTTTCATGCTCTACAAGACCCCCTATATTTTAAACTAACCTTCATACATTTTAAAAATTAAGACATAATTACCTAGTTCCAAGCTTGCTTGCAATAGGTCCCTTTGAAACGCCCTAACTCCCCTTTTCTGAACTTTAGAACCTTTTCTTGGTCTCGGTTTCTCCTTCTTTTTCTTCTCTTCCCACCTTTGATATGTCTACCATTGATATTTCCTAGGCAGCCCCAAAACAAAGTCCATTGATATGTCTACCCATGGCTCACTAGGAATGGGAAAGGGTGTATACAATCCATGTGGTAAAACCTTAGATTTGGCCTTTCTACATGTAATGCACCTATCACATATTCGAGTGATGTCTCTTCTCATCCTAGGCCAAAAGAAATGTTCATGTAAAATTTCTAAGGTTTTCTTGACACCAAAATGCCCCATTAATCCCCCACCATATGCCTCACTCACTAATAAGTCATGCATTGAACAATTTAGCACACACAATTTGCTTTCTTTAAACAAATAACCATCATGCTTGTAAAACTTACCAAATGTCACTTTATCACATGCCATATACACATCAGAAAAATCAGCGTCATTGGCATACACGTCTTTCACATATTCAAACCCAAGCATTTTAGTACTCATAGAAGTAAGAAGTACATACCTTCGTGATAAAGCATCAGCAATAATGTTCTCCTTACCTTGCTTGTAACGGATGAGATAAAGAAAGGTCGATAAATTCCATCCATTTAGCATCTCTCTTATTTAATTTACCTTGACCCTTGAGATGCTTCAATGATTCATGATAGGTGTGGATCACAAACTCCTTAGGCCAAAGGTAGTACGGCCATGTCTCTAGAGCGTGAACAAGAGCATAAAGTTCTTTGTCATAAGTGGGGTAATTCAGGGCTGCCCCACTTAGCTTCTTGCTGAAGAAGGCTATAGGCCGCCTATCCTGCATCAAAATGGCTCCAAGTACTATTCCTGAGGCATCACATTCAATCTCAAAAGTTTTGTTAAAATTCGGTAATGCTAACACTGTCACGACCTGAAACCCACCCTGTGCAGATCTCGCATCGCAATCGCCACCGTCAGGCCCGGGCGAAGGCTCACATAAGCAGCGATATCAAATAGATGTGCGACATGTGGTTGCGAAAGCGTGAAAAACTTTTTCTTTTCTTTTATTATTTTTAAATCACGCACATCCGTCCGGTACTGCCACTTTATACATAGCATACATGATTTAACATTCAGAGTATAACTAAAAACTTAAAGAATTATAAACAATACATGTTTAGTTGCCCCGTGGGGCTTATACATAACAGGGTACTACTTTACTAATACAAGATTTCATACTTAATGTTCGTAGTGCTAGACAAAAACTACGTGAACATAACTTTCCAAAACAGCAGATTCATCATCATCGTCCTCAAGTCAAGACTGCTGCTAATCACCTGAAAGTGGGATCCGAACAAAGTCCGGGTAAGCTAATCTAAGCTTGTGAGCAATTCCAGTATTCATCATGGGGTTTTCAATTAGCAGTGGTTTTTAGTACATAAGAGTTTGTAAAACATTCACTGCCAATTGCTCGTATACTTGAACATAGAACGTATGCATTTCTTAAAACAGAGAGCTTTGAAACATTTAAAGTATTCAAGCTATACTTATACTTATGAACTTCAAAACATATAACATGTATTTCTTAAATAGAGTATATAAAACTCAAACATATGCATAGTGAAAATGAGGGTAAAACCTGCTTCCATTTTCAAACATAACATCGTATATACGTATTCCTTTAAAAAATAAACTTGAAACATTTAAAGTATTCAAGTTAATCTTGTACTTCTTAAATAGAGTATAAAACTCGAAACATATGCATAGTGAAAACGGGGGTAAAACTTGCTTCCATTTTCAACTCATTTGTCATCTTATCTCTTTCATTAGTGGAATCCGTTTCGAACCAAACTCCCATTTTACTTATAAATGAAGATATCTTATGCCTGGGGGATTAGATCCTGCTACCTGGCATTTTACAGGGCAATTGAATTCCGGAGAACCCAAAATCCTGCCTCTTTTATAGGGCAACTGAAAACTCAGAATCCTGTCTAAGTGCTTATGCACCATTCATCTTGCGTTTAAAATACATTCAACACATGAGGATGTCAAATAGATATTTCTCATGAGTACTTTAAAACATAACGTTTATAGCTTCGTGATAAACATTCGTATACTTGAAATAGGCAAACTCAGAATATTTAACAAGATTTGTATTTTAACTTAGACATGCTGAAAACACAATTTTAAGAAAACTGTAAAGAAAACATTTATTGAGCATGTCATAATAGGGTTTATAAGAACAAAAATAATTTAAAACTGAAATCATGTAATATATTGAATTTGGAATTCAAATACTTCGTATCTTCTGAACTTAAAACCTTTTCAAATCCATGGAGTTAAATCTCCACTTCAAATACAGGGTTACTCACCTTGGTCCTTTAGGGTTAGTGTTAATAATGCGCTTTCCCACTTTCCTTGTAGTTCCTAAGAACAATTCATAAACATCTCATCAACTTCACATTCATTGTAATATCATCTCGATATTCCTTAACTAATGCTTAAATCGTATTAGATCCTAAAACGATTTCATAATTTCATATGTACTTAACTCGTACTCTTAACCTATGACACAATTTAATGTGTTAGGAATTGAATTCATTTCAATTTATACTCTTCTGGTAACTCCATAAACTTTAATTTAAATTTATTTACTTCACATATTTTCGTGTCGTGTCTTTTCCTATTTTATTTCCTCGTGCTTGCCTTAGTTTAATATTTCGGCAATACTTTAGTTTATAGTCATCTGACAGATGCTATTCATCAAATTTTATGTCTTTTTATTTTAGACATTTCTTTTGGTCGAATAGACTCTACTATTGAGTCCGGAGCGTCGAAAAAAGTCAGTTTAAGCTTTCCTAACATTTAATTCGGACTGTTATATGTAAAAGGACAAAATGTTCATTTACCGTTTTACGTGTCTCATTTTTCTGTACTTGGTTTCGTAATTTAGACTCCATTATTGAGTCCAAGATGTCAAAGAAAGTCAATTTAGACCTTCCCTAGTTTTAATTTGGCTTTTGAGGTACTAGGGGTAATTTGGTCATTTTAGCTCCTTACGTGTCTTTATGTTCGGGACCTCATCTTGTGTCGTGGACCTCACCATTGGACTCAGAAGGTCCGAGATAGTAAGCATACACTAATAACTTGTTAATTTTGGACAAGGGGTATTTTGGTCATTTACCCTTTTTTGTGTCTTTATTTTTTTGGGCCCCGTCTCGTAAAACGGACCCTACCATTAGTCTCAGAATATCTAAAATAGTAAGGATACACTATTCATATGTTTAATTTGGATTTCATTTGCTTCCTATATGACCTAGGGGCAAAATAGTAATTTTGCTTTATTTATTAAATAATTAAATTAATTATTTAATTATTTTTCAGGGGTGTAATTGCATAAATTTTCCATTAGTTGGGCCACAGTGGAATTTTCTAGAAATTCTGGGATCAATCCGTAATAAGGAAAAGGTTTGGTTTATTTAATTTTAAATAATATAGAGAACCAGTGGGTTCGGTCCAACTCTAAGTGAACTGGTCCGGTCCGTTTGTAAACCAACCGGTTCAGTTGGTTTACACGTAATGCTGACGTCAGGATGACGTCAACCCTAATGTTTTAAAGTTTAAAACAAAACGTTGCTGTTCTACTAAACCCATAATCCGTTGGATCCGGTTATAACCCAAACCCGAATCTGACCCGTTTTTAGACCCGACCTGAACAGTGTCATCTTCCCCAATGAAGCCGACACTGTTCATATCAAAACCCTAGTTCTTATAGTTAGGTTTCGTGGCATTTTTAGCACCCATTTTCTCTGCTTTCTTCTCCAATCACTTTCTAAAAACCTATGGCACATTTTTACATTGATTTTAAGCTTCGAATTCAACTCAAAGATCGTAGTTCGTAGGGAATAGTTCAGACCTGTGATGATCTGGTTCATGCTTATTTCTTGATTGTTTCCCATGAAACTTTTTCTGTTGTGATCCCCTCTTCATGGGGTTTCATTTTTTTTAACAAGGGTAGGTTCAATCTCATGTTTCTGAGATTTGCTTTGGGAACCCGAACCTGTAATTTGATTTTTGGAGGGCTTTCTTTGGGATTTTTGATCGCGGTTATAGGTTTTCATGACCCTCATGACTTCTTCTTGAAGCCTCGACACACCAATCTTGGTTTAGTTGCCATGGGTTCAGACCTGCTTTAAGCAAGGTCCTCCCATGGCGGTTCTTCATGGGTCTGCATTTTTTGAGTGTTTCAAAGCCTAATTTCGTGCTTGTTTTTGTTAAAATATTGTTCTAAGCGTCATATGTACAAAAACAACTTAAAAACAACTCATATTCATACTTAAATCCTAGAGAGAGAAAATGATAAACTTTCAAATTTCTCACCTTTTGTTGTGGTTTTAATCCCTTTCAGTCTCTAATTTCCTTCACTTCCCTTTCCTTAAGCTTCTTGGCTCCTTTCTGGTTCTCTTCTTTTAGAAACAAGCATGCTTTGCATGCTTTGGTTTTTAAAGAGAAAGAAACCGACCCTTCTCTCTTTGCTCTCTCTCTCTGTTCACGTTTTTAGCCTACTCTTAGCCTTCACTTCTCATAAATCCCTCTTACACATTTTTAATTTTTGCTTTTTCTTTTTGTTGCTTTACATTTATTGTTGTAGGATATTTGTATATAATATATATATATATATATATATATATATAATACAACACACACACAACACATGAAGACACACACACACCTTGTACACTGTTCACTAATTGGGCCTTTTTCATATACATATATACGTATATTTAATATATATATATATATATATATATATATATATACATGCATACATACATACTTGATTATCCATGCATATGTACACTATACTTTTGTGTAAATGTGTGTTAGGATATTTAATTAAAAATAACTATTTCGTAATTTAATTAATTAATTATTCTCTTGCGTGTAAAATTCTTTACACTAATTTTTCTTAACATCGTAATGCGTGCCACCTGACTCGATATTTTTGTGTCGGGGTATTACAAACACAAGTGCATAACATAATCGTTCTTTAGTATCAACAAATACATTCGATTGATCAAACCTCCAATGAAATCAAACATTTTTTTTTTTTAATTATTTCAGTGAGTGGTGTAGTAATGATGCTAAAGTCCTTAACAAAATGCCTATAAAAACTAGCTAAACCATGAAAGTTTCTTGCCTCAGTGATGCCTTTAAGCGTTGGCCACTCCTTGATGGCCTTGACTTTCTCTTCATCCACCTCAATACCTTTTGTACTAACAACATAACCAAGAAAAACAATTTTTTCCATACAAAAGGTACATTTCTTAAAATTAGCATACAACTTTCCACATCTCAACATATCGAACACACATCTCAAATGCTCAATATGTTCATCTAAGTTCTTACTGTACACTAGGATATCATCAAAGTACACGACTACAAATTTGCCTATGAATGCACATAATACATGGTTCATTAATCTCATGAAGGTACTAGGTGCATTTGTAAGTCCAAATGGCATAACCAACCATTCATAAAGTCAATTTTATATAACCAAAAATAGAGAAATACAAGAGGAGCAAAAACAAAGCTTGAAAAAAGGAGCTACACAATAACCAAACTAACCAGCCTAGAGCAATGGGGAAAAGGAGGGAAAGCCTGCAACAAGATTGCTCGCCCTCCTAACCCACTAGACAACAGACCAAACCAACAACTAATTGTCCAAATTCAACTCCCACTGCAATAACAAATCTTCATCCAGTAGAAAACGTCTAAGGCTACAATCCCCAATCAACTTGCTCCGCACCACCAGATTAATACCCTCAATAAGCTGATCTTTAGTTCTTGATTCATCTTTGAAACACCGCCGATTCCACTCAAGCCAAACAGAATGCACTAGAGTAGAAAGCACCACCTTACTGATATAGCTTTGAGCTGACTTCCGTTTAAACGTTTGAGTGGCCTATTGAATAGTGTCTTGCCAAGGGTGAGGGGACCAACTCAGATTACACTTAGCTATAAAGTGAAGCCATAAATCAAGAATAAAAGGACAACCAAAGAAGAGGTGAGCATGATCTTCCAGCGATTGCCTATAGAAAACACATTTTACTTCAAGGTCGCTTCTAAACTACAAAACACGGTCTTGAATAGAAAGCCTCTCCCGAATGGCTAACCAAAGGATGAAGCTGCATCTTGGGATAGCATGAGAGAACCATAACAGCTTCCACCATGAAATTTGAGGTCAAGATACCTGAGTCACATGCCAAGTTGAATTTGTAGAGAACACTCTAGAATGGTGGCCCAACAATTGGAGTTGGTCCATCATATGCTGTTAGGCATAAACCCTTGGGGGATAGAACGCTTAAGCTCTATTAAGTGGTGAGAGTTAGCATTAGGCCACTTCCGCTCATTCCCTGCAATGATAAGGCTTACCTGGGCGGATCTAGAAAGCCTAGAATCATAAATAACACGGTCTCCCATAGCATCCCAAATAGAACCCGACGGGAGCCAATATCAAACCAAAGTGAAGTATGCTGACCATTTCCCACCTTGTGTCGAATTAAAGATTTTTTTTTTTTTTTGATAAGTAAAAGATATATAAAAGAAGAAAAATAAATACAAGATCAAGAGGGCATACCCTCGAACAAGCTAAAGGGAAGGAGATCTACTACAGGTAGAAGAACTCACGACCCCAAGCAGGAAATAAAACCAAGACTAAACAGAAATACAAAACAAGAGGGCATACCCTCAGACAAGCAAAAGGAAAACAAGAAAACTAGAGCTCATGGCCCATGCTGAGAAATATTACATATTAAAAATACTACAAGGTAGAGACCAAGTACACTGGAGATGTCTATTGGAGAGAGAGTCTTGAATCCTTCTAGAAGATGTGAGTCTGCCACGGATCATGTCCTGAGTTTGAGCTATGATGGCCTTTGAGTTTTTCTCGATCTTGGTGAACAATCTGCTATTCCTTTCACGCCAAATGTTGTAAATTGTACAAGCAAGAGTAAGTCGGCCTAAAATGGAGGAGAAGGACTTGCCTTTGAAAGAATTGGTAGCCCAAAGAACAGTCTGATGCCAGTCCCCATTTGGGCTTTGAAATCCACTTTTAGAGAGCAAATGGGACCATATGTTGGAAGAGAAGGAACAAGAAAAGAAGAGGTGGTTGTGGCTTTCATTTTCTCTTAAACAAAATAGGCACTTAGGGTCATGACCAAGATTAGAAAAGAAAAGACGGTCCTTGGTCCTTAAGCTGTGGCGGATGGCCATCCAAAGGATGAACCCTGCACGGGGGATAGCTTTAGGGAACCAAACAAGCTTCCACCAAGTTACCTGGGGGTTACGGCTACGCAGGGAATCCCAGGCAGAGTTGATGGAGAAGACCCCATTTGGGGAGGGAAGCCAAAAAGCTTAATCATCAAGGAGGGGAGATAGGAGAAGATTAGGAGGCATACCATTCTTAAGGTCCAGCAGGTGGGGAGAATTAGCAATGGGCCAGTTCCAATGATTTCCAAGAATAATGTTACTCACTATAGCTTTTCTACCAAGACCCGAATCATATATAACTCTTTCTCCCATATTATCATAGATGGGGCCAGAAGGGAGCCAATAGTCAAACCAGAGAGAGGCAAAACACCCATTACCAATGACAATTTTGATGTATGGTTTGAATAACGGACGGAATTTGATCATTTTCCTCCATGCCCACGAGCAAGATTGGGGACATTTGATTTCCCAGAAGCTTTTGCCTTTAAGAAGGTTGCTACGAATCCACTGAACCCAAAGGGATTTAGAGGGATTTTGAAATAGAGCCCATATGAGTTTTCCCAAAGCAGCTAGGTTCCAATCAACAAGCCTCTTAATACCAAGACCCCCTTCATTTTTAGGGCAAGAAACATCCTCCTAAGCAACTTTGGAACCAGAAAATATGAGATGGTTGCCACTCCAGAAAAAGGATCTCATTGCTTGCTCTATCTGATTTACCACCTTTTTAGGGAGGATGAAGTGAGAAGACCAGAAAACTTGAATGCTAAAAAGGACAGACCTGATCAGCTTGACACGACCTGCATAAGAAAGAGATTTTGTGGCCCAATGAGTGATCTTACCAATAATGTGATCTACTAAAGATTTGCAATCCTGGGCTTTCAACTTGGTAGAAATCAAAGGCACTCCAAGGTAATGGATAGGGTGGGAGCCTTCAGGAAAACCAACTTGAGCAACGATGAGCTGCTTGAGGTTGGAATCCACACCTGAAAGGAAAATGTTGCTTTTGGAAGTATTGTGCAGAAGGCCAGAGAAGGAGGCAAAAGTGTCAAGCCCTTGCTTAAGGATAGAGGCAGAGGCAAGATCCCCATGACAAAAGAGCATGATGTCGTCAGCAAAATAGAGATGGGTAAGCTTGGACTTATGGCATCTCCAATGGTACTTAAACTGAGATCCAACCGACATTTGATGGAGAATCAAAGAGAGGACATCCATTGCAATCACAAAGAGATAGGGGGAAAGAGGGTCTCCTTGCCTTAATCCCTTAGCCCCGGGAAAATAACCTTCCAACTCGCCATTAATGACAATTGAGAATCGAGGAGTAGAGATGTAGCAAAAAATCCAGTCGATAAAAAGCTGGGGAAATCCCATTATGCTCAAAGTGTCAGTATTGAATTCCCACCGCACTGAATCAAATGCTTTCTTAAGATCAACTTTCAGAGTGCAACGGGGAGAACCAGTGTCCTTGTGGTAATTATGCATAAGCTCTTGGGCTAGAAGGATGTTGTCACTAATATTCCTGCCTTGAATAAAAGCAAATTGAGAAGGATCTATGAGGCTAGGAAGAACTTTCTTGAGACGGTTGGCCAGAATTTTGGAAATGGTTCTGTAAAGGGTGTTATAGCAAGATATAGGCCGAAAATCATGGACAAAAGAGGGGTTAGGGACTTTGGGGACAAGGGCGATAGCTGTGGCATTCATCTCTTTAAGGATGGATTTAGAGGAAAAAAATTCAGAGATAGCTGCAATAACTTCAGGTTTAATGATATTCCAAGATTTTTGAAAAAAGAAGCTATTAAAGCCGTCGGGCCCAGGGGCTTTGTTAGGGGGAAGGCTAAAGAGAGCATCTTGGATTTCTTGCTCAGAGACAGGGGATTAAAGGACATTAAAGAAATCAGAATGAAGGCGCTTAGGGATAAAGTTAGCAAGACTTGCGTACCTGGGTAGTGAATGGGGCTGGGAGTTCCAATGAGATCATGGTAAAAATCAACAATGGTGGATTTGACCTCTTTTATGTCATCAATCCTGCGACCGTTTGCATCAAGGAGGCTAAGGATCTTATTGCGGTTCCTCCTGTTATTCACAGATTTGAAGAAAAAGGAGGTGTTTTGGTCCCCTTCAGAAAGCCATTGAATACAGGATTTTTGCTTAGCTAGACTTTCCTCACTGCTAAGAAGGGAATGAAAAGTGTGATGAGCTTCCTTTTCCTCCAGAAGGAGACTCTCATTCCCAGGATCACTATCAAAGAGAGATTGGATGTCATAGAGCTTGTTACGGGCTTCTTGAACACGGGAGGAGATGTTCTTGAATCTTTGCTGATTGAAATTCTTAAGAGCATATTTCACCTTCTTAAGCTTTTGGCAACAAATAAACATGGCAGTACCTTGAAAGTTAGTGTGCCAGGCTTGCTCAACAGTAGGAAGGAAATCATCATAATCGGCCCAAAAATTGAAAAATTTGAAAGGAATTTTGCTCTTCTTGAAAGCTATGCCAGATCCGA
This sequence comes from Nyssa sinensis, assembly GCA_008638375.1. Lineage (NCBI taxonomy): Eukaryota > Viridiplantae > Streptophyta > Magnoliopsida > Cornales > Nyssaceae > Nyssa > Nyssa sinensis. Next base: position 30,418,226 of record CM018047.1, on the reverse strand, counting down.
CAATAATAGGGGAATGGTCAGAGAGGCCAGGAGGGAGGAATTCAGCTTCAGCAGAAGGAAGAGCAGATAGCCAGTCCTGGTTGACTAAAGCTCTATCAATCTTCCTGTGGATTGTGTGGGGGGCAGCTTGACCGTTAGACCATGTAAAGAAACGCCCGAAAAATCTCAAATCCTCAAGCTCAGCATTCAAAAAACAAGTGTTACAGTCATTCATAACAGGGGGCCAATCGCCATTGCCTCTTCTTCTTTCATAGGGAAAACGGATAGCATTGAAATCGCCCAAAGTAAGCCAGGGGAGACCCTTGGAGATAGCTACTTGGAGATGGATGTCACGCCATAAATCATTTCTTTGGAGAGAGGAGTTAGAGCCGTAAATAACTGAAATGAGCATGGTGGATTTGGTGTCACGAATTGTAATGTTACAATGAATGGCTTGACTGGTAGTACACGAGGAGTTAATCTGTAGCATAGCATTGTTCCAACCAATCCAAATCCGACCAGAAGCTGAATGGGAATAATTGTGCAAAAAGGACCATCCAGGGATGAGGGAATTAGCAGTAATATCCTTGGCAGCTTCCTTAATTTTTGTCTCAACTAAACCGAGAAAACAAATAGAATGGTCACGAACAAACATACGGACTTCACGCTGTTTTGAGGGGCTGTTCATACCCCTGATATTCCAACATGCAAAGTTCATTGAGAAAATGTGAGGGGGCAAGAACTTGCTGTTCCTATGGTTTTAGAAACTTTCTTCTTTCGCCTTTGTTTTTTGAGCTGATTTCTGGTGAAACTGCTACCAATATCAGCTTCGTCAACTCTAGCAATTTTGTCCACAAGGCAATTAGAATCAGGAGAAGCAGTAGAGGTTGAGCTGCTTATCTCGCCTAGGTTGCTGACCGCTTGAAGATAACAGGGAGTTGGATCATTTGGGGATAGTAAATCTAGGTCATCAGATTGAAGGGAGGGGAGAGGAGACTGGACCGAAGGCTTAGCAATTTCCAATGCAGAACTGGTAGCAGATTTGTGAGGGACTAGTTGCTTAAGGGCAGGGCTCTCAGCTGTTGTACTGACGTTAGGAGATTCTAACTGCGGCATATCAGGCTGTAGCCCATCGCAACATGTTTTGGACTGATTTGGGACAGAAGTTACACCGTCACTGGAAGGACCTGGGTGCGGCATTTCTGGCCGCAGCCCTACAGGGCATGATTTTGATTGATTTGGATCAATAGAGAGGGCATCTTCAGGGATTTTTCCATCACTAAGGATAGCTTTACCTTTGCCAGAAACAATGCGCCATTCACTAGTGCTGGATTTCCTTGCGGCTAAGGTAGAACGGTAGTTGGGTATCTCATTTTCTGTTTTGAATGAAGGGCAATTAGCAATCCGGTGGCCAAATATACGGCAGTGAGTGCACATTGAAGGGAGCCATTGATATTCAACAAGGATTTCCACTTTTGAGTTTGTAAACATTATATCAAAAGAATCAGGGAGGTCTTTGGTAGCATCCACCTCAACGCATATTCTTGCATAACTGATTCTGGTCTGATCTTCCGTGTGGGAATCTGCATAAAGGGGTCTTCCAATGGCACTAGCAACATTGCTTAGGCCTTGCGCTGTCCAGAGCTCAGGGATGTTGAAGAATTTAACCCAAACAGGGATTTTAGCCATCCTTCAACATGGACGATGTCAGAGTTAGCTGTCTCTGAACTTGCATAGGAAAAAATATTGGCACTGGGAATAGGCAAAGAGGGAGAGCAGGACGTGGGCCCAGATGCTTTTAGCAAGGAATAGTGGGGGCTATGAGTAGTGGCAACAGCATAGGAGTCTGCATTACCATTTGGAGCAGCAGTAGGAACTGTTTGCACGTCACCACAACCTGCACCTGCTATATGATAGCCATAGTCTCCAGCCTTAGGATCAGGTCTCCTTGTCTCAAGAGGTGACACGTTGACACCTAGATCAGTCCGTCTAGCACTAAGATGGGTAATATTCTGAGAGATGGAGGCAATGTCAGCGGTAGTGGGAACTGATATACTAAGCATATCAGTATTAGGTTTTCCACCCGTTGGAATAAAATAATTTCTAGCCGTTGGATTAATTCTGCTTGTCTCATTGGTAATTAAAGATTTAAACCCTGCTCTGAGCTTCATTAGCTTCCTCCACACCCAAGAGCAAACCCCTGGACAAGTAGCCTCCCAAAGATGCTTTTGCTTCAAAATGTTAGCGCGAACCCAAGCAACCCACAAAGAAAAGCTATAGGGATCACTTAGCCACCAAAGATGCTTAGAAGCTACAGCTTTGTTCCAATCCTCCAACTTTTTAATCCCCAACCCACCTTTCTTTTTAGGCTAAGTGACATCATCCCAAGCAACCTTGGCCTTAGAAGAATTTAAGCCTGGACCATACCAAAGAAAGGATCTCATAATCTTTTCGATTTCCCAGTTAATCTTCTTAGGGAGCACAAAATGCGAAGTCCAATAAATCTGCATGCTAAAGATGATTGACTTAATGAGCTGTAAACGACCTGCAAAGGACAGATACTTGGAAGTCCAAGTTTTAACTTTGGACATAATCCGATCAACCAACACCTTGCAATCAATTGCCTTGAACTTGGAAGAGATCAGAGGCACTCCCAGGTAACGCATAGGTAACTGCCCCTCTTGAAAACCTACTGCTTCCATAATATCCTGTTTGCGTTGAGTGGAAACCCCAAAGAAGAAGATGTTACTCTTTGCCTCATTCGGATTTAATCCCGAGAATTTCGCATACTTTTCAATAGTATCCTTCAAGATTGAGGTAGAGTTGAGGTCACCATGGCAAAATAACATAAGATCATCGGCAAAGCACAAGTGGGTGATTTTGGGCTGCTTACATCTCCAATGGTACTTAAAATTTACCTCTCGATCATCTTTCTCCCTCTTTCATTCTAATTTGATGGTATCTACTTTTAAGATTTATTTTACTGAAAATACATGAGCCATGCAATTCGTCAAGCATATAATCTAATCTAGGAATAAGATGACGATACTTTACCGTAATATTGTTAACTGCTTTGCAATCAACGCATATCCTCCAAGTCCCATCCTTCTTTGGCACTAGTAGCACTGGTACTGCACATGGGCTCAAGCTCTCTCTCACAGACCCCTTGCTCATCAAATCTTCAACTTGCCTTTAAATCTCGTTCGTCTCCTCTGAATTACTCCTATACGCTGGTCGGTTTGGAATAACGGCTCCAAGTACGAAATCAATTTGATGTTCAATGCCTCTAATGGGTTGTAACCCACTCGGCATCTCCTTTGGAAATACATCCTCGAACTCCTGCAACAAAGAAACAGCCACACTAGGAAGAGATTGGTTACTTTCATTAAGATTAAAATAACATTCTTCGTATACAAGAAAAATCATAGGCTGATTTGCCAAGAAGGCTTTCTTAACCTCACTCTTCTTTGCATAAAAACTCATCTTTGTCTCTCTTTTTCTCTGTAGGTTTTCTTTCTTTTTTCTCTCATGGCTCCACTCCCTTTTCTTTATTCTCAGCCACCTCTCTATTTTCTTTTTCACTCACTCTTTTTCTTGGGGTTTCGGCCTCACCCTTTCTTTTTTACTCAATCTCACTTTTCAGGTTCAGTTGGTCCTCATAGACCTGTTTTGGGGTTAAAGGAGCAAGCTTGATTGTTTTTCCATCCTTTACAAAGCTATACCTGTTCCTAAACCCGTCATGAATCACCTTCCTATCATACTGCCATGACCTCCCCAACAAAATATGGCCAGCATACATAGGAACTACATCACAGAGCACCTTAACACTATACCTCCTAAGGGTAAAAGCCACCAAATCCTACTTATTGACCTTGACCTCCCCACATTCATTCAACCACTGCAACTTATAAGGTCTAGGATGCTTTAGTAAAGGTAAGCTCAACTTTTCAACTAGGGTGGTACATCTTCCCCCATAATACACAACATGTTGTTTAACATCTAGTATGAAATATGTTCTCTCTCTGCTGCTCCATATCATGTAACTTAATTTGGGTATTGAGAGCACATCTGGCAATAAGAGACTCAACTTCTACTGGGTATTCCACTCCATTATCATCACTAGCATCGACCAACTCGGGCATCTCATCACCATCATTCTCACTCTCAATCATCACCTCCCCATTGTCACGCATAACCATCACCCGCTTGTTTGGACATTGAGACGCGATGTGCCCAAAACCAAAACATTTAATATCTCTATGCCTTGAAGGTTGGGAATCTACCTTAGGTTTGTTCTTTCTAGTTCCCTCATCTTGTCCCTTAGGTGGTTCGGTATTCCCATTTGCTACAGCTTGATCATTTCTATCCCATTTTGGTCTCCTAGGAGTGCCAGAACTGAAGTATACCTTGTTGCCCCTTTTCTCTTTAACTACCTCTCCACCTTTCATAGCTATGTGTACCATGTCTTCTACCTCTACATAATGCTGCAACTCAACTACATTGGCTATGTCTCTATTCAGACCACTTAAAAATCTGGCCATTGTGGCCTCCTGGTCCTCCTCTACATTAGCCCGAATCATAGCCATCTCCATCTCCTTATGGTAATCCTCTACACTCTTGGTCCCTTGTGTAAGGTTTTGTAATTTTTGGTAGAGCTCTTTATAGTAGTGGCCAGGTACAAATCTCCGCCTCATGAGAGCTTTCAACTCACGCCATGTTTCTACAGGTCTCTCATAATTCCTCCCCCTATTGGTCACCAATTGATCCCGCCAAATAATTGCATAATCAATGAACTCAATTACCACCAGCTTCACCTTCTTCTCCTCTGAATAATTGTGACAATCAAAAATCAACTCTATTTTCTTCTCCCATTCTAAATAACCTTTAGGGTCATTCCTACCTTGGAAAGATGGTATTTTCACTTTGATACTCCCAAGGTTTCTATCCACCCCATCTCAACCCCTTGGATTTCTCCTATGTCCTCTTCTACGCCTACCTCCTCTAGGTCTGCCCATTTCACCCATTCCAACTTTAGATGCTATGTCTTCGTCAGCCTCATCATCTTCTTTGTTCTCATACTCATTTTCAATGATAGTCTCACGTTTCCTCCTATCTTGCTCACCTTGCAGATATCTAATCACGACCTCTTGCTGATCCATCCTATCCTTCATCTCCCCTAACACCAAATTCAACCGTTCAAACTATTGTTGCATGGCCTGCAAAATAAAGAATAAGTTAGCCGCATCCTCCTTAGGTGTTGAGTCACTCTTATGAGATATTATTAATACCCTGTAGAACAAGGAAAGGATGTTAGCGGTAAAAAAAACCTCACACAATCCCTTACGTGTTTACGATCAAATAGTGTCACACCACTTGTGTTTCACTCTTTTGGGCTTTTCTAATACTATTCTCACCCACTCTTGCCTTTTACCTCACCTGTTTTCCCTTTCAAGTTCATGAAGAACTAGTTTAACTAAATCATGACACAATCTTGTATTATTCCAACCAACAATAGATTCAAGAAACAAGAAGGAATAAAATGACACGGATCTCAAAGAATTGTAAGAGGAAAAGAGTAATTAGGAAACAAGATACTAAAGATGATATATTTAATCCCTTTGAAGATAAGGATCGATCAACACAAAATTTTCAGATTGCAAAGTATATCAAACAGCCATAAGCGATTGTTATTATTTTTTTTACAGCAACCCTTGAATACGTTGTCTTGTTTTTTAATAAAGTTTCAGTCACAAGCAGGTCTGAAAAAGATTGATCTGATTTCAATAACAAGAAACTGAAATAGAAGGAATCAAAACAAAGATTATAGATATGAAAATTAAAGATCTGGAATTTAAAGAAAAGATTCGTGTAATCAATTAAAGAATTCGCAGGTCTAAATTCTTGAATCAAACACACGAGTAGTCAATTGTGAGAATCACAGATCTCAATTCAAACACACGAAATTAACAAGAATGATAAAGGAATCGCAGATCAGAATGATGAACAATTCGCAAATCAGAATAGAAAAACCTAGAACACACCTAAGACAAAAACCAAATGCAAGAATTCAAAAGGATAAATCAGACCTGATTTGGAGTCTGAACTCTGATACCAAATGATGTGAACCCGTGAGATCGAAATTCCTTGAACCCACAATCAAATTGAAACTTACCCAAAAAAGCCAAGAATCAAGTCAAGATGATCTAGACCCGTTGAAAACTTATTTCAAGAACCTAGATTTGATGAGAACACCACAAAGGGTATGCCTTTGATAAGTTCGTAGGTCACTCAAGAACAAGTAGAGAAAACTGAAAATTTCTCTATGTAGAAAGCTTCATTCACGTTCCTAGCCTCCAAATTGCGGCTATAAGTCCTTTGAAAACCTTCTATGAAACCTTAGGGCCGACTAAGGCCTACATCAATTAAAAGACACGGGCTGAACATCTTCAGGCCCAAAATGTCCTAAATTACCAACTAAAACTAATAAAAGAACTCCACTAAATGAGTTAAATAGGCCCAAATGCCTACAACCATAAAAACATAAAATAGCCCACACACCTATACTTAACGAAATAAAAAGTCTACACGAAACCATTAGGCTATGCCGCCCTCCTCTGTAACTTGTATCACATGAATTAAAACTGGTTCTTCTTCTTTCAAGCCCATCTTGAATGTTGGGATCTTGCTCGATGAATTTACAAACTCAGCCCAAGTGGATTGTACCAATTCTTGCATTGCTTCCTTGATCTTCTTAGCTCTCGACCTTGTGATTGGCCCATCTGGAACTTGTAAAGGATCTTTAAGATTTGGTCCACCATGGTGCCCGTCAGAGTATTACGAAGTGATGTGTATAGCATAAAATACTATATCAAAATGTGTAATTTCTAATTTTTTTTGGCTCTTTAGTGGTTATGTATTTTGATCTGTTCTTGTAATAACATAGCAATTTTGTCACGGATTTCCAAATGCGAAGTTTGTTAGGATAGTGGGGTCTATTGTTGTCATTGGCGAATCTGATTTTTAACATAACTTGCTTTTAATGTAATCACTACATTAGTCCTCAGCCTGTTCTACGCCAAGAAGGTTCAAGCTTCATTGCCGTGATCATCTACTAGCCGCCTTGGTTCTTGAAGGGTAAATGAGTAATTTGGAGTTTTGTTGTGATTTGGATCTCACACACTCACACATTGCATGCATAAAATATAATAAACTTTATGGAGGGTATTAATCTGATGGTGCGGAGCAAGTTTATTGGTGACTGTAGCCTTAGACATTACTTGCTTGATGAAGATCTGTTATTGCAGTGGGATTTGAATTTGGACATTTAGTTGTTGGTTTGTTTGCTTGTTTGGTGGGTTAGGATGGCGGGCAATCTTGCTGAAGGCCTTTCTTTCTTTTCCCACTTGTTTTAGTCTTGTTCTTTTGTTTGTTGTGTAGCTCCTTGTTTCGAGTTTTGTTTTGTTCCTCATGTATATCTCTCTTTTTGGTTATAAAATTTTACATACCAAAAAAAATAAAAAATAAAAATGTAGTAGTCTTGTGATTGTGAAACAATCTTCCCAAACATGCATATTTAAAAACCTTAGGGAAATTCATTTCACAAGACAAGACGAGAATGAACAAATTTTTTTTGGTCATTCAAACGAACCAAGTAGCTTGTTTGAACGAACAGTTGAGAGGCTCTTTTGCGCCTTCTCATTTGTTCGAATAGTTTGAATCAAACGAAGGATTACAACCTCTGAACTTTGCTCGTTTGATGTTCGTTTCATACTTGTTCAAACGAATAAGTAACTCGTTCGAACAAGCATCCTTCATTCGAACGAACACATTGTAAAAAACAAAACATTTTCTATTTTCAAGCTTCATTTGAGATCTGATCTCATTCATATAAATTGACGAAAAATTAGTTTTATGAAGAGAGAATAGAGTGAGTGAGAGTTCATACTTTTGAGAGCTTTGTAATTGATAGATCTAAAAGCTTCCATGAGTGAACAAACCAAATTGTATATTATACATTTCTCTGCTTATTACATTCATTGATTTTGATTAATTCACAAGATCCAAATCACGTCAAAGAGCCCCAATTTCACATGTTATCACCACTAAAGAGAGAGAAGTTCAACCTTAAGGATTCGACGTTGAGTGATCGGTAGATACTGAGATTGTGTGGACTTGCGCAATTGTGGAGTGGCCGATTGAAGGATTCAGAGACCGAGAGGAGAATCGGTTGTATGAATAATTCATCTATGGAGCTTGTAGAATCAAGGGAGGTTGGCGATGTGAACACATAAAATGGTGTTTGACATACGTAGACTATGTCTTGTTTATGTGTATTTCAATTTCAATCATAGTGATATTCTAACTTGAGCATGGCCGGCTCTAGAGTTTTCCACCACGGATAGTTTTCCGTAGTGGTTTCTTTTTTTTTTTTTTTTTGGTAAGTAAATAAATTTATAAAGGAAAGGAGAAAAAGGTACAAAATCAAGAGGGCATACCCTCGAACAAGCTAAAGGGAGGGAAGGACTACTACAGGCAGAAGAACTCCCACCCCAAAGCAACAAGAACTAAACCAAAGAAATACAAGAGCAAGAGGGCGTACCCTCAAAGACATACAATACTAAGAGCATTACATATTAAAAATGCTACTAGGGAGAGACCAATTGCTTTGAAGCTGTATGTTGGAGATAGTGTTTGCAATCCCTTTTGAGGTAACGAGCCTGCCACGGATCATATCCTAAGCTTGAGCAATGATAGCCTGGGGAGTTCTCTTTAAAGTGGTGAACAATCTACTATTCCGTTCTCTCCAAATGGTATAGACTGTGCATGCGAGAGTAAGCTTGCCTAGAGTAGAAGAGAATGCCTTGCCCTTAAAGGTATTGCTAGCCCAAGGAACAATCTGCTGCCAGTCACCTGAGGGGCATCGGAACCCACATAAAGATAGCAAATGAGACCATATGGTGGACGAGAAGGAGCAAGAGAAGAACAAATGATTGTGGCTCTCGGCCTCTTGCATACAAAGAAGGCATTTGGAATCAATGCCAAGCTGGGAGAAGAAAAGACGGTCCTTGGTATTAAGGCTATTCTGGATGGCCATCCAAAGAATAAACCCAGCCCTGGGTAGGGCTTTAGGGTGCCAGACTAGCTTCCACCAATGGACCAGGGGTTTACGGCAGCGCAGAAGATCCCAAGCTGAGGTGATGGAGAAGTCCTCATCGGGTGAGTGTAACCAAATGGCCTTGTCTTCCCGATGGGGGGATGGATGAAGGTTGGCGGGCATACCATTCTTGAGTTCAAGTAAATGAGGAGAGTTAGCTATAGGCCAGTTCCAATGATGATCCAAGATGATGGAGCTAACTTTAGCCTGTCTCCCCAGACCCGAATTATAGATAACTCTATCCCACATATTGTCAATAATGGAACCATTGGGGAGCCAGTAATCAAACCAAAGAGAGGCAAAGAGGCCATTACCAATAGACATTTTGATGCTAGATTTGAACAAAGATCTGAACTGAAGCATTTTCCTCCAAGTCCAAGAGCAAGATTGGGGACACTTGACCTCCCAGAAGTTCTTGGTCCTCAATTTGCCACGGATGGCCATCTTTAAATGCAGCTTCTCAATCAGAATATGGAGCCATTTGATTGCTAAGGGTGGCTTTACATGCCCTATCTTGGATTGGCAGCAACTTATTTCTTGGGCTAGGAACTCTTTTAAAGGCAAGAAGCTCTCTACCTCCATTAGAAAGCTTATCCTTGCATGCTCTGTTTATGCCATTTGGAGAGAAAGAAATAACAGACTTTTCAAAGATGAAAAAATGAACCCCAAGCTATCATTATTCAAGTCCAGAACATGGTTCAAGGAAGGATTTCTTCCATAAGGGGAATCAAACCCTCTAGTTCTAATAGAAATATGCAATGTCTTTGGGATCTACCTTGTAGCATTTTCTAGCTTTTTTTCTTCTTTGTTCATTTTGTTGCAGTTTGTTTGATTTGCCTCTTGTTTTGGCAGCCTTGGGTTGGGTCCTTCTACTTGTAGAAGTTCGTCCCCCCCTTTGGCTCACTTTGAGGATTTGCCCTCTTGATCTTGTTTTCTTCTTTTATACACTTTTACTTACCAAAAAAAAAAAAGAATAGCAGTTCCACTCAATGTTCCACAATTAAGCTATCATATAATGTTTATCAATGCATAGCATTCAACATTGCCCAATTGATTAACTAGTCTAAAATTCACCTTTACTTACCAAAAAAAAATTTATTAATTAGTCTAATTTTTATGTTAATTTCACAATTCAACTCTCAATTCAACTAAGTAATCCATTTGCAATTTTCTACTACAATGAAATTTTCTTAAGTAAGGTTTGCAATTATCAAACTCATATACAATGATTACAATCATAAAAAAACCTAATTATTAATGCTGGAATATAAGGGGTATGAACAACCTCTCAAAGCAGTAAGAAATCTGCTCCTTTGTCCAGGATTATTCTCTTTGTTTTTCTAGTATTGTAGAGACCAAAATTAAAACTGCTTCTAAAGATACTATGGCTAACTCTCTCATTCCCAGTTGGTCTTTTTTGCATAACTACTCTTATTCCCCCTTTGGGAGAATCTGGATCGAATGGAATAACATTCTTTTGCATAAAAATTCTTCATTTGCCCCGGCTCAGGCTATTCATTACAACGCCACAGGTCGGGACACCAATGCCCCTATCAACATATCTGTTATATACGGCTCCAACTTCCTTCTTCAATGGACTAATCTATGGAGAGACATCCACCTCCAGTCCTCCATCTCTCAGGATATTCCTTGGCTTATCTTTGGTGACTTCAACGCAATTCAATTTCCTTATGAAAGAAGAGGTAGGAACCTGGACTGGCCAAATATTATGGAGGATTGCAACAAATGTTTTATGAATTCTGAGCTTGAGGACTTAAAATTTTCTGGGCATTTCTACACCTGGTCTCATGGGCAATCCGCTCCTCACGCCATTCAAAGGAAGCTTAATAGAGCTCTAGTAAATCAAGCTTGGCTTTCTGCTTTTTCGTCTGCTGAAGCTGAATTTCTCCCTCCTGGACTCTCGAATCATTCCCCAATTATTGTCAGACCCGGCATCCCTTTGAAGAAGAGCAAAATCTCTTTCAAGTTCTTCAATTTTTAGGCCGACTATGAAGAATTTTTGCCTACTATTGAGTAGGCTTGGAACTCTCCCTTTCAAGGTTCAGCCATGTTCATATGTTGCCAGAAACTCAAAAAGGTAAAATATGCCCTTAAGGCCTTAAACCAGCAAAGATACAAGAACATCTCCTCTCAAGTCCAAGAAGGCTGTAGCAAGCTTCATGACATTCAAAGCCTCTTTCAGTGGTTTCCTGGCAATAATAGACTTATTCAAGAGGTAAAAGAAGACCACCAATTTTATTATTCCATTCTTTCCAATGAGGAAAGCCTGGCCAAACAAAAGTCCTAGGTTCAATGGCTCTTAAAATGTGACCAAAATACCTCTTTTCTTCAAATCAGTGAATAACCAAAGAAACTGTAACAAGATTGTTAGCCTTCTTGATGTAAATGGTAATCGACTTAATGATATCAAAGAGGTCAAGAGCACCATTGTCAACTTTTATCAGGATCTGCTTGGAACCGAAAGTACCTTCTATTACTCGGGAAAGCAAGCTCTTGCATCCGTGATCTCAAAGCGTCTGCCAATTGATTCCCTCAATGCTCTCCAATGCCGTTTCTCTGAAGATGAAATCCAAGAAGCTCTCTTTAGCCTCCATCCTAATAAAGCTCCTGGTCCTGATGGCTTTAATGGCCATTGTTTCAGAAAAGCCTAGAGTGCTATCAAACCTGAGGTAATTGCTGCTATCTCTAAGTTTTTTTCTACAAAAACCATTCTTAAGAATTCAATGCCACTACTATTGCTCTAGTTCCCAAGATCCCAAATCCCTCCTTTGTTCATGATTATCGCCCCATATCTTGCTGCACCACAATCTACAAAACCATCTCCAAGATCATTGCCAACCGCCTTAAGAAAGTCCTTCTCGGCCTCATTGATTCGTCTCAATCTGCCTTTATTAAAGGCAGGAATATCAGTGATAACATCCTTCTTGCCCAAGCGCTCATGCATAATTACCACAAGAATTCAAGCTCCCCCCATTGCACTATGAAAGTTAATCTCAAGAAAGCCTTTGATTCGGTGAGATGGGAATTTATTATTGACACTTTGAGTCTTATGGGATTTCCTCAGATCTTTATTGATTGGATAATATGCTGCATCTCCACCCTCGCTACTCAGTTGTTATTAATGGGGAGCTTGAAGGTTTTTTCCCAGGCGCTAAAGGTTTAAGGCAAGGGGACCCTCTTTCCCCCTATCTTTTTGTGCTTGCTCTGGATGTGCTTTCTATGATTATTCATTAAAGCTCAGCTTACCCTCAATTTAAGTATCATTGGAGATGCCACAAAACTAAGTTGACCCACCTTTGCTTTGCTATTGATATCATGCTATTCTATCATGGGGACCTCCTTTCAGCCTCTATTCTCCAGAAAGGGCTTGACACATTCGCCTCCTTTTCTGGTCTTTACCATAATGCCTCCAAAAGTAACATATTCCTCTCTGGAATGGATTGCAACTCTAAGCAGAATACTATTGATCATATTGGATTTATTGAGGCCCCCTCCCTATCTACAATCTTGGAGTTCCTTTGATCTCTACCAAACTGAAAGGCTCAGGACTGTAAATCCTTGGTGGATTGCATCATTGGTAAAATCACCTATTGGTCCAACAAATCTCTATCCTATGCAGGTCGGATTCAGTTGATTAATTATGTACTGTTCAGCATCCAAGTCTACTGGGCTTCCCATTTTATTCTTCAAAAGAAGGTGGTGCTTCAAATTGAGCAAGCTATGAGGAATTTTCTTTGGAGTGGCAACCATCGCATCTCTTCTGGATCCAAAGTTGCTTGGGCCGATGTCACTTGCCCTAAGAACGAAGGGGGTCTTGGGCTAAAAAAGCTTGCTGAATGGAACCTTACAGCTCTGGGAAAGCTCATTTGGGCAATGTTTCAAAACCCCTCTATCTCCCATTGGGTTCTTTTGATTCATAGCAATATTCTCAAAGGTAAAAGCTTCTGAGAGGTCAAATGCCCCCAATCTTGCTCATGGGCTTGGAGGAAAATGCCTAAATTCAAGTCCCTATTCAAGCCATGCATCAAAATTTCTATTGGAAATGGCTGCTTTGTCTCTCTTTGGTTTGACTATTGGCTTCTTTCTGGGCCCATTTTTGACAACATGGGGGAAAGGGTTAGTTATAATTTGAGTCTTAAGAGATTTGCCCCATCAATCTGGATAATCATTGGAACTGGTCGACAGCCAACTCTCCCTATTTGATTGAGTTAAAAAATGGCATGCCTCCAGATCTTCATCCTTCCCCTATTGTGAAGATAAAGCCATTTGGATGCCTTCCTCTAATGGGAACTTCTCCATCCGTTTAGCTTGGGATACTCTAAAAAGCTGCAATCCCTAGATTCCTTAGTGGAAGCTTGCTTGGCATTCCAAAGCCATCCCCCACACATGATTTATTCTATGGATGGCCATACAGAATAGTCTCAGAACCAAGGACCGCCTTTATTCTCTAAATCTTGGCCATGATCCGAAATGTCTTTTTTGTTTGCAAGAAAATGAGAGTCATAATCACCTCTTCTTCTCTTGTACTTTCACTTCCAACATATGGTCTCATTTACTCTCCAAAAGTAGATTTCAATGCCCCCTGGGGATTGGCAGCAGACCACTCTTTGGGCTATCAACACCTTCAAAGGCAACTAGTTCTCCTCCATCATAGGAAAGCTCACACTAGCGTGCACGGTCGAAAAAATTTAGAAAGAAAGGAATAGTAGATTTTTCACCAGCTTAAAGAAAAATCCATAGGCTATCATAGCTCAAACCCAGTACATGATCCGTGGCAGACTCACTACCTTTAAAGGGGTTACGTACTCTGAATGGAGTTGGGAAACCAAACTAGCTTCCACCAGTGCCCAAAGGGTTTATGAATTCTAATGGTATCCCAAGCAAAATGTATAGTGAATTTACCATTCAAGCAAGGGGTCCATATGGGTTTGTCCTCTTTATCTTGTGACGGGAAGAAATTATGAGGCATATTGCGCTTGAGGTCAAGTAGGTGATGGGAGTTAGCGACAGGCCAATTCCATTGATTACAATGTATGCTGGAGTTAACTTTGGCATGTTTTTCGAGACCTGAATCATATATAACCCATTCTCCCATGATATAAAAAATGGAACCATTAGGTAACCAGTAATCGAACCATAAGGATGCAAACAGACCATTCCCAATAGCAAGCTTAATGAAGGCCTAGAAAAGATATCTGAACTTCAAGATTTTCCTCCAAGCCCAAGAGCAGTAGTTAGGGCATTTGACTTCCCATAAGCTTTTGGCTTTGAGGATGTTGGCACGAACCCAATCAACCTAAAGAGAGGTGGAAGAGTTTTGACATAGAGTCCAGATAGGCTTGCCAAAAGTAGCTTGGTTCCAATCTTCAAGCTTCTTGATACCTAAGCCTCCCTTACTTTTAGGGCAAGTGATGGCATTCCAAGCTACTTTGGAACCAGAAGTCTTCAGATGAGTGCCATTCCAGAGGAAGGAGCGCAAGGCCTATTAAATTTGATTGATCACCTTCTTGGAAAGGGTAAAATGGGAGGACCAGAAGATCTGAATACTAAAGAAAATAAACTTGATGAGCCGAACACGTCCTACATATGATAGGAACTTGTTAGTCCAAAAATCGTTTTTTGCTATAATCTTGTCAACAAGAGATTTGCAATCAATAGCTTTCAACTTGGTGGAAATGAGAGGAACACTGAGGTAGTGGACAGGAAGGGATCCTTCTTGAAAACCAATGCTCGTGATAATTTGGGCCTTGGTTTCATTGTCAATGCCCGAAAGAAACAAGCTACTTTTGGTGGCATTTGGTTGTAAACCCGAAAAGGTAGTAAACAGGATAAGACCCTTCTTGAGAGTGTTAGCTGATTTGAGATCACCATGGCTAAAGAGCATAATGTCATCTATAAAGCATTGGTGAGTGAGTATAGTTTTATGACATCTCCAGTGAAATTTGAAGTGCGGAGCAGTAGTTTTTTAGTGAAGGATCATGGAAAGAACCTCCATAGCAAGCATAAATAGGTAGGGGGAAAGAGGGTTCCCCTAACGAAGTCCTTTAGCCCTTGGGAAATAACCTTCCAGCTCACCGTTAAGAGCAACGGAAAACCTTGTGGTGGAAATACAAGCATTAATCCAGCGAATAAAATTCAGAGGAAAGCCAAGGAAGGTCATAATGTCCAGAATGAATTCCCAACAAATAGAGTTAAAGGATTTTTTGAGATTAATCTTCATAGAACATCTAGGAGAACCAGAATTCTTGCGATAATTGTGCAAGAGCTCTTGAGCAAGCAAGATATTTTCACTAATTTTCCTTCCTTGAATAAAGGTCAGCTCATGAAAGCTTAGAGGGAGTATCACCATTACTGAGAGCATCAAGGGAGTTGAGAGTCTCCACCTCTTCAAGAAGACTAACACCATGAGGGTTGCAGGTTTCCTCAGCTAAGCTTTCAAATGTCTGAATCTGAGGAAGCTAAACCCAAAGTAGAACTATTGGAATCAATTATTCTTAGAGAAAGAACATCGGTAGCAGTAATTTCTAAAGTAGAACAGTTAGGAACTCCCGAAACCTAATGTTTCCGAATTAGCTCTTGAGTTTCTCCATCTTGAAATCTAGATTTAGCAACAAGGAGAGATTGTAAGTGAGAGTTTGGATTGAGAAGACTATTAAACAAGCATTTATTGGCTGGGTGGAAGCCATAATGTAGAATAAGCAAGGTAGGAACAGTCTAGAGTTAGAAGTTCTCCCTTCTCTCTAGAATCCATTTCCCAATTGCCATTCACATATTTAGCCAATTAGAGTAATCCTTAGTGTTGTGGTTTTTTTTTTTTTGGTGGGCAAATAAGAAAATAGGATAGAACAAAAGAATATACAAGATCAAGAGGGCATACCCTCGAGCAAGCTATAGGGAAGGGTCAAATTATAATTTTAGTATGTTATTTATTACTTTTCTATTTTGGAAGGGTATTTTTGAATTATTTTTCTCATAGAATTTTTTGAAACTGTTAGGGTTGGTTCATAATTAAGGAAATTTTCGGTTTAACAATATAGGGTTTAGGGCTAATCCTTTGAAATTTTCCCATTAGCCAACCGGTTGGAACCATACTTAAGTGAACTGGCCCTAGTTTCTTAAAAACCAACCAGTTGATTCCAATCTACCACATCATTTTAATGAAATGATGAAATGACATCGTATAACTTAAGCACATGCCCATTTAAACATCGGTTAGGACCCGAACCGTTACCGACTCGAGATCTAACTCGAGGTTACTATTTATCATCTTATTCCTCTTTGTTTCATAACTATAAGAGATCCAGTTGTCAAATTTCAGTTGGGTTATCATTCCTTATAAGATTTTTTACCTATATCTCTCTCTCTCCACCTTTCCATTCTCCAACCACCTTCACCTTTGAGGGTCGACAACTGCAACGCCTGTGATTCCCTCCGTTATTTCATGTGTTGGCTGACCTCTCCATGTGGTGTGCATGTGGTTGAGGTGGCTCTAAAATTCCTCCACCAATTGGATCCCTTACTTCTCACACACACTCACACATCTACTAACACTTACACACGCATACACATTCAAATACACACTCATATGTGCGTATATTAGCTTTTCCTTCACGTGCAAGTCACAAGAGGACCAAAATAATTTTCAATTATTTTTCTTATATTTTCCCTTATCTCTCTTCTTTTTTAATATTTATATATATATATATATATATATACACACACACCTACAAACACACTTGTGCGTACATATTTAGGCTTCTAACACCATGTTTAGGTCACATGATTTATAGAGTAATTTTATATAGTTTTCATTTATTATTGTAGGGCCAAATGGATTCTAGAGAGAAGGGAGAGCTTCTCACTCTAGAATGTTTCTAAATCCCTTTTTGTTTTCTTGTTTGTTATGCATTAATGGCTTCCAATCAGCCATTCAATGCAAGATTTATTGATTTTCAAGTTACAAAGGATGTCCCTCATTCATTACAAGCTAATGTTTTAGTGTCTACAGTTCATGGTAAAGATGGGGCGGCTATGGTAGCTCAAGGAGCTGCCGAATTTGATGTGAACCTATAAGATCGAAATCCCTTGAACCTACAATCAAATTGAAACTTACCCAAGAAAGCCAAGAATCACGTCAAGATGATCTAGACCCATTGAAAACTTGTTTCAAGAACCTAGATTTGATGAGAATGCTACAAAGGGTATGCCTTTGATAAGTTCGTAGTTCACTTAAGAACAAGTAAAAAAAACTGAAAAATTCTCTATGCAGAAAGCTTCATTCACATTCCTAGCCTCAAAATTGCACCTACAAATCCTTTTAAAACCCTCTATGAAACCCTAGGGCTGAATAAGGCCTACATCCATTAAACGACACAGGCTGAACATCTTCAGGCCTAAAATGTCCTAAACTACTGACTAAAACTTAATAAAAAAAAAATCCATTAAATGAGTTAAATAGGCCCAAATGCCTACAACCATAAAAACATAAAATAGGCCCACACGCACTTAACGAAACAAAAAGTCTATACGAAACCACTAGGCTATGCCGCCCCCCTCTATAGCTTGTATCACATGGATTAAAGCTGATTCTTCTTCTTTCAAGCTTATCTTGAATGTTGGGGTCGTGCTCGATGAATTTGCAAACTCGGCCCAAGGGGATTGCACCAATCCTTGCATTGCTTCCTTGATCTTCTTAGCTCTCGACCTTGTGATTGGCCCATCTGGAACTTGTAAAGGATCTTTAAACTTGATCTACCATGGTGCCCATCATTCGCCCTCTCCTCAAAAGGATTCAACCTCGAATCGTCTCCTGCATCAAAGGGAGAAAGATCAGAAACATTGAAAGTAACAGAGACTTTATACTCACTTGGAAGATCCACTTTATAAGCATTATCATTAATTTCCTCAAGGATTTGGAAAGGTCCATCTCCTCGAGGATGCAATTTAGTTCTTCTATGGGTTGGGAATCTTTCTTTACGCATGTGAACCCAAACCCAATCTCCAGGTTCGAAGATGATACGCCTTCGCCCTTTATTGGCTTGGGAAGCAAACTTTTCATTCTTCTGTGCAATTTGAAGTCGTACCCTTTCATGAATTGACTTCACCAATTTGGCCTTCATGTGGCCGTCCAAACTACTCATGTCAACAATAGGTAAAGGCATTAAATCTAAAGGAGTAAGAAGTAGTAGTATGCATAGTCCTATTATATGCAAACTCTATAAATGTCAAATAGTCCTCCCAAGTTTTTAAATTCTTTTGAATGACAGTGCGTAAAAGTTGAGTTAGAATCCTGTTGACTACTTCAATCTGTCTGTGGATGACAAGAAGTGGAAAATAAAAGTTTGGTACCTAATTTTTCCCACAAAACCTTCCAAAAGTAGCTAAAGAATTTAACATCCCTATTCGAAACAATACTCCTAGGTACACCATGGAGTCGCACTATTTCCTTGAAGAACAAATCAACTATGTTCGTGACATCCTCTGTTTTATGGCACGGAATGAAATGTGAAATTTTACCAAATCTATCCACTAACACAAAAATAGAATCTCTACCCTTTTTGTCCTAGGCAGCCCCAAAACAAAGTCCATGGATATGTCTACCCATGGCTCACTAGGAATGGGAAAGGGTGTATACAACCCATGTGGTAAAACCTTAGATTTGGCCTTTCTACATGTAATGCACCTACTACATATTCGAGTGACATTTCTTCTCATCCTAGGCCAAAAGAAATGTTCATGTAAAATTTCTAAGGTTTTCCTAACACCAAAGTGCCCCATTAATCCTCCACCATATGCCTCACGCATTGAACAATTTAGCACACACAGTTTGCTTTCTTTAAACAAATAACCATCATGCTTGTAAAACTTACCAAATGCCGCTTTATCACATGCCATATACAGATCAGAAAAATCAGTGTCATTGGCATACACATCTTTCACATATTAAAACCCAAGCATTTTAGTACTCATAGAAGTAAGAAGTACATACCTTCGTGATAAAACATCAGCAACAATGTTCTCCTTACCTTGCTTGTAACGGATGACATAAGGAATGGTCTCGATAAATTCCATCCATTTAGCATGTCTCTTATTTAATTTACCTTGACCCTTGAGATGCTTCAATGATTCATGATCGGTGTGGATGACAAATTCCCTAGGCCAAAGGTAGTGCTGCCACGTCTCTAGAGCACGAACAAGAGAATAAAGTTCTTTATCATAAGTGGGGAAATTCAGGGCTGCCCGACTTAGCTTCTCACTAAAGAAGGCTATGGGCCACCTATCCTGCATCAAAACGACTCCAATTCCTATTCCTGAGGCATCACATTCAATCTCAAAAGTTTTGTTAAAATCAGGTAATGCTAACACAGGTGCAGAATATTATCATTCTTTAATATCAGCAAATGCATTTGCTTGTTCAATCCCCCAATGAAATCCAACATTCTTTTTAACTATTTTAGTGAGTGGTGCAACAATGATGCCAAAATCCTTAACAAAATGCCTATAAACACTAGCTAAACCATGAAAGCTTCTTACCTCAGTGATGCCTTTAGGCGTTGGCCACTCCTTGATGGCCTTGACTTTCTATTCATCCACCTCAATACCTTTTGTACTAACAACATAACCAAAAAAAACAATTTCTTCCATACAAAAGGTACATTTCTTAAAATTAGCATACAACTTTTCACATCTCAACATTTCGAACACACATCTCAAGTGCTCAATATGTTCATCTAAGTTCTTGTTGTACACTAGGATATCATCAAAGCACACGACGACAAATTTACCTAGGAATGCATGTAATACATGGTTCATTAGTCTTATGAAAGTACTAGGCGCATTTGTAAGTCCAAATGGCATAACCAACCATTCATAAAGTCCATATTTAGTCTTAAAAGCAGCTTTCCATTCTTCTCCCTCTTTCATTCTAATTTTATGGTATCCACTTCTAAGATCTATTTTACTGAAAATACATGAGCCATGCAATTCATGAAGCATATCAACTAATCTAGGAATGGGATGATGATGCTTTACCGTAATATTGTTGACTGCTCTGCAATCAACACACATCCTCCGAGTCCCATCCTTCTTTGGCACTAGTAGCACTGATACTGCACATGGGCTCATGCTCTCTCTTTTTTTTTTTTTGGTAAGTAAGATTTTATATAACCAAAAGAGAGATATACAAGAGGAGCAAAAACAAAGCTCGAAAACAACGAGCTACACAAAAACCAAACTAACAAGACTAGAACAAGGAGGGAAGGCTTTCAAAAATATTGCCCACCCTCCTAACCCACCAGACATAAGACCAAACCAACAACTAAGTGTCCTAATTCAACTCCCACCACAATAACAAATCTTTATCTAGCAAAAAACGTCTAAGGCACCGATCCCTAATCAACTTGTTCCGCACCATCAGATTAATACCCTCAATAACCTGATCTTTAGTTCTTGATTCATCATTGAAACACTGCCGATTCCGCTCAAGCCAAATAGAATGCACCAGAGTAGAAAGCACCAACTTACTGATATAGCTTTGAGCTGACTTTCTTTTAAAAGTTTGAGTGGCCCATTGAATTGTGTCTTGCCAGGGGCGAAAGGACCAACTCAGATTACACTTAGCTATAAAGTGAAGCCATAAATCAAGAGTAAAAGGACCACCAAATAAGAGGCGAGCATCGTCTTCCAACGGCTACCCACAGAAAACACATTTCACTTCAAGGTCGCTTCTAAACTGCAAAACACTGTCTTGAGTAGAAAGCCTTTCCCGAATGGCTAACCAAAGGATGAAGCTGCATATTGGTATATCATGAGAGCAGCACACCAGCTTCCACCACGAAACTTGAGGCCGAGATACTCGAGTCGTATGCCAAGCAGAATTTGTAGAGAACACTCCAAAAGGGTGGCCCAACCATTAGAGTTAGTCCATCATATGTTGATTAGGCATAAACCCCGAGGAGATAGAGCACTTAAGCTCCATTAAGTGGTGAGAGTTAGCACTAGGCCACCTTCACTCATTCCCTGCAATGATGAGGCTTACCCAGGTGGATCGAGAAAGCCCAGAATCATAGATAACACGGTCTCCCATAGCATCCCAAATAAAACTCGATGGGAGCCAATTGTCAAACCAAAGGGAAGTATGCATACCATTTCCCACCTTATGCTGAATTAAAGATTTAATCCCTACTCTAAGCTTCATCAACTTCCTCCACACCCAAGAGCAAACCCCTGGACAGGTAGCCTCCCAAAGATGCTTTTGTTTCAAAATATTAGCGCAAACCCAAGCAACCCACAAAGAAGAACTATAGGGATCACTCAGCCTCCAGAGATGCTTAAAGACTGCAGCTTTATTCCAATCCTCTAGCTTCTTAATCCCCAACCCACCTTCCTCTTTAAGGTAAGTGACATCATCCCAAGCAACCTTGGCCTTAGAAGATTTCAATTCTGGACCGAACCAGAGAAAGGCCCTCATAATCTTCTCGATTTCCCGAATAATCTTCTTAGGGAGCACAAAATGCGAAGTCCAATAAACCTGCATGCTGAGGATGACTGACTTGATGAGCTATAAACGACCTGCAAAGGACAGATACTTGGAAGTCCAAGTTTTAACTTTGGACATAATTCGATCAACCAGCAACTTGCAATCAATTGCCTTCAATTTGGAAGAGATTAAAAGCACCCCCAAGTAACGCATTGGTAACTTCCTCTCCTGAAAACCCACTGCTTCCAAAATATCCTGTTTGCCTTGAGTGGACACTCTAGAGAAGAATATGTTACTCTTAGCCTCATTTGGATTTAACCTCAAGAATTTTGCATACTCTTTAATGGTATCCTTCAAGATTGAGGTAAAGTTGAGGTCGCCATGGCAGAATAACATAAGGTCATCGACAAAGCATAAGTGGGTGATTTTAGGCTGCTTACATCTTCAATGGTACTTAAAATTGGCCTCTCGATCAACTTTCTGCCTCAACATCATAGAGAAGATCTCCATAGCAAGAACAAAAAGGTAGGGAGAAAGAGGGTCACCCTGGCGTAAGCCACGGGCACCTCTGAAATAACCTTCAAGAGCACCATTAATGGAAATAGAGAAACTCAGAGTAGTAATACAAGCCTTAATCCATTGAACATAAGTGGCAGAAAGCTTCATCAAATCAAGCACATCTAGGAGACATTCCCATCTAACTGAGTCATAAGCCTTCCGAATGTCCACTTTCATTATGCATCGCGGGGAGCCCTGCTCCTTGTGATAATTATGCATGAGCTCTTGGGCATGAAAGATATTATCATTGATGCTCCTTCTCGACACAAAGGCAGATTGCGCCTCATCAATCAAATCACCAAGGATTGGCTTGAGACGATTAGTAAGGATCTTGGTAATGCACTTATAGATAGTATTACAGCACGAGATGGGGCAGTAATCATTTAACTTGGAGGGGTTGGGAACCTTAGGCACAAGGGCAATGGCGGTATCATTGAGCTAACGAAGTAAAGAGCTTTCGCGAAAGAACTCTTGGATGGCAGCAAGAACATCTTCACCCACAATATCCCAAGTAGCCCGAAAGAAATGCCCATTAAAACCATCCGGGCTTGGCACTTTATTAGGGTGCAAGCTGAAAAAAGTCTCCTTAATCTCATCTCTATCGACTGGCTTACTTAACTGCTGAGCTTGAGCATGATAAATCCCTTTGCTAATGAAATCTATGAGATGGTCCTTTCTAGGATAAGGGTTTGAGGGGACCTTTCCTAACAAATCATGATAGTAGTCCACAATGGCAGTGGAGACTTCCTTGCTATCTTCAATCTTGTTACCAACTTCATCTAGTAAACTTCTGATTTTGTTGTGGTTTCTCCTCTGAGTGATGCTTTTGAAAAAGAAACTCGTGTTTTGATCCCCTTCATTAAGCCATTGAATCCTCGACTTCTGCTTTGCTAGGCTTTCCTCCCATTTGCTCTATTGAGTAAACTGCTGCAAGGCTAGCTTCTTTTGGTTCTTCAAATCAGTGTCAAGAGGACTAGAGTGCAAAGAATGTTGAATGGCAAAAAGAAGCTGCCGGGCTTCCTCAATAGAGTTGGTAGAAATCCGCCCACTAACTTGGTTTAAGAGCTTCAATTCTTTTTTCACTGCTTTAAGCTTCCTACTCGAAATGAACATAGCAAATCCTTCAACATCCTGATTCCAAGCTTTACGGACAGCTGGTTCAAAAACTTCACATTCCAACCAGAAGTTAAAGAACTTAAATGGCCTCCTTTTACATTTAACATCAACTCCAGTCGGAACAATCATAGGACTATGATCTGATACACCAGAAGGCAAGAACTTAACCTCAGAATTACTAAAATCCACCATCCACCTATCATTAGCCAAAACCCGATCAAGCTTCCTTAAGATAGTATCATTGTCGTACTGACGATTGGTCCAAGGCAAATGGCAACCAGTGTACCTGAGGTCCTTCAATTCTGTATCGATAAGACAGTTATTACATTCCTCCATACAAGGAGGTCAATCTGTACTACCACCAATCCTCTCGTTGCTAAACCGAACAGCATTAAAATCTCCCATGACAATCCAAGGCCAATCATTGTTGAGGAATGCTTGCTGACGCAAACTACTCCAAACCCGTCTGCGATCCATGACACTGTTATGACCATAAATGACTGAAAGATAAAACCAAATCCCTTTCCCCCTAATTTGGGCAAGGCAATGGACTGCTTGCTCCATGAAGTGAAGAAGGGTAATCTGAAGAACCTCATCATCCCACCCAATCCAAATTCTGCCATTATCCACATCAGCATAATTATGGACAAGACTCCAGTTAGGACATAAAGAGCGAGATACCTTCTCAAAATTAGCATGCTTGACCTTTGTTTCCACCAACCCAAGACATGAGATAGCATGAGCCTTAACGAGATGCTTTATTTCTTGTTGCTTCAAGGGGAGATTCACTCCTCTAATGTTCCAACAAGCTAAACTGATCATTTAAACAGGGAGAATTTTGAATTCTTCCCAGAGCCATGTCCTGATCCTTTCTTATGTTCTTCTTTCTTAGCAATTCTATAGAATCCACCAACTGCCTCCCGATATCCGATGAATCCAACATAGGAGAGGTATCCAGCCCCGAGATCTTAGTGCCTCCACTTTGTTCATACATACCTCTTTCAACTGGAGCAGCTGGAACTATTTCTTCCTCTGCCAAATCCTCTTCACTCTACGGGTCCCCAATCTTCCAATTATGGATATTTTCTACTCTAGTAGCCACATCACACGGCCTCTTCATACGGTTTTCACATACCTCCTCATTCTTCCCCATTTCTTCTTGGTGAGTAGAACTAGTGGAGGCTTATCCATTTTCATACAACACTTGAAACTGATTCTGCAAATTCACAATTGGTTTTTGAAGAGAGATACTTGCCCGTGGGCAGGGACGATCACTGACTTTGATTTCCATTGGCTGAATACTAGGGTTCCCATTCAAATGGGGATTAGAATTCACCTCAACTTCCTTAGGTTGCATATCCTTACTTTTCCACACCTGCTTAGTAGGAACATTGCATTGACTTTGGCCATGCCCAAATTTCTTGCATTTAGAACAGAACTTAGAGACCCATTGGTATTCAACATAAATAGTAACGCTTGTTTCCTCATCCAATTAAAGGTCAAATTATTTCGGGGGGTCCGTACCAAGTTCAATTTCAATACAAATATGCGTGAAAGTGATTTGGTTGAGTTGCTGGTTTGTGGCATCTGTATAGAGGGGTTTACCAATAGCACTTGCAACATAACTTAACCCCTTTGCTATCCATAATTCTATGGGAATGTCATAAAACCGAGCCCATACGAAAATTGTCCTAGAGGCTTTCCTTTGAAAGTTTCATTTTAGGCTGCCATTTCTACAAAATTATAGGGCGCCTAGAAAACTGCCGTGGTCCCCTTTCTAGAACGCCTACCATTGAGGTAGGATCTGAAAACTTGAAAAAGAAAAATCCTCTTCCGTTAGTTAACACCTCTTCTAAACCTTCTTTGCCCCACAGTCGAAAAGCCACATTGTGAACCCATTGGTAATTTAATTTTTGGTCTAGAAAATAGCCCACCAAAGTTGTAGCCCACATTTTATTTCCTTCATTCAGGACCTCAAGAGGGGGTTGGACCACCACTTTGTCTTCTTTCACGCAAGGAGCCACATACTCAAGGGTAAAACCCTTATTCTGAACATTGTTGTGGACCACTTGGCTCCATGATTTACCCATCAGATTTGCCACATTTTCAGCCCAATATCCACTCTAGTAGGCAGCCCCCATTTTTCCCCCAGTTGCATCCAAAGGGGGCAGCCTCTTACTGGTGCCTTTTAGGTCTAAAAAGGGACATTTTGTGGCTATCCATAGGGCTGGGACAGCCACCACGCCACCTCCTTGGTTACTACTATTGTCCAAAGGTCGTTCCTCCTTTGCCCCACTAGAAATGCGGCCCATAGCTGGACAAAAAGTGGCTGCAGTAACAGCGCTTTCAACTTTTTGCATGCCTATAGATAGTCCCTCTTCTCTTCCATGGATCCACGAATTACCCAATGGGTGTTCCCTATTTTTTTCTTGAATAGACAGCCCCTTGCTGCCGCACATCAGGTCTTGTAAGGTCACTTTTTGAGTAGTCAAACTCCCTTGGACAGCCCTCATTTCATCCCCTTGGGTTAGAGGATTACCCATAGGTTGAACTCTTTTAGCCCCAAGGGTATTGCCGCCCCTCACATCTGAATAGGACAGCTTTTTAAGGCTGCAAATTAGCTCTGAAAAAGCCCCTTTTGGGCTGACACGCAGCCTTGGACAGCTTGCACTTCATTCCCTTGGTTAATCACATTACCCCACTAGTTGGTCCCTAATTGCTACACCCCTATTGCCACCCAGATTTGAGTTAGAGGTAGTTATACCATCAACTTTTTGATTGTCTTGGGAAGGCCCTCCAGCCCTTTCAAATGTCCCCGAAGTACCCAATGGGTATTGGTTATTAGTATCGTTTTTGGTCAGCCCCTTTGTGCCGCCTCATGCTTTCTCTCACGAACCCCTGGCTCATCAAATCTTCAATTTGCCTTTGAAGCTCCTTTGTCTCCTCCGGATTACTCCTACAGGCTGGTCGGTTTGGAATAATGGCTCCAAGTACGAAATCAATTTGATGTTCAATGCCTCTAAGGGGCGGTAACCTTTCGGCATCTCCTTTGGAAATACATCCTCAAACTCTTGCAACAAAAAGACAGCCACACTAGGAAGAGATTGGTTAGTTTCATCAAGATTAAAATAAGATTCTTTGTAAACAAGAAAAATCATAGGCTAATCTGCTAAGAAGGCCCTCTTAACCTCACTTTCCTTTGCATAAAAACTCATCTTTGTCTCTCTTTTTCTCTCTGCAGGTTCTCTTTCTTTTTTCTCTCGTGACTCCACTCTCTTTTCTTTATTCTCAGCCACCTCTCTATTTTTTTTTTTTTTTATGGGTAAAAGATATATATAGAAGAAAAGAAACTACAAGATCAAAAGGGCATACCCTCGAACAAGCTAGAGGGAAGGAAGAGCTTCTATAAGCAGAAGAGCTCCCGTCCCAAAGTTACAAAATTAACAAAAATGTTACACTTTAAAAATGCTACTTGGGAGAGACCAAATACATTGAAGATGTCTATTGGAGTTTGAGTTCGCAATCTCTTTAGAGGAAGTGAGCCTACCACGAATCATATCCTGGGTTTGAGCTATGATTGCCTAAGGGTTTTTCTTTACCATGGTGATCAGTCTGCTATTCCTTTCTTGCCAAACGTTATAGACTGTGCAAGCTAGAGTAAGCTTGCCTATAGCGAAAGAGAACTTCTTGCCTTTGAATGTGTTGCTAGCCCAAAGAACAATTTGCTGCCAATCCCCTATAGGGCTTTGAAATCCAGTTTTGGAGAGTAAATGGGACCATATGTTGGAGGAGAAGGAACACGAGAAGAAAAGATGGCTGTGACTCTCGTTTTCCCTTAAACAAAGAAGGCATCTAGAATCATGGCCAAGCTTTGAATGGAAAAGGCGATCCTTGGTATGTAGACTCTGACGAATGGCTAACCAAAGAATAAATTCGACACGGGGAATAGCTTTTGGATGCCAAACAAGCTTCCACCAGTGGACTTGGGGATTACAGCTCCTGAGGGTATCCCAAGCTTAACTGATGGAGAAATCCCCCTTAGATGAGGAAAGCCAGATCGCATTGTCCTCCTAGTGGGGCAGACGAAGAAGGTTTGTAAGCATGCCATGTTTTAGGTCAAGCAAATGAGGAGAGTTAGCAGTAGGCCAATTCCAATGATTATCAACAATGATAGAACCAACTTTAGCATATCGCCCAAGACCTGAATCATAGATAACTCTTTCCCCCATGTTGTCATTGACGGAACCATTGGGGAGCCAATAATCAAACCAAAGAGAAGCAAAGAGGCCATTCCCTATAGAGATTCTGATGTACGGCTTAAACAAGGGTCTGAATTTGTAACACCCTGACCCGGAATATGACACGTAAACCAAAAAAATGAACCGAACGTCATAACATGCACTTGTACTTGAACTTGTACATGTATACACATGTATATGAATGAATAGTATATAATTATATATATAGGTATATCATAAAATATGAGTGTATGTATACACCCATGAAATTTTAATTAGACGTATATACGGGTACATATATATGTGTATATATATATATATATGATCCAGAAATATAAAAGAAAAAGTTGATATATATATATATATGGTTACACATACACATAAGTTATACAAGTATATAAAAGGGGGGACATAGCCATGCACATTGCATGTGCTGTGTGTGAAGCTAGCGTGTGAAGAGTGTCGGTTGAGTGTGTGTGTGTGTGTGTGTGTGTGTGCAAGTGTGTGTTAGTGTGTGTATATATATATAATAAATATATCATTGACAAAATATCAACCAACAATTAAATGCAAAGCTGCATTCTGAAATGAAAAAGAAAAATTAAGTAGAACAGTGGAGAAGTCAATGAAAGGGGTTGTGAAGGGATAGAGAGAGAAAGAGAGAGAGAGATCGCATGAGAAAGTAGGGATGGTGGAACTTGCTTAAAAGCAAGTGCATGCGCTGTATGCTTGAAGGAAATCAGAAGGAAAAGAAAGCAAGAAGTTAGAATGAGAGAAATGGAAGGATTCAAAAGTAGAGGAAGTAGGAACAGAAGAGAAAACCAAGGGTTAGCTTCAAGCAAGTGAGTAGATTTACATTCTGTTTTATGAAATTTTTAGCATAAATGCTAGATTTAATTAGTGTACCTAGAAGAGCATGAAAAATGAAAAACATTGCAAAAAGAACTAAGAAAAAAGGGCTAGAAATGAACTAGAACAAGGCAGTTGCAGGTGGAAAGTGATAATCAGATTTGTGAAATTTTATGATTAAAACCTTGATAAATCATTGAGGAACTGATCCTCAATGATGCAGGAAGAAAACTAGAAAGGAAATGAGGGGAAGCAGTGACTAAATATGCTCGAAAATGTAAAAGAACAGTTGGCCGGAGCCAGTGTTTTTGTTTGATTCATAAAGATTTAATGGCCTAAATTAGAAACAAATGTTAGATATGTAATCCTTATGAAAAATGGAAGGAAACTACAATTGAAATAGGTTAAAACATGGTCGAAAAATGGTCGCCGTCACTAGAGAACACGACAGAACCCTACCAGACCCTCGCTTGAAAGTCGAGGGAGATGATGAACAGTGGGTTGGGGCACAACGTCATTTGGTGTTGAATAGGGCCAATACTACTGTCACATCCCGCACCCCACCCTACGCGGATGCTGAAGATGTGATGCTAGTTAGCCACCTTGCCAGTCTCCAACCGACAATGCGACCAACCAAAGGCCATCTTCTGAATCTTACAATGAATTACATTCCAAATGTAGGGTCAGAACGGCGGAAATTAAAACCTTTTTATCTCGGGAATGCAACTCAACTATATACCTCATAAGCATGTACCACAGAGCAAGTCTATAACCAAACAACTAATAACTCTAATCACAAAACACATCTATAACAGATATATAACACAGAGCATATCAAATTCCTCTAGAGTACCATTACCATGAGCCATGTCCCTACTCATCTATTACATATGAATAAAGTCAACTATATCATCACGCTCACCTGTATAGCCAAGATCAATCCATTAGAACCCAAGTCTCCACATATTATTGACATCAGATCCTCATTTGGGAATGCCTCTCAGTCCACTAGTGACATGTCCTTGTGCTTTCTAATCCAATGGAGATGTATCCTGAAAAATGTTAAATAAATGGAATGATCTTAAACAAGCTCAGTGAGTAACATAAGTTCCTGCCATGGGTTTCAAAACCAGTTCATATATATACATGCATGCTCAAATGCAGCTCAGATAAAACAAATGCAGCTCAAACAGATCGGACAAATCAGAACAGAGCGAAAACAGAACAAATCAGGAACTAACATATCAGAACTGACCAGATCAGATAGATCAAACAGAACAGATCAGGACAGAATAGGTCAGAACACAACAGATCAAAACTGAACAGATCAGGAGCAGCCGCCTAGTCCCTCTAGGGTAGGACTTATACTCACTCGTCGTCAGGAGCAACCGCCTTGTCCCTCTGGGGTAGGACTTATGCTCACCCCCTAACAGAACAGATCAGGAGCAGC
This sequence comes from Nyssa sinensis, assembly GCA_008638375.1. Classification (NCBI taxonomy): domain Eukaryota; kingdom Viridiplantae; phylum Streptophyta; class Magnoliopsida; order Cornales; family Nyssaceae; genus Nyssa; species Nyssa sinensis. The sequence continues at coordinate 30,388,383 of CM018047.1, read as the reverse complement.
TGCCTGGTCCCTCTGGGGTAGGACTTATACTCACTCCTCGTCAGGAGCAGCCGCCTGGTCCCTCTGGGGTAGGACTTATACTCACCCCCTAACAGAACAGATCAGATCAGATCAGATCAAAACTGAGCCAAAACAGAATAGATTCCAAATGGCATATAACAGAACAGGAGAAACTCGAACAGAATCAGAACGTGATACATCAAAAGACAAGACATAATGGAATCATGCCATGCGCAATGCAGTATAAAGAGTATGCATGAAAGCATATCCACTAAAACAATACAGTGTATAAAACAGTTCAGCATATAATATAGTATACAGAAAATATACACCAAGTCAGGAGTCCGAGTTACTCACCTAAATATATGCTTATCTCAAATTATAGACAATCTCCAAATAAGTCATTAGCCACGTCAACGGTCTCTAGATACGTCACTAGCCACGTCTCTGCATATTCTAGGCATTATCCTTCTGATGATCATCATAATTGATTCAACATCCAACAGATCATCCCATAGTTAAAGAAAACACACCGGCAGGTTGATCGAGTCGGCCAACCATTTTAAATCCAGTTTCATCAGCTTCTTCAATCTTTTCTCCTAAGCAGATGATGATCCTAACAAATTCTGTCCCTTTATCATCCCATCCATCAGATATTGAAGAACTTTCCCTTCCTCTCATTAGATTACTGTGCAGAGTCTTCCAAATCAGTAGCTCCGATTACTACAAGCAAGGTCAGAACCCATAGCTTGCTTCAACCTGAACAGTCAGCTTCATATATTACTGGATTTTCCCTTTTTGCATATGTTGAATCATATGCACAATATCCCAACAAGAATGGCCAGACCTCATTTGGATTCCATAAATAAATCGTTGCGCAACACCTCAAGGTCTCCTTAAACAATCTCCTCAAATAATTCTGCTAGCAACTATGATCTATCTATAAACATCTCAGTAGCTTCTCATAGTCATCCTTCACTGCAGGAAGCATTGTCATCATCAAATACCCCTTAAATCAAAATCAATCCCACAAGAATTCCTCCAAAATTCCACTTTACACGTCCGTCTCCCCTGCTCCAACGCTACATAAATATACACATATATCTACATATATCACCCCTAAAAATCTGCTTCCTTTTACCCAGATTAATTTGATCAAGAGCCTTACCATCCTTCAGAACCTCAAGAAAATAAACACCTGGCCGGGGTTCAATTTGCCTAATCTGATTCTCTTGATTATTGAAAACTTGACACATGGAACAGCAACCCGAACCTATACATGAGCATTCGGCTTGGTCATTCTCTGTTGCTGCAGCATCGGAGGAGTCCAGTTGCACAGGTGTGCCACTTTGGCCTTGAGTAGTCTCAGGTTCCACAATTTTTGTCTCTCGCAATTGCAGGTCAGGAACCTTAGGTTCGCCAACCCTTTGCAATGCCTTGTTTCACTCCACACCTCCAAACACGGATACAATTGAATCAGCAAATCCAACCCAATCAAATCCAACCGACTCTGTTGTAGCTCCTCCATTTCCACTGTTCTCAACTGAAGCGGCGGAAATAGGGAAACCCCACAAAACTGCAACATTACACGCAATTTCGAGCCACAAAACCGCAACCAATCCTCAAGCAAACCTCAAACGTCTCATACAGAATCCCCCTTTCCCCACACCGCTATACATACAGAGATATATGCATCCCTGTTACACTGCCTTTCAATTCAAACCGTATCTCCTACAGAAGCAGAAATGACATCCATTCCATTCCCCAATCCGAAACCTCATCGCACTTGACCCAAATGCTAGCAAATTACCACTAATTTTCCATCAATTCAAACCACAACTCAACACCACTACACATATACTTACAACCCTACTGCACCGCTACTGCCACTACCGCCACAGCTCCATCGCTACACAAACACACGCATCTACCTGCCGTTCTTTTCCGAGACGTAGAAGTTGAGACGATGATGGTGGCAATGAGAAGAATGTGAGAACGAGGGAGAGATACGAGTAACGCTTCGGTTGCCTTTGGAATTTCCCTCTCTTTCGGTTGATTCTTCTCTCGGCATCCCCCATCCATCTCTCACTCTCTCCAATTTTATCGGATGTCCACGCATCCGTATCTCTACTCACCGACTCTCCTTCTCTAGAAGCTTCAAGCTTCTTCTCGTGTCTCCTGCTTCTCTTCATATATTATAATATAACATATTAATATATAAATATATATATTGGCCCTTCAATTTCTCTAACAGCTTCGGCATATAATCTGCTACAGCTTCTCATGTGAAGCTTCTTTACTTATTATTATTATATATATATATATTTATGTACATATATATATATATATCTTTATAATATAATTTGTGTAGATATTTTACTGTAATATATTTTATTTCATACAATATGAATTTATGAAATAACAATGAATTTGGCTTAAAGCTGGGGCTCTATAGTAATATTATATTTTATATTCATTTTATCTACATAATTATTTCACCGTATCGATTTAATATTTTATTCCATAAAATGTTAAATTATAACACACCGACAAAGCCAGGAATTTATTTTGCCAATACTGGGTCCCTATTAATGCCTTATTTATTTTCACATAATTTTTCTAGAATATTCATTTAATATCTGAAGGCATTAAATCCCGTTATTGCTTATCATCTTGGGCTATATTAATTTTACCATGACATAATCTAATTTTATTAGGTTGGGTGCAGTCTAAGGCATGTCGGATTTCCAGGGTATTACAACTACGCTGTTTGGTTAAACTGTTTTAAATTAAAACCAAATCGAGCCTGTTTTGTTATAAGGCTAAGAAATCAAAATTGATTTAAAGCTGGTCTGGGATATCTTATCTCGATTTGAAACCTTGTTTGTCATTTGGATTTTAAATCCATTGAAAAATAAAAGGGGGCCATAGCCCCTGAGAATCGAACCCTCAACCTTCCACATAACCAAGACCCCCAAACCCACTTGGACAGGCAAGCCCGTAGGTATAAATGTCACAATATATATATATATATAAAAGAAATTATTAATAAAAAAAATAAAAGGGGCGCAGCCCCTGTGACTCTAATGCCTAACCCTTTAAACCCAAACCCATATTCTTATCAATTGGACAGGCAAGCCCGTGAGGCTTTTGGGCATATAATATATATATATATATATATATATATATATTATATAAAAGTAAATTTTAATTAATTTAATTAATTGAATAATGGTAAATTGACCTGATGTCCAAATTAAGCATGTGAATAGTGTATTTTAACTATTTTTGACATTTTGAAGCCAATGGTGAGGTTCGTTTTGTGAGACGGGACCCCAAAAAATAAAGACACGTAAAAGGGTAAAATGTCCATTTTGCCCCTAGTGCCCCTAAAGCCAAATCGAAGTTTGAGAGAGTCTAAGTTGACTTTCTTCGACATTCTGGACTCAATGGTGAGGTCCATATTATGAAATAAAGTACGAAAAAATATGACATGTAAATATGTGGAGTTATTAAAGCAACCTAAAATTTAATGAAGCTACCAGAAGAGTATACTTTAAGAGTATAAAGCCTAAGATTAAAATTAGGATTTAATACGATCTAAGCATAAGTTAAGAAGCATCAATAGGAGATATTGAAGTGAATGTGAAGTTAATAGACTATTTATGAATTGTTCTTAGGAACTATAGAGGAAGAGGGAAAGCGCACTACTAGCACTGAACCTAAAGATAGAGGTGAGTAATCTTGTATTTGAATTGGAGATTTAATTCCATGGATTTGAAAAAGTTTTAAGTTCAAAATATTTGAAGCATTTGAATATCAAATTCAGTATTACATGATTCCCGTTTTAAAATATTTCTATTCTTATAAATCCTATTGTGACATGCTCAGTGAATGGTTTCTATTACAGTTTTCCTTAAAAATATATTTTAGCATGTCTAAGTTTAAAATGCCAAATCTCTTTAAAACATTCTGAATTTGCATATTCCAAGTATTTGAAGATTCTATCATGAAGTCATGAACATTATATTTCAAATGCTCTTAAATGCATATATTTGAAGAAGTCATATTTTAAATGCTCATGAAAAGCATCCATTTGAAGAAGTCATGTGTTAAATGTTTTTAAATGCAACTACAGGGAGGCAAAGTTTAATGCTTTTAAATAGCATCTACTTGTAAATGTTTTATACCCTGTTGCCACTAGTAATGCAAGATAAGTTGTGCATAAGCACTACATGAGACGTTGAGATTCTTCGAAATTCAATTATGACACGAAAAAATGCCAAGTAGCAGGATTTATCCCCGAAAGAATGAGATTTCTCCATTGTAGCAAAGTCGAGAATCTGGTTCGAAATGGATTCCATTAATGAAAGTGATAAGATGATATGTCTGAAAATGAAAGCAGGTTTTACCCTCATTTTTCTATGCATATCTACATGTTTTCAAGTTACTATACTCTATTTGAAGAAGTACATGTTTAGCTTGAATACTTTAAATGTTTCAAAGCTAAATTTTAAAGAATGCATATATTCTATGTTCAAAGTATACGAGTAATTGGTAGTGATTTTTTATAAACTCTCTTGTGCTAAACCATTGCCAATTGAAAACCCATGACAAATGCTGGAATTACTCACAAGCTTAGATTAACTTACCCGGATTTTTATCCGACCCCTTTTCAAGTAACAGAAGTGATCCTAACCCTATTTTGTGATAAAGATGGTGAAAGCCTTCCCCTTTGGTGAAGGGCATAGGAAGCTCCTTACAGGGTTAGCATGGAAGTAGTAGGACCATATTTGGTCACTTTGTATTGGCAGTTTATGCGATGTACTAAGGATTTGTGGTTAGTCACTTTTATAGAAAATATTTAAATGTTATGTAAGTCTTGAGGGACAGCTGAACATGTATTAATTATAAAGTCTTAAAGTTTTTATTATGCTTTGAATGTGTAATCATGTGTATCGTTCTGAAGAGCGGCAGTACTGGGCGGATGTGCGAAAAATTTAAAAGAAGAAAAGAAAAGAAAAAAAATTTCACACTTCCGCAAACACAGGCCGCACCACTGTCCGATACCGTCTTATGTGAGCGGCCGAAGGGTGGCGGTCGCTATACGAGATCTGCACAGGGTGGGTTTCGGGTCGTGACAGAATTTGAGCATTTTCTTCCAAGCCCAAGAGCAAGATTGGGGACATTTGATCTCCCAAAATCTTTTACCTTTGAGGATATTGCTGCGAATCCACAAAACCTAAGGAGAATTAGAGGGTTTTGAAACATTGCCCATATAAGCTTCCCCAATGCTGCTTTATTCCAATAAAAAAGCTTCAGTTCTAGGACAAGTAATATCATCCTAAGCGACTTTTGATCCCAAATGGATGAGATGGTTGCCACTCCAAAAAAACGATCTCATGGCTTGTTCGACTTGATTAATCACCTTCTTAGGAAGAATGAAATGGGATGACCAGAAGACCTGAATGCTAAAAAGCACTGATTTGATCAATTGAAGCCAACCTACGTAGGATAAAGATTTGCTAGACCAATGAGTGATTTTTCCAATGATGCGGGCAACCAAGGCTTTACAATCTTGGGCTTTCAACTTGGTAGAAATCAAAGGAACTTCAAGGTATTGAATAGGGAGGGATCCTTCAGGGAATCCAATATGATCAACAATAAGATGCTTGACGTTGCTATCCATTCCAGAAAAGAAGATGTTACTTTTGGAGGCATCGTGAAGAAGACTAGAGAAGGAAGCAAACGTATCAAGCCCTTCCATGAGAGTAGAGGCTGAAAGGAGATCTCCATGACAGAAAAGCATAATATCAGCAGCAAAGCAAAGGTGAGTCAGTTTAGTGTTATGGCATCTCCAATGGTACTTAAAGTGAGGAGCAACTGATTTCTGATGAAGAATCAAAGAGAGTACATCCATAGCAAGCACAAAAAGATAGGAGAGAGAGAGGATCTCGTTGCCTTAAACCTTTAGCGCCAGGAAAGAAACCTTCAAGCTCACCATTGATAACAATTAAGAATCAGGGAGTAGATATGCAGCAGTAAATCCATCAATAAACAGCTGAGGAAATCCCATAATGTTCAAAATGTCCATTTTAAACTCCCACCTCACTAAGTCAAAGGCTTTCTTAAGATCAACTTTCATTGTACAACGAGGAGAGCCTGAGTTCTTGTGGTAGTTGTGCATGAGCTCTTGGGCAAGAAGGATGTTATCACTGATTTTTCTTCCTTGAATAAAGGCATATTGAGACGTATCAATGAGGCTAGGGAGGGTTTTCTTTAAATGGTTGGCAAGGATTTTGGAGATGGCTTTGTAGATAGTGTTACAACAAGAAATAGGGTGGTAGTCATAAACAAAATAAGGGTTAGGGACCTTAGGAACAAGGGTAATAGCAATAGAGTTGATCTCCTTAAGCATGGATCTTGAAGAAAAAAATTCTAAGATAGCAGCAATGACCTCAGGTTTGACAATACTCCAAGGCTTTTGAAAAAATGGCCATTGCAGCCATCAAGACCCGGGGCTTTATTAGAGTGGAGGCTGAAGAGAGTTTCTTGGATTTCATCTTCCGAGAAAGGGCATTGGAGGGCTGTAAAATAGTCATTAGGCAACTGCTTTGGGATAAAGTTTGCCAAAGCTTGCTTCCTAAGGTAAGGAATGGCACTTTCAGTTCCCAGAAGGTCATGATAAAAGTTGACAATGTTGCTCTTGACCTCTTTGATATCATCAATTCTATTACCATTTGCATCGAGAAGGCTGACTATCTTGTTTCTATTTCTTCTGCTAGTCACTGATTTGAAAAAGAAAGAGATATTTTGGTCACCTTCAGTAAGACATTGGACCCGGGATTTTTTCTTGGCAAGGCTCTCCTTGCTAGAAAGGATGGAATAGTATAAATAGACAGCTTATTTCTCCTCTTGAATGAGCCTGGTATTTCTTGGATTCTGGGCAAGGAGGTTTTCGATGTTGTGCAGATTATTACGGGTTCATGGACTCTAGAGGTAATGTCACATCTCGCACCCCACCCTACGCGGATACGAAAGATGTGATGCCAGTTAGCCGCCTTGCCAGTCTCCGACCGACAATGCGACCAACCAAAGGCAATCTTCTGAACCTTACAATGAATTGCATTCCAAATGTAGGGTTAGAACATCAATTTCCTCATCGCTAGCCCCAGCAAAACAGGTTCAGTCCCAGTTCTCTTCCTCTGTTTTTCACCAACACACCTGGGTTTGTTCCCTTTATTTCCCACTCTAAAGCCTTTACCAATTCCTTCTTGCCGCAACTACCTCAAAACCGTCTGATACTTACTCGACCGACAAATCCTCTGGACCGCAATCTATTGTTTCCTTTGAAAATCTCTGTAGCCAAAACTTCTTGTCCAAGAATTCTGGGGCAATCACATCGGTGGCCTCGAGATGTAACCGGGGCAAAATGGCAATCAATGCAGCAGCACAAACTAGCCCCTGATCCATCTTTGTTCTCAACTGGAAACGGTAGAACAGAGGAACCCCACAAAACCTTACTAAACCAAATCGACCCTCAATCATTCATCCAACAATTAATACAACGAGATCCATTCTGTGCAGCGAACTGCTTCACTCTGCACTTCCGTTCCCCCTTTGCACCGTTACACAAACACACACATCGTCATCACCCCAAATAGAGCAGCTCACTCCAGCATTTCCTCGTTGCAACCACTGCCTGCAACGGCCTCCATTTCCTCTGTTTTCTTACCAAACAAAACAACAGTAATAGCAGCATTAAAACCACATAAAAAAAATCCCAAATTCAGGTATAAAAATCTGCTGCTTCAAATCTGAAATCAACATGACTAGCCCATCAAATTGGAAGGCAGGTGCTGCCGCACCGCTGCTGCTACACTTTCGTCCCTCTTGCATCGCTACACAACATACACACATATACCCCATTACATGCAAACGCACAACCCTGCTGCACCGCCCCTTGCGGAGTTCCTCTAACAACAGCGCCTACTGTTTACTGCTTGCGTGGGATTTAATTGACAGAAGACAGGTGAAGATTAGGAGATACAAATTGGGTCGTAGAGATCTGGACCCAAAGATTATTCTTCCGAGCTTTATTCGCTATAAATCTATAACCGTGGAACGGTCTAGAAAGAGGGAGAGTTTTCCCTTGGTCGGTGGTAGCTAGAACCTTCCACCCAACTCTTGATTTTTCCTGATTCTCTCTCACGTGTATACCTATATATGATATAATTCTAACGGCTTCTTTGAAGCTTCCAATAATAATAATAATATATATATATATATATATATCTTATTTTGGCTCCTTCTTTTGAACTCCAGAAGAATATAAATATAATTTATATTATACTTGCACCAATATGTTTTCCCACATATTTCTCTCTCTCTCTCTCTCTCTCTCTCTATATATATATATATATATATATATAAAACCATACATACATATATGCGTCGAAGCATAGGTTCCGTTATATAATACGGTAATATTTAATCTTCCTATTTCATAAAATATTAATTTATGGAATACCGGTACATTTGGCATAAAGCCAGGACTCGATATTATAAATATTTATTTTAACTGATATTGGATACCCGTTCATGTCATATATTGACTTCATATTATTTTTATAATTAATTTTTCGCATCCCATTTATTAACCTCGGCACTCGGTTGACCGAGTCGTCTATTTCCCGAGCATATATTATTTCTTTATGGTCTGGATTAATTTCATATTTTCTAATAATTAATCCAATCATGGTTTACTGTATTTTGGTTTATCTCAATTTATTAATATCAAAGAACTAATTTTTATTATATCAGGGTGCCTGCTCGGTTATGTCAGATTTTTAGGGTATTACTGTGATATCCCGACCCGGGATACGACACGTATACCGAGGCAAGTTGATTGAATAGTGTAATGTGAGCTGTTTGAGCTCTATATCATGGTATTTCATGAAACCAAATGATTGAGGGATGTGAATGGTTTGCTTAGAATAGCTAGTGCCGGGCAACACCCGAGCACCCCAGGAATCCAACATCGTAATGCGTGCACGCACGCACTTCCATGCCCATGAATATTGTATGCATGCATAGCTATGTAAATACCCTTAGAAATACATATATAGGTGTACATATAAATATATATGAATGTACAATAGACGTATATACGTATGTATGTATACATATTGATATACATGTATAATATAATGAGATTATATGAATATATATGTATATTAAAATATATATGTGTATCTCATGCAAAGCAAGAAAGGAAAAGAAAATATCAGTGTGTGTGCATCACTGTGTGTGTATGTGTGTTTGGGAACCACACCAACCGACTTGGTGAAAGGTGGTGTGTGTATATATGTAATATATGTGTATATATATATATATATATATGAAGGCAAGTGGATGGCTAGGGTTAAAGGGACGGTTCTCTACAGTCAAGAATGACTGCAAGAGACAGAAAGAGAGAGAGAGAAAGAGAGAGAGATAAAGTAGAAAGAAGAGAGGCGGTGGAGTGTTGCTTAATATATATGTATACGGGTCATGGGATGAGAGGAAATGGGAAGCAACCGAAGGGAACTAAGAGGCTGTGAGTAAGAGGAGTACCATCAGGGATTCAGAAACAGAAGCAAAAGGGGTTCAAGGGCATAACAACCGAAACAGAAACAGAAACCCAGGTGAGTAGTGTAAGTTCTGTTTTTATGTTTCGAAGCATGAAACCTTAATCTAATTATAGGGTCTTGTAGAGTATAGAATAAGGAACATTTAGCAAAAAGAACCATGTTAAATGGTTGAGAAACCAGTAAGAAATGTTGAGTTGCAGGTTTCATAGATAATCTGGGTTCCACGAATTTTATGTTTAAAACTTGTTTTAAAGTTTCTAAAAATGACCTAATCAGGTGCAGAAACATACTAGAAGAATTCTAGGACCAAAACCGTGATCAAAACGTCACGAAAATGGAAAATGAAACTTGGCCGGAGAATCGACCGGAGTGAATAACTCACTATTCGTGACGATGGGGAGAGTTTTAATGAAAACTAAGACTGGGATTAGGATCCTTGGGAAGAAAGGAAGAGAATGGCATTCAAAACGGGATAAAATAAGGTCGGAATGAGGTACCGTCATAGGAGAAGGTGACGGAACCCTAATGCAGGCTCACCGGAGCTTCGGGGAAGACGACCGTGAAGTCGTGGGGCTATCGGGTTAAGACGAACCGGGTCTGGGTTCGGATCGGGTCGGGACCCGATTGGATATGAAATGGGGCATGAAACTGTGTCGTTTAGATTTAAATTTTAAATGAAATTGGGTTGTTTGGCTATGGAGATAGGAAATGTGAAATTGGGTTTGGGGTTATCCAAACCATGGATAGGATAGGAACTGGTATATTGAAATCCTGTTTTCAAAATGAAGTGAACCGTTTGGTTCAATGAAGAACCGAACCGGTTAGGGTTTCTAAATGGTGAACCCACTGGTTCAGACCGAGATTTAGGGAAATTCCATTTTGACCCCAAATGTTTTAGGAAATGTCACTGTGGCCCAAATAGAAAAATTAATAAAATATTAATTTTTACAATAATGCCCCTATTTCAAATATGGGTCAAACGAAGTCCAAACGATGCAAATGAATAGTCAAAATTTATTATCTCGGATGTTCTGAGCCCAATGGTGGGGTCTGTTTTATGAGATGGGATCCCGAAGGATAAAATAACGTAAAAGTGAAAAATGACCATTTTGCCCTTTTTAGTACAAAAGTCCAAATGGAATTCTGCGAAAGCCTAAACCGACTTTCTTCGGCATTCCAGACTCAATGGTAAAGTCTAAATTTGTATTTGAGATACTTATGATAGAAAGGCATAAAATTTGATGAATAGAATCTATTCTAAAACGTATTCACTGATATATAGGGAACTCGAAAGGCAAGGGTACACTCACGGATTTCTGATATAGAATCACGATAGAGGTAAGTAAATTCACCTTCTTTTCCATATGGTGTTTCCAAGCCAAGTTTATTCTCTTTACTGCCAAACTTGTACTCTTGAAAGTACCTCATGCTATTGCTATCCACAATGTGATATTGTTCTATCTTGTGGACCTTGATTGACTACTGTATCATTACTTCATGTTAAACCATGCCTTGAAAGGCTTACTGTTATGCTTTCATTGAATCTATGAATAATCAAGTACCTCACGTTATTGCTATCCACAATGCGATATTGTTCTATCTTGTGGACATTGATTGACTGCTATGTCGTTGTTATCATGTTGAACCATGCCGTGAAAGGCTTACTGCTATGTCTTTATTGTGAACCATGCCTTGAAAGGCTTATTGCTATGTCTTTATTAAATATGTGATATTCCATTTTATACTTCTATGGAATTATGAATAATCATGATATGTTATGAATACGGGATTTGTGCTCAGTCACAATATCCATCCGATGCTTTCTGACTTGAGTGGAGACCTAAGGGTCAAGTATATGAATGGACAAGTGGCAGGAATGAATTCCTCGAAGGCTTTCCACCGGCAATTGACTGGCACGAACATATGCATTTTCATTGCATTTCCATTGGCATTTCATTTACATTTGCATTGGCATTTTACCTGAGAACAGAGTAAATGCATCTCTTAAGAATTGATATGATTTCTTTATTGAATGACACTATTCCTTATGACTTATCTTAAACTGAGAAGACACTCTTCATTGAATTGATTGTGATCGGTTTATTGTGGCAGTACTTCTTGTTGTTATATTGTTGTTGAGAGATTCATGTTGATGTTGTATCCATTATTCCTAATTGAACATTGTGACCTATGATTCATTGGCAATCAAGGCAACTGTTCTCATTGGCTGTCACAGCATCTCTTTCCTTATGATTGGCTATCATAATCTTATTCATGGATTTGTATCTTATCGATACCAGTGTCGGAGATCTGTTTTTACTTGCTGAGCTCTCATAGCTCATTCCACCCCATTTACCCCCATTTCAGGTAATGACGCTGCAAGACCCCAGTAGGAGTCTGAGAGCGTAGGAGGAGATTTTGAGGAACTGTATCAGTCTATGTTTTAGTTCTCCCATGTATTCACCACCCTCGGGTGCTGGTTACGTTTGGTTCTTATTTTGTTTATGTAGAACCATATTATGTATTGTAAAGACTTCCGCTAACATTGTGTATTGAAAGACTTCCGCTGATGTACCATTACTGATAAGACTTCCGCTGTTATTGTTTTGAGGTTTTAGTACTTTGCATATTAGTACTATGATACAGGATTGGAAAAAGTAGGGACGGCCTTCGGGTCGGCCCCACAACACGAGATCCGCATAGGGTAGGTTTCGGGTCGTAACAGCTTGGTATCAGAGCTATAGGTTCGATTGTGAGTCATGGGAGATAGGACTAGAATTAGAAATGATAGACAAGACTGATGTTTTATTTTGTACGATCATTGACTATTCACCTTACACATTGACTGGTCATCTCATTGGTTATTTTTACAGACACGGTTATCATAAGGAACACATCGACAGTTATGGATTGCATAAATCATAGAGTGACTGATGGAAAGGATTATTGAGGCTTTATTTGGGAGTCAACCGTAGATAATGCTTAATTATTACGCTAGACTCATATATAAATAATGACTGCCTATTTTACGTAAATGCTAACTGTTATCTTTTACAATAAATAGTGAACACCAGGAAATGATTAAACCACTATAGTGGTAGTCACAGGTAATTTTCTAGTTATTCATGACGTTTATAGACTACTGAGGTTTTATGTTGATTCTACGCACTTATTGATGTCCCCAAAATTTTACTGAACTGAACTTAGCAACTGAACACTGGGATGATTGATTTACTGGTTCTATTACAACAGGAAGGGTATTGTTAGAAAGGTTAGACAGGGAAGCATGTAAACTTTAGACTACTTACTGAACCATTTTATGGTTACCATGAGGATCATTGATTAGAAATGTTAAACATAGAACACACGAGATACAAATCAGAATCACATGTATTCTTAAAGATTGACCTATGCTTGGAAGTTGGGTTTAGTGATATAGAAGAAATGACATTTAGAAAACCCTGATGATTGTTTTATCTTATAGAAACATGTACTTGATGTTTATTAAGTTACAGTTTAATGATTGTTCTCTATTGAGGGAGACATTGAAAACCAAATTGCTATATCTAGATTATAGACTTGATATTTATGATTTGATGGTCATTCTGTGTTACGATGGTTATTGAAAATTGAATTTCTATTTACGGATTATGCACTTGATGTTTACGAATTAAATGATTGTTCTATACTGTTAAAATTTGTGAGAGCTGGAATTATGTTCCCTAATGAACAAAGGAAACAAATAGTGCACATTGAAAGATAAGATGTAACATAGAATTGGGAATATGACGCTTTGAAAAGCAGTGAGTTTGACAGTAATATTGACATGGAATAGGAGTACACTGAAAAGGTAGTGGAGTTAACAATAACATCTAGTCAGAATAAATCCTGACATGATAAAGAAACTCGTATGTGAATACTGACCATTGATCTTTTACAGTGAATTGGGAGATGATTAGGCTACTGTACCAGTAGTCACAGGTATATATAGTTGTCTACAAAATGCTCGATATTGTTAAGATGATTGTTCTACATACTGATTTATAGCTTCAACCTTTACTGCTAGTTGAACATACAGACAGAACTCTTAAGTTATATATTAACTGTTTAAGTTCCACAGGGAGAATGATTGATGATAGATATTATACGAGAAACAAGTAAAGTACGTAACATGGATATTCAAGTATTAGATTAACATATTATCATCTCGTAGAATTTTGAAGGGCATTGATGAGTTGAGTGATTTCATGATAGAATTGTAAAGATTTGTAAATCTTTAAAATAAATTACATACTGTTATAAGATATGTATATTTACTTAGTAAATGAGATTGAATTAATGGCGACTCTTGAAAGAGTCATTATCACTGAAAGTTATACATGGAAATGATATATACCCCAGGTATATTAGTAGACTGAATGAATAAAATTTTAAATGCCACGCTTAGGAAATTTTATAAATTTTGTTCATGTACGAGAACCAATGGAAACCCTAGAAAGGAATTAAGATTCACGTGAGGATTTCGAGGTACGCTCGAAAATTATAGAAAGAATCTTACAATAATTTGATGTGACAGTAAAACTTGATCTGATGTGATAGTAAAACTTGATTCTCAGTAGGAAAATTTTATCCAAGTAAATGTCAACGCCTAATTTAATTAGGTCATGATGTTAAAAGAACCACGGAAACCACGAGAACCACCGGAGTTAGAACTGTTAAGTTTGCGGAAAAACTTATTTTTAAGGAGGTAAGAATGTGATATCCCGACCCGGGATACGACACGTATACCGAGGCAAGTTGATTGAATAGTGTAATGTGAGCTGTTTGAGCTCTATATCATGGTATTTCATGAAACCAAATGATTGAGGGATGTGAATGGTTTGCTTAGAATAGATAGTGCCGGGCAACACCCGAGCACCCCAGGAATCCAACATCGTAATGCGTGCACGCACGCACTTCCATGCCCATGAATATTGCATGCATGCATAGCTTGAACAAAATAAAGGTATGTAAATACCCATAGAAATACATATATAGGTGTACATATAAATATATATATGAATGTACAATAGACGTATATAAGTATGTATGTATACATATTGATATACATGTATAATATAATAAGATTATATGAATATATATGTATATTAAAATATATATGTGTATCTCATGCAAAACAAGAAAGGAAAAGAAAATATCAGTGTGTGTGCATCACTCTGTGTGTGTGTGTGTGTGTGTGTGCATCACTGTGTGTGTATGTGTGTTTGGGAACCACACCAACCAACTTGGTGAAAGGTGGTGTGTGTATATATGAATATATGTGTCTATATATATATATATGAAGGCACGTGGATGGCTAGGGTTAAAGGGACGGTTCTCTGCAGTCAAGAATGACTGCAAGAGAGAGATAGAGAGAGAGAGAGAGAGAGAGAGAGAGATAAAGTAGAAAGAAGAGAGGCGGTGGAGTGTTGCTTAATATATATGTATACGGGTCATGGGATGAGAGGAAATGGGAAGCAACCGAAGGGAACTAAGAGGCTATGAGTAAGAGGAGTACCATCAGGGATTCAGAAACAGAAGCAAAAGGGGTTCAAGGGCATAACAACCGAAACAGAAACAGAAACCCAGGTGAGTAGTGTAAGTTCTGTTTTTATGTTTCGAAGCATGAAACCTTAATCTAATTATAGGGTCTTGTAGAGTATAGAATAAGGAACATTTAGCAAAAAGAACCATGTTAAATGGTTGAGAAACTAGTAAGAAATGTTGAGTTGCAGGCTTCATAGATAATCTGGGTTCCACAAATTTTATGTTTAAAACTTGTTTTAAAGTTTCTAAAAATGACCTAATCAGGTGCAGAAACATACTAGAAGAATTCTAGGACCAAAACCGTGATCAAAACGTCACGAAAACGGAAAATGAAACTTGGCCGGAGAATCGGCCGAAGTGAATAACTCACTATTCGTGACGATGGGGAGAGTTTTAATGAAAACTAAGACTGGGATTAGGATCCTTGGGAAGAAAGGAAGAGAATGGCATTCAAAACGGGATAAAATAAGGTCGGAATGAGGTCACCGTCACCGGAGAAGGTGACGGAACCCTAATGCAGGCTCACCGGAGCTTCGGGGAAGACGACTGTGAAGTCGTGGGGCTATCGGGTTAAGACGAACCGGGTTTGGGTTCGGATCGGGTCGGGACCCGACCGTATATGAAATGGGGCATGAAACTGTGTCGTTTAGATTTAAATTTTAAATGAAATTGGTTGTTTGGCTATGGAGATAGGAAATGTGAAATTGGGTTTGGGGTAATCCAAACCATGGATAGGATAGGAACTGGTATATTGAAATCCTGTTTTCAAAATGAAGTGAACCGTTTGGTTCAATGAAGAACCAAACCGGTTAGGGTTTCTAAATGGTGAACCCACTGGTTCAGACCGAGATTTAGGGAAATTCCATTTTGACCCCAAATGTTTTAGGAAATGTCACTGTGGCCCAAGTAGAAAAATTAATAAAATATTAATTTTTACAATAATACCCCTATTTCAAATATGGGTCAAACGAAGTCCAAACGATGCAAATGAATGGTCAAAATTTATTATCTCGGATGTTCTGAGCCCAATGGTGGGGTCCGTTTTACTAGACGGGACCCCGAAGGATAAAATAACGTAAAAGTGGAAAATGACCATTTTGCCCTTTTTAGTACAAAAGTCTAAATGGAATTCTGCGAAAGCCTAAACCGACTTTCTTCGGCATTCCAGACTCAATGGTAAAGTCTAAATTTGTATTTGAGATACTTATGATAGAAAGGCATAAAATTTGATGAATAGAATCTATTCTAAAACGTATTCACTGATATATAGGGAACTCGAAAGGCAAGGGTACACTCACGGATTTCTGATATAGAATCACGATAGAGGTAAGTAAATTCACCTTCTCTTCCATATGGTGTTTCCAAGCCAAGTTTATTCTCTTTACTGCCAAACTTGTACTCTTGAAAGTACCTCATGCTATTGCTATCCACAATGTGATATTGTTCTATCTTGTGGACCTTGATTGACTACTGTATCATTACTTCATGTTAAACCATGCCTTGAAAGGCTTACTGTTATGCTTTCATTGAATCTATGAATAATCAAGTACCTCACGTTATTGCTATCCCCAATGCGATATTGTTCTATCTTGTGGACATTGATTGACTGCTATGTCGTTGTTATCATGTTGAACCATGCCGTGAAAGGCTTACTGCTATGTCTTTATTGTGAACCATGCCTTGAAAGGCTTATTGCTATGTCTTTATTAAATATGTGATATTCCATTTTATACTTCTATGGAATTATGAATAATCATGATATGTTATGAATACGGGATTTGTGCTCAGTCACAATATCCATCCGATGCTTTCTGACTTAAGTGGAGACCTAAGGGTCAAGTATATGAATGGACAGGTGGCAGGAATGAATTCCTCGAAGGCTTTCCACCGGCAATTGACTGGCAGGAACATTGGCATTTTCATTGCATTTCCATTGGCATTTCATTTACATTTGCATTGGCATTTTACCTGAGAACAGAGTAAATGCATCTCTTAAGAATTGATATGATTTCGTTATTGAATGACACTATTCCTTATGACTTATCTTAAACTGAGAAGACACTCTTCATTGAATTGATTGTGATCGGTTTATTGTGGCAGTACTTCTTGTTGTTATATTGTTGTTGAGAGATTCATGTTGATGTTGTATCCATTACTCCTAATTGAACATTGTGACCTATGATTCATTGGCCATCAAGGCAACTGTTCTCATTGGCTATCACAGCATCTCTTTCCTTATGATTGGCTATCATAATCTTATTCATGGATTTGTATCTTATCGATACCAGTGTCGGAGATCTATTTTTACTTGCTGAGCTCTCGTAGCTCATTCCACCCCATTTACCCCCATTTCAGGTAATGACGCTGCAAGACCCCAGTCGGAGTTTGAGAGCGTAGGAGGACATTTTGAGGAACTGTATCAGTCTATGTTTTAGTTCTCCCATGTATTCACCACCCTCGGGTGCTGGTTACTTTTGGTTCTTATTTTGTTTATGTAGAACCATATTATGTATTGTAAAGACTTCCGCTAACATTGTGTATTGAAAGACTTCCGCTGATGTACTATTACTGATAAGACTTCCGCTGTTATTGTTTTGAGGTTTTAGTACTTTGCATATTAGTACTATGATACAGGAATAGAAAAAGTAGGGACGGCCTTCGGGTCGGCCCCGCGACACGAGATCCGCTTAGGGTGGGTTTCGGGTCGTAACAATTACACTCTAACCACCTTCAAAAGAGTTTTGTCCCCAAAACTCAACTAGTCTCATAGTGAAGTAATCATCTAACAGTCAGATTTATCTACGAGGGAATCTAGTGATTTAATAATGTATCTTATGGTTTCAACCTCAATCACTTCTACTGACATGTCTCTAATTGGCACTAATCGGTAATCCTCAATCATATAAATATAGATCAGGTTCAGGAGAATTTATAATAAATTTGATTGATAAGCCACAATATACTGTCACAATTTTGACCTCTAGCAGAATACTAACAAGTCTCCAAGTATCACGAGTCTATAACCTCAAATCTCACAAGTTCATATCAGATTCAAAATATCCACTAGAAGTCTTGATTTATAACTCACCAAATATAGGTTGTCACCAAAATTTTGATATCAGAGCTATGTTACCTCAAAGTTGGGAATCACTCTCAAATGATTAAAAATCATCTACTAAGATTATTCAATCAGGTTTGAGTTCCCAAATAATCTTTATGATATCCACAATCATAATTATTAATATCAAAATTACCTGACCTATAGTCATTGTCTCCCCAATCGATATATCCACAACATAATTATCAGTGTCAGGGTTAGCTTACCTATAGTTATTTTCCCTTAATCAATAGATCCACCAAATGCATGCCATTTACTTCAAAGTTAGAAATCAACTACTAAGATCAATCAATCACATTTGAGTCCACAAAATAATCATTTTGATGTCTTCAATCACGAGTATCAAACCAGACACAGAAAATTTCATAATAAGTCTCGTTGACAATCCACAAATATATACTATCACAAAGATTTGATATTAAATTCATTTCACATTAAATCGAATGCGACAATCATCCTCCAGATTATTCAATCATATCTGATTCCACCAAATCCTCATTTTCGGTATCCATAATTATAATGATTAATACCAGAGTTAGTTGACCTAGAGTCGTTTTCCTCTCAAAATTACTATGCATTTGATCACTTCAATTGCCTTAAAATCATTAATTTAATCATAGCATAGTTTTTTCTCCTAAGGACTATTAACTGTAGTGACTGAACATGCCATTGTCACCAAAAATTACTCAATCATATAGTCATCTAAGTCACTAAATAGTCCACAAATTTAGTTCTAGTCTGATATTTCCCAAAGAATCATTAACCTAGAACTTACTTTTCCGCTGCGCTACTCTGAAATAATCCTCCAAATCGCAAGATCGTCAATTTCACTCATAGGCCTACTTCTGTCTCCCAAGAAGTATTAAGTATCTGATCATCCCAATCATCCAAGGAAAAATAAACTTCAATCAGGTTCCCAAAGATCATTAACCATTGCTCAAATATCACTCGATGATACTAGTAAATCTCCAATCTTTACAACTTCAGGTTAGTTGATCCTTAATCCTTAGATGCTTTAAAATCACAGATTCATTGCCTATTAAGAAACCTTAACAATTCCATGTCTAATATCCAAAATTGAACTGTGGAACTTAGTATACATGGCTCTTAGTATACATGGTTCAGGTACTCTGTGGTGTTTAATCCATGACTTAATGCTCTGTTGTAACAATGACTCCCAAATCATTTCACATCGTATTGTCCTCAAGTTTCCATCTTGTACAGATAACCTTAACCTGTTGCTCAAATATTACTCTGTGGTACTCGTCGATCTTAACTATTTTCAACCTTAGCTCTCATCACACTCATGAATCTTTACTATTGATAAACCTTTGCTCTGATACCACTCTGTCACATCCCGCACCCCACCCTACGCGGATGCGAAAGATGTGATGCCAGTTAGCCGCCTTGCCAGTCTCCGACCAACAATGCGACCAACCAAAGGCAATCTTCTGAACCTTACAATGAATTGCATTCCAAATGTAGGGTCAGAACAGTGGAAATTAAAACCTTTTTATCTCGGGAACGCAACTCATCAATATACCACAATTAGAGGTATGTACCACAGAGCAAGTCTATAATCAAACAATTAATAACTCTAAGCCACAGATCACATCCATAACCAGACATAAAACACAGAGCATATCTAATCCCTCTGGAATACCATTACCATGAGCTATGTCCTTACATATCTCTTGTACATGGATAAGTCAACTATATCATCACACTCACCTGAATAGCTAAAGTCAACCCATCAGAACCCAAGTCTCCACATTTTATTGCCATCAGATCTTCACTTGGGAATGCCTTTCAGTCTACATGAATCATGTCCTTGTGCTTTCTAATCCAATGGAGTTATATCCTGAAAAATGTTAAATAAATGGAATGAGCTTAAACAAGCTCAATGAGTAACATAGGTTCCTTCCGTGGGTTTCAAAACCAGTTCATATATATATATATATATATATATATATATATATATATATATATATGCATGCTCAAATGTAACTCAGATAGAACAATGCAGCTCAAGTAGAACAGATACAGCTCAAATAAAACGGATACAGCTCAAAGTGCCTGAACCTTCCCCAGGCTGTGTGGGATGCCGCACAAGATAATCCGTCAGTCACCCACCCCACACATGGAGGCCCGCGTCCCCACAGCACACTACCGGTTGGGGTCGGTATCAGAACGGAACAAATAGGATTGAGTGGATGCTGAGCCTGGGCATCCCACAGAGCCAGCCATCCATCCACTGATATACTCAATCCTGAGGGCCCAAGACTCATGTAACAGGATAAACACAAATCAGACTCCAATAGCGTAGAGAAGTTGGAACAACAGACTCCAATAAAATCAGATCAGGAGATATCAAGAAGCAAGATAGGATCAAACCATATGTAATGCAGTGTAAAGAGTATGCATTAAAACATATGCATTAAAACAGTACAGTGTATAAAACAGTTCAGCATATAAAGCAATACAGTATACAGAAAATATACAGCAAGTCAGGAGTCCGAGTTACTCACAGACTTAATGCTTATCTCCGTTGCACAAATATCCTAATATTCTCCAGATACGTCTTGAGGCACGTCCTTCGTATCCTAAATAATCATCATCCATTACAAACAGATTAGAATATAACAATTCATGTCTTATTTATCAACCTAAGCATCCATCGGGTCACCTATGATAACCTAATGGTCTATTACCCTCTCACTGGGTTTCAACTAGGCTATTATATCCTTTAATTAAGCTTAGTAGCTATCAGGATGATAATCTAAATCATTTAGACTCTATCGTTATCTATCAAGCACTTATTTAATCTTTATGAAAAGCATTATAATTTTGCTAAGTCCAAAACTAAATTTATCATTGCATTTAGACCTGAGATTTAATATAAATTCTATATTCCTTGGTCTCATTAAAATATTTGCTGGTTGCTCTATTAGCGTTGGATTTTAATATCAATTTCCATGGGACTTAGTTTGCCTTTTCAGTTTCATAAATAACAAGCATCTATCAAATTCCACCCAATTAATAACAACGGTTTGCCAGCAATGAAATTCTAAAACAGAGAGAGAATGAGTTCTTAAAACAAAAGAAACAGAGCACAGAAATCTTACCTTGATCCCACCACTCTTTTATGTATCCTCTTTTTTTTTTTTTTTTGGCCCAACCTTGTAACAAGTATACCAGTCCAACGACTCACAATTTCTGCAATATGTTCTGCTCCAACAGTCTCTGCTAACATTAAATTCTCTTCTGCGCTCCTTTCAAGCTTTACAATCACAGGCTTCACTTCAATATCTGAATTTAGCAGTTAATCTGATCAAGAGCAAGATAAATAAAATCTGTAACCTAAATTTCTGCTATGGCTTAATTACCCATTGCAGCCAATCTAACAGCAGGTCCAACAATGCCTACCACACCAACATCCAATAGTTACATTTCCAAAGACTAGGATTCTGCTTCCCGTGTGTATAATTTAAGACTTCAACATTTCCAACCTTAAGACGCTCATGAGCTTCTCCATTTTCATCAATTTCCTCATCGCTAGCCCAGCAAAACAGGTTCAATCCCAGTTCTCTTCCTCTGTTTTTCACCAACACACCTGGGTTTGTTCCCTTTATTTCCCACTCTAAAGCCTCTACCAATTCCTTCTTGCCACAACTACCTCAAAACCGTCTGATACTTACTCGTCCGACAAATCCTCTGGACCGCAATCTATTGTTTCCTTTGAAAATCTCTGTACCCAAAATTTCTTGTCCAAGAATTATAGGGCAATCACATTGGTGGCCTCGAGATGTAACCGAGGCAAAATGGCGATCAATGCCGTAGCACAAACTAGCCCCTGATCCATCTCTGTTCTCAACTGGAAACGGTAGAACAGAGGAACCCCACAAAACCTTACTAAACCAAATCGACCCTCAATAGTTCATCCAAGAATTAATACAACGAGATCCATTCTGTGCAGCGAACTGCTTCACTCTGCACTTCCGTTCCCCCTTTGCACCGTTACACAAACACACACATCGTCATCACCCCAAATAGAGCAGCTCACTCCACCATATCCTCGTTGCAACCGCTGCCTGCAACGGCCTCCATTTCCTCTATTTTTTTACCAAACAAAACAACAGTAACAGCAGCACTAAAACCACTTAAAAAAAATCCCAAATTCAGGTATAAAAATCTGCTGCTTCAAATCTGAAATCAACATGACTAGCCCATCAAATTGGAAGGCAGGTGCTGCCGCACCGCTGCTGCTGCACTTCCGTCCCTCTTGCATCGCTACACAACATACACACATATACCCCATTACATGCATACACACAACCTTGCTGCACCGCCCCTTGTGGAATTCCTCTAACAACAGCGCCTACTGTTTGCTGCTTGCGTGGTATTTAATTGACAGAAGACAGGTGAAGATTAGGAGATGCAAATTGGGTCGTGGAGATCTGGAACCAAAGATTATTCTTCCGAGCTTTATTCGGTATAAATCTATAAACGTGGAACGGTCTAGAAAGTGGGAGAGTTTTCCTTTGGTCGGTGGTAGCTAGAACCTTCCACCCAACTCTTGATTTTTCCTGATTCTCTCTCACGTGTATACCTATATATGATATAATTCTAGCAGCTTCTTTGAAGCTTCCAATAATAATAATAATATATATCTATATATATATATATATATCTTATTTTGGCTCCTTCTTTTGAACTCCAGAAGAATATAAATATAATTTATATTATACTTGCACCAATATGTTTTCCCACATATTTCTATATATATATATATATATATATATATCTATATATATATAGAACCATACATACATATATGCGTCTAAGCATAGGTTCTTTATATAATACGATAATATTTAATTTCCTATTTCATAAAATATTAATTTATGGAATACCGGTACATTTGGCATAAAGCCAGGACTCGATATTATAAATATTTATTTTAACTGATATTGGGTACCCGTTCATGTCATATATTGAATTCATATTATTTTTATAATTAATTTTTCGCATCCCATTTATTAACCTCGGCACTCGGTTGACGAGTCGTCTATTTCCCGAGCATATATTATTTTTTTATGGTCTGGATTAATTTCATATTTTCTAATAATTGATCCAATCATGGTTTACTGTATTTTGGTTTATCTCAAATTAGTAATATCACAGAACTAATTTTTATTATATCATGGTGTCGGCTCGGTTATGTCAGATTTTTGGGGTATTACAGTAATGTTCTTGAATTTTTTCTAGTTGAATTCCTTAAGAGCATATTTTACCTTCTTAAGTTTCTGGCAGCATATGTACATGGATGTACCTTGGATATTTGAGTTTCAGGCCTACTTAACAGTAGGAAGAAAGTCATCATAGTCGCCCAAAAATTGAAGAATTTGAAAGGAACTCTGCTCTTTTTCAAGGGAATGCCAGATCTACCAATAATAGGGGAATGATCAGAAAGGCCATGGGGAAGAAATTCAGCCTCCGTAGTAGGAAAGGTAGTGAGCCAATCTTGGTTGACCAGAGCTTTATCAAGCCTCCTCTGAATTGAGAGGGGGCAGTGATGAGTGCGCAAAAGTGCACTCTAAATGTCCTATTATTTGATTCAAATTGCTAGAAATATTAATAGAAATGTTGGGCTTCAATTGATTTTATTAAATTTAATTTCTATTTACAGTGAGATATATTTGAGCATTATTTTATAATATTTTAAATCTCAAATATTGCATTATTTGTTGGCGAGAGATAGTTTGCAAATTGCGTTGTACACTTGATATTTTTAGAACTAATTTTTGGTTTTTTTTGGCAGATTCGATCATTGAGTTTCAATTGAGATTTGGATAGCGTTAGAGTTTCAGAATTAGAAAATGGTCTTCATGAAGTTTTTAGAGGACGTCTTGGGCTTTTCAGAAAGGTTTGATTTGCAAAAATCGGAGTTCGTTTGGGCCTCCAAACATTATTTCAAAGACAGGCCTGGAAAGCTGCTATGAACCTCTCCGTCCAGCCAACTTGAAGAGGCCATAACTTGAGCTTCTGAAGCTCAAATCAGATGGTTCTTGAGCCTAAAATTATCTACTCATCCGGGGCTACAACTTTTGTGAAGAGCTCGAATCGAGATTCCATCATTATCCAATAGAAAAATGGGCTTGAACATTGCGACTGTGTGCATATGCGGCTGGAAAAGAAGAAATAAAAAGAATTAAAAGGGGGGGCTTGGACGGCTGACCAAGTTTAAAAGGAAAGAAATGAGATCAATTGAAGTCAAAAGTGGCTGAGGTAGGGCCCAGTCCCTGCGCAGAAACAAGGAAATAAAAGGATTGGCAAGGCTTGGGCCTTGGGCGCCCAGGCGCAACAGGGAGGATTGAAGAAGGGTTAATAGGCCTGGCCTAGGCGCTAGAGTGGTGCGGCTAAGGCTTGGGGCATGAGGGCTATTAGGGCGCAGGAAATTGAAAAAATAAAAAAAAAAAAAACTGGACGGCGGCTTGTGGAGAACAGGAAAGAAAAATACAAAGAGGCCGTGCTGCTGCGGCAGAAAATAGAGGGGGAAGACCTGCGGCAGACAGAAAAAAATACAGAGAACTAGAGCTGCGGCGCAGGCTGTCCATGGCTCAGTTTTTCACCGTGAAATTTATGCTGCCCGTCCTGTACATGGGTAACTAAATTTTCAAGTAGAGTTAGGGATGAACTTGCACCATAGATGGTTATTTTAATTTATTTTTAATTCCTGTACGTGGTTTTCACTTGTTAAATTCTTTGATGATCATTCATAATTAATTGTTAGATTTTATTTTTCGAATAATTAAAGGGTTTAGTCCGTTTATAGATTCAGTCATGCTTTTTCTATCGAATGGATTCATGTTTTGATTATTTTTGGAACAATTAGTTATTTATATTAATTCAATTCTCTGCTGCAATATTGCTGGTTGGGTATATTGTCGTCGTTGAATTTTCTTAATGTGAATATTAATTTGAGAGATTTAAAAGTGTTGAATGATTTTTCACAGAGTTATTTTCAGTTTAATTTTGGTTCATAATTTTTATATCTTCCGATTGAGATATTTGGAATTTAAATTCTCAATTGAGTTAACAGTGAATTAAAAATAATTAAAATATCAGTTATGTGCAAGGGATTCCCGAAACTCTACTGTTCGTTAAATTTGAATATTTTTATCCGTTAATTAATTTGTTTAATTTTTAGTTGCATTCAAAATCACTTTTTATATTTTCTTTTCTTGTTAACCGTCTAATACTTCTGTAGTTTCAGAAATTCTGTTTATTATTCTTTTAATTTAGTCTCCCTGTGGAATCGACACCCCAAAGCTACACTACAACTACCGCGTTATTCTTTGGGCATAATCAAATTTTGGCGCCGTTGCCGGGGAGACGGTAGAAGAATCAGTAGATAGTTTTTCTTTTCAACAGTTTGTAAAGGCGGTAACTTCGTTCCCTTCTTTTTACTTACTGCATTATTATTATTATTTATTTATTTATTTATTTTATTTTATTTCTAGTTATTTATTTATTCATTTTATTTTATTTCTTCTTTTTTTTTTATTATTTATTTTATTATTGTCATCTTGCATGCATAATTGGTATAGGGACGAATTAGGCCGCTTTGCTTATAGGCCTGTGTTAGAGTCGGATTTAGAGTCTAATTTTTCTTGTTTTTCTAATTCTTTGTTTGATAATACTTCCAATTCTAAAAATATGAGTGAATACGAGGATCAACCCACTAGGACTCTTCAGGATTACCTTCACCCTACACGCACAGCCACACCATCATGCATCATGTTTCCACCCAATGCTCGTCCAATTGATGTCAAAACATGGGTAATACAGTTACTCCCTACATTTCATGGTTTGGAAAATGAGAATCCATATGTGCACATTAGTGAGTTTGAGGAGGTAGTTGCGACTTTTCATAGTCAGAATGCAACACAAAACATTGTGAGACTTAAGTTCTTTCCTTTCTCTTTGAAGGATCGAGCTAAGAGTTGGCTATACTCACTGAGACCACGGTCAATTGGATCGTGGAATGAGATGACCCAGATTTTTTTCACTAAATACTTTCCCCAACACAAGACCAATGCTTTAAAAAGACAGATTTCTACCTTTGCACAAAAGGATAGTGAGACTTTATATCAATCTTGGGAGAGGTTTAAGGAGTTATTGAGTATATGCCCTCACCATGGGTATGAGAGTTGGCGTGTAGTGAGCTATTTTTATGAGGGACTTACACCTAGAGAGCGCCAATTTGTAGAGATGATGTGTAATGGTGAGTTCTTACAGAAAGATCCTGATGAGGCCATAGAGTACCTAAATGAGCTTGCTGAAAAAGCTCACACATGGACAGAACCTAGTACTACTGAGAGCACAAATAGGTCACGACCCATAGGGAACCAACAGAGTGGGGGAATTTACCATCTTAGGGAGGAGGATAACTTGAAAGTTAAGGTTGAGACACTCACTAGAGAGTTAGAGATGCTAAAGGCTAGAGACGTAAAGCCAACACACTTGGCTAATCATGCAGAGCCTTTTAGACCATGTTCAGTGTGTGGCGAGGTAGATCACCTTGCCCAAGAGTGTCCCACATCAGCTGAGATGAGAGGGATGTATGAGGACCAATGTAACACCCTAGGTATGTACAAGAAGCCTTTCACACCCTACTCTGAGACTTACAATCCAGGGTGGCGCAATCACCCCAATTTTAGCTAGAAATCTGAAAGTCAGCCACATGCACCACCACCTGCACAGCCTCCTAGATCATACCCTGCAACATATCATGCATCTTCATCTTCTAGGAATTCTTTAGAAGAAACTTTGCATGCATTTATTGAAGCACAAGGTAAGACTAACCAAAAATTTGAATCTTTGATCATGCAGGTTGTTGAGGAAAATAAGGAGATAAAGAGCCAAGTGTCCAAATTGATGAGCTCTTTGAGTGTGAATGAGCAAGGTAGATTCCCCTCTCAAGCTCAGTCCACACCCCAAGGTCAACACATGGCGCATAAAAATCTGAAGGATGTGAACGCCATTGTGACTCGCAGTGGTAAGTCCTTACACATCCCAACCATTGACAAATCAGAGGATGTGGAAAAGGAACAAGATAGTAGCAATGCTGAGCTGCCCAAGGAACCAGAGGTAACGAAGAGCTATGTTAAGGTACCATTCCCTCAGGCTTTAAAACAACCAAGCACACTTTGGATCCTAACAATGAAATCTTAGAGAATCTCAGGCAGGTAAAAATCAATCTTCCTCTTTTGCATGTGATCAAACAAATTCCTACTTATGCAAAAGTTCTTAAGGATTTATGTACAGTTAAGAGGAAGCACCATGTGAAGAAGACAGCATTCCTGATAGAGCAAGTTAGTGCTCTAATTGAGCAGAGGATTCCCCCAAGTACAAGGATCCTGGTTGTCCAACCATTGCATGCAGCATTGGAAATCATGAGTTTGGACAAGCTCTACTTGATTTAGGAGCAAGTGTGAATTTAATGCCTTATTCTATTTACTTGCAGTTGGGGTTAGGAGAGATCAAACCAACTTCTATGGTATTGCAATTGGTTGACCGTTCAGTCAGAGCACCAAGGGGTGTGGTAGAGGATGTTCTAATTCAAGTTGATAAATTTTATTATCCAGTTGATTTCATAATCCTTGACACTAGCTCTGTTGTTGATTCTACTTCAAAGATTCCTGTGATTTTAGGTAGGTCGTTCCTTGCCACTGCTAATGCTCTTATCAATTGCAGGAATGGGCTCATGAAGTTGTCTTTTGGGAACATGACCCTTGAGGTGAATATATTTCATGTTGCAAAACAATTAGAAGAGGAGGATGAAAGCTGTCAGACGTGCATGGTCGACTCCCTTATGGATAAGGGAATTCCTACAACTCATGATTCTGACCCCCCTGAGCATTTTCCTGTTAATACTAAGTTTGACTATATTTCTGCTCCATCTGATGTGGTTGATGTTTGTGCTATTTTTGACAGAACTCAAGATTATGGAGCACGGGGATGGAAACCAAAGTTTGAGGAGTTGCCTAACACAAGTAAAGAACAGATTCCGTCAAGTGTGGAAGAGCCAAAAGTTGAATTGAAGCCTTTGCCTAAGGGTTCAAAACATGCCTTCCTTGATCCAGGTGATACTTTTCCTATTATTATGTCATCTAAATTGTCTAAGTCTCAAGGTGCGAAATTACCTCAGACCCTAAGTAAGCCTAGGTCAGCCTTAGGTTGGAGCATTGCTGATCGAGTTAAAATGAAAGCGTTGCATGATAATAATATTTTGAGAAAAACGTTTAAGCCTAATGATCAAGTTTTCTTATATGATTCTAGACTCCATAAGCACCCAGGAAAACTCAGGTCTAGATGGACAGGCCCCTTTATAGTGAAAAATGTTTTTGGACATGGGGTAGTCGAAATAGAGGATCCTAATGATGGTCGGGTTTTTAAAGTAAATGGCCAGCGCCTTAAAGTTTTGTTTGATAGGCAAGTTCCAGAGGTGGAAGACATTCCACTTATGGACCCTGTTTATCAACCTTGATAGCGCCATGCAGGTATGTTTTTTTATTTTATTTTATTTTATTTTATTTTATTTTGTTTTATTTTTGTTTTGTTTTATCTTTCTTCTTTTTCTTTTTGTTTGCTGCTGTTTTTCTTTGTTTTTATTTGCAGGTTAGTTTCATTTTGTCAAGTTTAGGATGCCATCTTTGGTGCTTAGCGAGCTTCCCACGACACATCAGGTGTATTCTCTCCTTTTTAGAACCCTTCATTCCATTTTGATTGTTAAACATTGAGGACAATGTTTCATTTAAGTTGGGGGGTGGGTGATTGCAAATTCATATTTTCATGTGTCAAAATTTTTAAAATTTGCATCACACGTGCATCTTTTTCACACGAGTACTCATTTTCATTCATAGCTATTTTTGTGAATTCACCGAATCCACTATAATCATTCTACTGAGGCATTCATAGAATTTTTAGTGCACTTATACAAACTTTGTGGTAAGATGGTGGTTGACACGTGTAGCTAGAGAACTCTTTTGCTTAAGTATTCATGTGTGTTTTGGAGAGAATTGAGAGCCCTCAAATTCAAATTGTGATAAACATTCATTGATCTGTTGAATTGGGCACTTCTTTTGAGAATATCATTACATGGTTGGTAGTATGACGGTGGATATACTTGGGATATGACGAAGGTCAATTTAGGATTAACGTTTGAGCCTTTCAAGCTAACCTTTCTCATCATGGACCCTTAGTAGCCAACAAACACATTTCGTTTTTTTCATGTGCCTGCATCATCCATACCTCTCCACATTGGAGTATAGCCTATATAGTGATTTACCTACCCTTTTTACTTCCAAGTGTGTACTAGGTGTGGAATTTACATTTCTTATCTTTTGTGTTGAATTGGAGAAAGCAGAAAAAGTAAAAAGAAAAAGAAAGAGTACAGTGCAAAGTGTTCAGTTGGGTGAGCATCAAAGTCAGAAAAAAAAAAAAGTTGAAAAAATTGAAAAAGGTGAAGAAAAAGAGAGAGAAAGAAGAAAAAGAATGAGATGTTTTGTTATTCAAAGATTTGAAAAGTTGAAGAGTACATCAAGTGGAAAGTTTGGTTTGCTATGGTTCGTAATGAAATTCTCTTAGTATGTACTTGGAAGTTTTTGAATCCTTTTTACCCTTTTCTTCATATAGCCTTTAACCCAAGCCACGTTACAACCCTTTTATATTGATCGTTCTGATCTTGAGTAAGCCTGTGGAAAGAGTGGTGGAAGTCTCATTGGTTAGTGCGCCTATCATAAGATCAATGTTTGCTTGTTGCTTGTGCGTAATTGCCTAATTTTTCATTGAGCATATACACCCCTTGTCAACTCCATAGAGAGAACCCCTACAAGAAACACTTTTATACCTGTGAGATATGGAGTTGAACCTTTTGCTTGAGATATTCTTGATGTTGCATGTGTCATGGTTTGTGGTTAGAAGGATTGGTTTGGAGCACACACACACTCTCTATGAATTGCTATAAGTGGATTGATTGTTACAGGATTTTTGAATTCCTTAAATTGCCTTAATTTGTGAATTTAAAAGTGTGATTAGAAGCCTTCTGTGTGTGATAATCTTTGGTCTCTTTTGCCGTATTTCCATGAAAATTGCTAGGGACTAGCAATGAGCAAGTTGGGGGGTGTGATGAGTGCGCAAAAGTGCACTCTAAATGTCCTATTATTTGATTCAAATTGCTAGAAATATTAATAGAAATGTTGGGCTTCAATTGATTTTATTAAATTTAATTTCTATTTACAGTGAGATATATTTGAGCATTATTTTATAATATTTTAAATCTCAAATATTGCATTATTTGTTGGCGAGAGATAGTTTGCAAATTGCGCTGTACACTTGATATTTTTAGAACTAATTTTTGGTTTTTTTTGGCAGATTCGATCATTGAGTTTCAATTGAGATTTGGATAGCGTTAGATTTTCAGAATTAGAAAATGGTCTTCATGAAGTTTTTAGAGGACGTCTTGGGCTTTTCAGAAAGATTTGATTTGCAAAAATCGGAGTTCGTTTGGGCCTCCAAACATTATTTCAAAGACAGGCCTGGAAAGCTGCTATGAACCTCTCCGTCCAGCCAACTTGAAGAGGCCATAACTTGAGCTTCTGTAGCTCAAATCAGATGGTTCTTGAGCCTAAAATCATCTACTCATCCGGGGCTACAACTTTCGTGAAGAGCTCAAATCGAGATTCCATCATTATCCAATAGAAAAATGGGCTTGAACATTGCGACTGTGTGCATATGCGGCTGGAAAAGAAGAAATAAAAAGAATTAAAAGGGGGGGTTTGGACGGCTGACCAAGTTTAAAAGGAAAGAAATGAGATCAATTGAAGTCAAAAGTGGCTGAGGTAGGGCCCAGTCCCTGCGCAAAAACAAGGAAATAAAAGGATTGGCAAGGCTTGGGCCTTGGGCGCCCAGGCGCAACAGGGAGGATTGAAGAAGGGTTAATAGGCCTGGCCTAGGCGCTAGAGTGGTGCGGCTAAGGCTTGGGGCATGAGGGCTATTAGGGCGCAGGAAATTGAAAAAATAAAAAAAAAAAAAAAAACTGGACGGCGACTTGTGGAGAACAGGAAAGAAAAATACAAAGAGGCCGTGCTGCTGCGGCAGAAAATAGAGGGGGAAGCCCTGCAGCAGACAGAAAAAAATACAGAGAACCAGAGCTGCGGCACAGGCTGTCCATGGCTCAGTTTTGCACCGTGAAATTTATGCTGCCCGTCCTGTACATGGGTAACTAAATTTTCAAGTAGAGTTAGGGATGAACTTGCACCATAGATGGTTATTTTAATTTATTTTTAATTCCTGTACGTGGTTTTCACTTGTTAAATTCTTTGATGATCATTCATAATTAATTGTTGGATTTTATTTTTCGAATAATTAAAGGGTTTAGTCCGTTTATAGATTCAGTCATGCTTTTTCTATCGAATGGATTCATGTTTTGATTATTTTTGGAACAATTAGTTATTTATATTAATTCAATTCTCTGCTGCAATATTGCTGGTTGGGTATATTGTCGTCGTTGAATTTTCTTAATGTGAATATTAATTTGGGAGATTTAAAAGTGTTGAATGATTTTTCACAGAGTTATTTTCAGTTTAATTTTGGTTCATAATTTTTATATCTTCCGATTGAGATATTTGGAATTTAAATTCTCAATTGAGTTAACAGTGAATTAAAAATAATTAAAATACCAGTTATGTGCAAGGTATTCCCGAAACTCTACTGTTCATTAAATTTGAATATTTTTATCCGTTAATTAATTTGTTTAATTTTTAGTTGCATTCAAAATCACTTTTTATATTTTCTTTTCTTGTTAACCGTCTAATACTTCTGTAGTTTCAGAAATTCTGTTTATTATTCTTTTAATTTAGTCTCCCTGTGGAATCGACACCCCAAAGCTACACTACAACTACCGCGTTATTCTTTGGGCGTAATCAGACAGCCTGACCATTAGACCAGGTGAAAGAATGCCTAGAGTATCTCAAATCCTCAAGCTCAGAGTTCATAAAGCATTTGTTGCGATCGTGCATAGCAGTGGACCAGTCATGGCTACCATCGCTTCTTTCATGAGGGAAACGAATGGCATTGAAATCCCCAAATATAAGCCCAGGGATACCCTTGGAAATGGAGGCTTGGAGGTTGATGTCACGCCATAAATCATTTCATTGAAGAGGAGAATTGGAGCCATAGATAACAATAATGATCAGAGGAGTATTGGTGTCCCGAATAGTAGCATTGTAATGAATGGCTTGAGCATTGGCGCAAGAAGAATTAATATGCAAAATAGAGTTATTCCAACCAATCCAAATTCTGCCAAAGGGCGCATGAGAATAGTTATGCATAAAAGTCCAACCTGGAATGAGAGTGTTGGCTATAGAATCTTTGGAAGCACTCTTAACTTTGGTCTCAACAATAACAAAAAAACAGATAGAATAATCATGAACAAAAGATCGTATTTCATGCTGCTTAGAGGGGTTGTTCATTCCCCTGATATTCCAGCAAGCAAAATTCATTGAGAAAAGGAGAGGGTGTTGGAACTTGATGTCCCTTGGTTGTTGAGGAGTTTTCTCTGCCTTCTTTTCTTCCTGAGCTGATTTCTTCTATAATTACTCCTAGTGTCAGCTTCGTCAACTTTGGCTATTTTATCCACTAGAGAGTTAGATTCAGGAGAAGCAATAGAAGCAGAGTAGCTGTCTGCACATGGGGATTTTTCATCTAGAGTAGGTCCACCAGAGTTAGGAATTTTGCGGGACAGTAGAGAGTCACTGCTATCATCGTGAGAGTAGAGGAGACGTTGATCCTTAGCATTTTCTGTAGCTATTATGTAATCAGTAGGAGGATGGAGAGAATTTGGTTGCTGTATATCAAGACCTTCAAGGCTATGGCCACCATTGGTAGGGTTTATTGCAATTGAATTAATTTGTTGAACTTCAGAATGCACAATCTGCTGCTCTATATCTTTTATGGTGTTTTCAATGTGCATAGCAGTTGCTGAGGAGATATCATTGTTTATAGTGTCTGCAATATGATAAGTCTTGCCTCCTTTTCTAGAAACCTCTCTCCATACACCCTTGTTAATTGATGCAGCAACTTTAGTATGGGGTTGAATGGCTTTCCCTGCATCATGTTTCATAGAGGGGCAATTTGCAAGCCTATGCCCAAAGGTTTGACAATGGGTGCACATAGAGAGGAGCCTTTGGTATTCAACCAAAATTTCCACTTTTGAGTGTTCAGACAGCTTGATATCAAAACAATCAGGAAGCTCTTGGGTGGCATCCACCTTCACACAGATTTGAGCGTAGCTGATACTGGATTGTTCTTCTGTATAAGAATCTGCATAAAGAGGTTTCCCAATGGCATTAGCTACTTAGCTAAGCCCTTGGGCTGTCCAGATTTCGTAAGGGATGTTATAGAACTTAATCCAGACAGGGATTTTAGCCACATCCTGCTTAGAGAGAGCCATGCCAGGGTGCTATTTTTGGAGAATGATATGTCGCCCAGAGAAGTGCCAAAGCCCTCCTTCAAGGATAGAGTTGATAGCATGAATATCATCAAATTTGAAAAAATCCATTGCCATTGGTGAGAACGGAATTTAACCCTTCTTTGCTCTAGATTTTTTCTGCAACTTTTTTACCCAGAGAAATGGCATTTTCTTGCCTAAAAAATAGTCGACCATGGTGTTTTGCCAATCTGATATGCCAGCTTGAAGGACTTCTTGGGGAGGATGGATTGTGATCCTATCGCCCTCTCGAAGAGGTTTCTTGTATTCCAAAGTGAATTTTTTTGAGGAGGGAGCTTTTTGGAAAAGCAAGGACCAGGCAGAAGTGGGCGCAGGACCAGCAGGTAGATGGAGTGAAGAAGAAGAAGTTAACTTACCACGGTGCTGGAGCAAGGGATTGAATGGACCTGCAGCAAGGGATTGAATGGACCTGCAGCTAGGGAGGGATTAAAATAATGACTCTTTTCACTGGTTTGAGCAGTTTGTAGGTGAGTGTGAAAAAAATCAGTATGCACTGAAGAGGTGGCTATAGAGGCGTCTTTTTGGGGAAGCTGTACTGGACAAGTTGAAATCTGCAACTGCTGTGCTGATTGTAGAGAGGGAGCTGTTGGGCGAATAGAAGAAAGTTGTGGACTAGGTGGGCCAGGAGTCATGCGACTATGAGGGATAGCTTGTGGGGGGTTTGACAGGGTAGGACAATTGGAGGTATCAGCTTTTTGGGGCTGCTGAATGACTGTATCAGAGCTAGCTGGAGGGGCTAAGTGTGTAGAGCTAAGTGGGTCAGCAGCTTTTGGGAGCAGCAATATGGCTGTAGTAGGATCAGATCATACATGCACCGAAGTAGTTTGATGTTGCTTATGGAGCTGAGGGTACGTGGATTTGGCAATATGGTGACTAGGCTGAGATGGACAGGTGGAGTTAGAATGCCGAAGTTGTTGGTTTGCTCAAGGGGGGTTCAGCCAAATAGTGGGCGAAGCAAGAGTGCGCACTAGCAGTGGGCCAGGGGGGTCGCCAGTCAAGCGCCTATACGGGTAGCTAGCGTAGGGAGGGGTAGAGGGCATTGTCAATCTGACTGTGGCCTTCTGAGCAGCTAATGCGTCTACTACCATGTGTCTATGAGTAACTAGTTTGTTGGCCTGACTAGCTACAGTACCACGCAAGTTTGAATTAGCTTGCATGTTGTGTTGAAATGCAACAGCAACTAGCGGGCACGCATCATTGGCTATTGGAGACGGCATTGTAGCTAGCACGTGATTCTGACAAGCAATAGTGTTAAAGGCTTCAATGTTCTACTGAAAAGCAAAACAACCAACCTGTGCTTGACGTGATGGAAAGGTTGTTGGATACTTACACGCTTAGTGCGTGCGTGTAACTCACCCCTACTAGAACCTTCCACTTGGCTATGACTATTGCTGGTAGCACCATGGGAATGGTCGTCTAAACACAGCAGGAAATCTGGGTTGACCAAGAATCTGCCATATTCTTCTTCCAAATCAAGGGCTTCCTTTGGGATGAATTCACCGATGTTAGCTTGATCAGCCCAGGTTAATCTCGATGGAGAATCACGCACAACAGGGGGACTGGTGTACATTGCTCCGTCTTTAACATCACCAACAGTAGCCGGCTCATGATAATGAGTTGCAAAATCCGCTCTAGTTTGATCATTTTGGGACAGGACCACCTCTATCGAGAGTTGGTTTGGTTCTTGGCGTTGAAGGGGCTGGGAAACCCCAGCACTATAGGAAGAACATGGCTACTTAATGTGAAGTCGACGAAGGACTCATTAGCATGTAATGACTGTGAGGACTCCATTAATGCCAGGAAACCCATAAAAAACAAGCAGCTTTGGAGAATCCTAGAGTGAGAAGCTCTGCCTTCTCTCTAGACTCCATTATCTTAGGAATGCTTGGGCGTTACCTCTCTATTTTCTTTTTCACTCTCTCTTTTTCTTGAGGTTTCGGCCTTACCCTTTCTTTTTTGCTCAATCTCACTTTTCAACTTCATTTGGTCCTCATATACCTGTTTTGGGGTTAAAGGAGCAAGCTTGATTATCTTTCCATCCTTTACCAAGCTGTATTTATTCCTAAACCCGTCATGAATCACCTTCCTATAATACGGCCACTACCTCCCCAACAAAATATTGTTAGCATGCATCGGAACTACATCACAAAGCACCTCATCACTATACCTCCCAATGGTAAAAGCCACCAAAACCTGTTTATTGACCTTGACCTCCCCACATTCAATCAACCACTGCAACTTATAAGGTCTAGGATGCTTTAGTAAAGGTAAGCTCAACTTTTCAACTAGGGTGGCATTAGCTACATTGGTGTAACTTCCCCTGTCTATAATTATACTACACACCTTTTTGTATACATAACATCAAGTATGAAATATGTTCTCTCTCTGCTGCTCCATATCATCTACCTTAATTTGCGTATTAAGAGCACGCCTGGCAAGAAGAGACTCACCTTCTATGGGGCATTCCACTCCATCATCATCACTAGCATCGACCAATTCGGGCATCTCATCACCATCATTCTCACTCTCAGTCATCACCTCCCTATTGTCAAGCATAACCATCACCCGCTTGTTTGCACATTGAGACGCGATGTGCCCAAAACCAAAACATTTAAAACATTTAATATCTCTATTTCTTGAAGGTTGGAAATCTACCTTGGGTTTGTTCTTACTAGTTCCTTCATCTTGTCCCTTAGGTGGTTCGGCCTTCCCTTTCACTACAACTCGATCATTTCTATCCCATTTTGGTCTCCAAGAAGTGCAAGAAACTGAAGTATACCTCGTTGCCCCCTTTTTCTTTAACTACCTCTCCACCTTTATAGCCATTTGTACCATGTCTTCTACCTCCACATAATGCTGCAACTCAACTACATTGGCTATATCTCTATTCAAACCACTTAAAAATCTTGCCATTGTGGCATCCCAATCCTCCTCTACATTAGCCCGAATCATAGCCACCTCCATCTCCTTATTGTAATCCTCTACACTCTTGGTCCCTTGTGCAAGGTTTTGTAATTTTTTGTAGAGGTCTCTATAGTAGTGGCCAGGTACAAATCTCCGCCTCATGAGAGTTTTCAACTCACCGCATGTTTCTACATGTCTCTCATAATTCCTCCTCCTATTGGTCACCAATTGATCCCACCAAATAATTGCATAATCAGTGAACTCAATTACCACCAGCTTCACCTTCTTCTCCTCTGAATAATTGTGACAATCAAAAATTAACTCTATTTTCTTCTTCCACTTTAAATAAGCTTGAGGTTCATTCCTACATTGGAAAGATGATATTTTCACTTTGATGCTCCCAAGGTATCTATCCACCCCATCTCGACCCCTCGGATTTCTATTATGTCCTCTTCCACGCCTACCTCCTCTAGGTCTACCCATTTCAACCATTCCAACTTCAGATGCTATGTCTTCCTTAGCCTCATCATCTTCTTTGTTCTCATACTCATTTTCAATGATAGGCTCACCTCTCCTCCTATCTTGCCCATCTTGCAGATTTCTAATCATGAACTCTTGCTGATCTATCATATCTCTCATCTCCCCATCACCAAATTTAACCGTTCACACTGTTGTTGCATAGCTTGCAAAACAAAGAATGAGTTAGTCGCGTCCTCCTTAGGTGTTGAGTCACTCTTATGAGACATTGTTAATGCCCTACAAAACAAGGAAAGGATGTTAGTGGTTAAAAAAAAAAAAAAACCTCACACACTCCCTTACGTGTTTACGCTCAAATATTATCACACCACTCGTATTTCACTCTTTTGGGCTTTTCCAATACTATTCTCACCCACTCTTGCCTTTTACCTTACCTGTTTTCCCTTTCAAGTTCATGAAGAACTAGTTAAACTAAATCAAGACACAACCTTGTATTATTCCAACCAGCAATAGATTCAAGAAACAAGAAGGAATAAAATGACACGGATCTCAAAGAATTGTAAGAGGAAAAGAGCAATTAGGAAACAAGATACTAAAGATGATATATTCGACCTCTTTGAAGATAAGGATCAATCAACACCAATTTTTTTTTTTTTTTAATACAAATTTAGTCAAAAGCAGCAACAATAATTGCAAATTCTGAACAGAGTGATCTAATTTCAACAACAAGAAACTAAAACAAAAGGAATCAAAACAAAGATTATAGATATGGGAATTTTAGATCTAGAATTTAAAGCAAAGGTTTGTGTAATCAATTAAATAATTCGCAGGTCTGAATTCTTGAATCAAATACACGGGTAGTCACTTGTGAGAATCACAGATCTAAATTCACACACACGAAATTAACAAGAATCACGAAGGAATCACGAATCAGAATGATGAACAATGCACAGATCAGAATAGAAAAACCTAGAACACGCCTAAGACAAAAACCAAATGCAGGAATTAAAAAGGATAAATCAGACCTGATTTGGAGTCTGAGCTCTGATACCAACTGATGTAAACCCGTAAGATCGAAATCCCTTGAACCCAAAATCAAATTGAAACTTACCCAAGAAAGCCAAAAATCAAGTCAAGATGATCTAGACCCGTTGAAAACTTGTTTCAAGAGCCTAGATTTGATGAGAACGCCACAAAGGGTATGCCTTTGATAAGTTCGTAGTTCACTCAAGAACAAGTAGAGAAAACTGAAAAATCTCTATGCAAAAAGCTTCATTCACGTTCCTAGCCTCAAAATTGCGGCTACAAGTCCTTTTAAAAGTCTCCATGAAACCTTAGGGCCAAATAAGGCCTACATCAATTAAAAGACATGGGCTGAACATCTTCAAGCCCAAAACGTCCTTTACTACCGACTAAAACTTAATAAAAGAAATCCATTAAATGAGTTAAATAGGCCCAAATGCCTACAACCATAAAGACATAAAATAGGCCCACACGCCTATACTTAACGAAATAAAAAGTCTATACGAAACCACTAGGCTATGTCGCCCCCCCTCTATAGCTTGTATCACATAGATTAAAGTTGGTTCTTCTTCTTTCAAGCCCATCTTAAATGTTGGGCTCTTGCTCGATGAATTTGCAAACTCGGCCTAAGTAGATTGCACCAATCCTTGCATGGTGCCCATCAGAATCCTTTTCTTTTCCTATTATCTCGAATTCAAGGGTTCTAATGTGCTTCATCACCATGATTTGAGTGAGTTATTGTTGGAGTCAAGCTTGGATGACATTATTGAAGGCAACGATGGTGCTGAAATGGATGAAGCTTCAATCCATAATACTTATTCAGCCCATTCATGGGCTGACCGTGTTGAAGAAAGGGAGTTTATCCCTCAAGCCGCCTTGGACCTTAAGGCTGAATATGGAGGTTTTTTGGAAGATCCGTCTTTCTCAATGGAATCCCTTCATGGTGGTTCGTCTTCCCCAACCCTTAGAGAAAGGAGGAACTTCAACAATGGCAGCCAGGAGGACGTGGTTGTAGAGGGAGAGGTGATCGGGTGGCGCGTGGGATCCAAGACCAAAAAATCTCCTTTAGCTCTTTTGATAAAGCTGTATTTCTAGAATTACGAAGTGCTTATGTCACATCCCGAACCCCACCCTACGCGGATGTCGAGGACGTGATGCCAGTTAGCCGCCCGACAATGCGACCAACCAAAGACGAATTTTTGAACTTACCGATGAATTGCATTCCAAATGTAGGGTCAGAGCAGTGGAATTTAAATCTTTTTCATCTCGGGAATGCAACTCATTTATAAATACCATAGAGGTATGTACCACAGAGCAAGTCTAACACCAGATAACTAATAACTCTAACCACAAAGAACATCTATAATCAGACATATAACATAGAGTACATCGAATATCTCTAGAGTACCATTACCATGAGCCATGTCCCAATACAT
The DNA here is from genome assembly GCA_008638375.1 of Nyssa sinensis. NCBI lineage: Eukaryota > Viridiplantae > Streptophyta > Magnoliopsida > Cornales > Nyssaceae > Nyssa > Nyssa sinensis. The sequence continues at coordinate 30,348,633 of CM018047.1, read as the reverse complement.
CTAATGCATATCAATGAAGTCAATCAAATCATGTCACTCACCTGAATAACCAGATTCAATCCACAAGAGTCTGAGTCTCCACAAATCAGTGCCATCAGATCCTTTACTTGGAATGCCACTAGGCCTATCCATGTCATATCATAGTGCCTTCTAATCCAATGGAGATAAATCCTGAAAAATGTTAGGATAATGGGGTGAGCTTAAATAAGCCCAGTGAGTAACATAGGTTCCTTGTCATGGGTTTCAAAAACCAATTCTTGCTTATAAAGCACATGGATAGTTCAATCACTTTAGAATAACAGTTTTATAAATCTACTTTAAATGCAGTTTAAGTAGAATAAAACAGGACCAAACTAAATGGAACAACAAATTAGAACAAACAAAACAGTACAGGATACCAGTATATCAATCAGGAGTATAGGCAAATAAATCAAAGAAGAACAAAATCATATCATGTGTAATGTAGTACGAAAGGGTATGCATTTAAGTATATGCATTTAAATAGTATAGCATATGAAACGGTACAGTGTACGAAGATACAATATTTAGACAATGTAACTTGTACACCAAGTCAGAAGTTCCAAGTTACTCACAAACTTTGTGCTTATCTCCTTGTACAAATAATCTGATAACCTCCAGATATGTGAGACACCTCCATGCATATCCTGAATAACCATCATCAATCATAGACAGATCAGAATTTAATCATTCATGTCTTGTTCATAATCTTAGGCGTTTATCAGATTACCTAAGATAGCCTAGTAGCTTATTGCCCCTTTCATTGGATTTCATCCGAGGCTATTTCATTCTTTAATTAGGCTTAGCAGTTATTAGGATTATAATCTACGTCATCTAGACTTCAATCGTTATCAGTTAAGTACTTATTTAACCTTAGGGGCAAAATAGTAATTTTATCATTCTTGCCTCGAACCCTATCGTGGTCCTCAAAATAGTTCACATATCTCAAATATAAAGTCCTAAGTCTTTTGGACTCAAATCGTCATCAGTTAAGTACTTATTTAACCTTAGGGGCAAAATGGTAACTTTACCATTCTTGTCCCGGACCCTGTCGTGGTCCTCAAAATAGTCCACATATCTTAAATATAAAGTTCTAAGTCTTTTGGACTCAAATCGTTATCAGTTCAACACTTGTTTAACCTTAGAGGCAAAATAGTAATTTTTCCATTCTTGTCCCGGACCCTGTCGTGGTCCTCAAAATAGTCCACATATCGTATATATAAATTTTTAAGTCTTTTAGACTTCATTTGGTATCTGCTTTTGATCATTGGGACATATCAGTCATTTATCATTTTATAGATTGACTGTTCTGGAGTCTTATTTGGCCCTTCAATGTACATAATTATGCCTATGACAATTTATTGGATTAGATCGGCCTTTATTCGGCCTCTACTTTGCACTTACCATGCTCAAGGGCATTTTGGTCATTTTACGATCTATGAAATTCTAACCTTGATTCATCATTTAATCATGTGTACAGTTTCACGAGTATCTGTGCTTCTATCGGTATCAATTTCGTCCCAATCGGACTTCATTTAGACTTCGTATAGCATTAGGGGCATTTTAGTAATTTTACATTTTATGAAATTCTGACCCTGATTCATCATTTAATCATGTGTACAGTTTCGCGAGTATCTGGGCTTCTATCGGTATTAATTTCATCCCATTTGGACTTCATATAGCATTAGGGGCATTTTGGTAATTTCACATACTATATAGCTTAATTTTTCAAGACCTCGGTTCATAAAATGGACCTCACTATTAGGTCTAGAATGTCTAACATAGTCAAAATGGACTATCTCTTATGTTTAATTGGCCCTGGTATCATTAGGGGCAATAAAGTCATTTATAATTTATATGTCTGTATTTTTTGGGACTTCGATTCATTAAACAGACTCCACCATTGGGTCCAGAGTGTCCGACATAGTTAAATTGGACCATCTTTTATTTTTAATCAACCCTGGGTATCATCAAGGGCAGTACAGTCATTTATCATTTGCGTGTCTATATTTTTCGAGACTTAATTTTCCAAATCGGACTCCACCATTGAGTCCGGAATGCCCGAGATAGTAAAAATGCACTATTTACTTATTTAATTTGGGCTTCGTTTAAGTCATTTAGTGTCCAAGGGTAAAATAGTCATTTTATCCTATTAATAAAATAATAAAATAAATTATTTTATTAATTATTTATTTTTCAGGAGCCCATACGGATTAATTTTTCAGAAGCTAGGCCAGAACAGAATTCTTCAGAACTTCTGGGGTCAAACTGTAAATAAATAAAGTTCTGGTTTATTTATTTACAATAAATCACTGAACCAAAGGGTTCTTAATGTGTAACCCTAAACCGGTCTATAGGTACAATGAACCAGCCGGTTCAAGCCTTTTTAGAAAACTGGAATACAATAGCCAGTTATATTCCTTATTTGTGTTTAGGTTAAGCATATGTCCTGATTTTAATTTCTTACCCCTGTAACCAAACAAACTGATTTTAATTTAATTACAATCCTTTAAATGACGTCGGTGCAGTAACCCTTTTTATTTTCGGTCGGGTCCCGACCCGATCCAGATTCGACCCGTGTCTGGTACTATTCATCGTTTTCCTCATGACGATGAACAGTAACCCACACACCCACACGGCTTGGTCTGTCACAGCACACACACTCCATATGCAGAACACACCCACTTGGCTTACTTAAATTACATGTATAATATATGCACCTATAGATATACCCATGTGTATACACTTGTAGGGTTAAGGTGTGATGACAGAGGTTAGGGCAGAGAGTGATGTGGGCTGATGTGAAGAGGTTAAATGGATGATGAGGGGTTTGCATGTATGGTCATTGGCCAATTTGGGAGGTGGCCTTGGTTGACTTAAGCTTATATACAATTCTGTTGTATATTTAGGCATAAAATTGTTGGTAGCCCACTTGGTTTATTTTTGAGTGCCTAAAATCTTGCCCCACTTGGTCAAGGGTTCAAATCCCCTACGCTTCACTTTTGAGCATTTTTCCCCATTTGGGCTTATGCCTTGTTTGGCTGCACAGAATTCTGTTTTAACTATTTCCTCCCTAATTTCCTTTTTGTTACTCTTTTTACGAAGCGGTTTCTTCTGGTCGCTTCTTGTCTCGGTTAGCTTCAATGTCAAAGGCCTCCTGTCAGTTATTATTTATTTGTGACCGTCATAATTCGCTAATTCGAGTTTTTACAGTGTTAAAATGACATCATTTCACCTAATTAATTGATAATTAGGTTCGGGTATTACACCCTCCTCTCTTAACGTGTTTAATTATTTTATTGGTCTATCATGACCATCAAGAGATTCCCGATTAACTTTCTTAATTATTCTTTATGTCGGTTCTAATTAATAATTAGAAACTAATTATTAATTAAGCAAGGTCGGGGTGTTACAGCTTATGTGTCAAATTCTAAGAGGTTTTCAACTGCTACTAAAGGTGATGTGCAAGAATATGGAAGGTCAAACACTCAAGAGGCTTTAGGATGTGATAAAGGGTCCTTTCAAGGGAGGAAAAAAGGGGAAAGCGCTGATGATACAACCCTAGTTTGCCTTGCTATTTGCCACAATAATGGGTTGCCTAATAAAGCTATACATGGAGAAAACCTGTTGGACAAAGCGAGCAACCAAGGATGTGATGGGAGGTCATCTCAAGGCTTAAAAGAAGGAGGAAAATTAGATGGTGCAACCCCTCTTATCCCAGCTAGCTGTGGCATTAATGAGCTGTCCATAAAGCCACGCATGGAAAAAGCCTATTGGATAAAGGTAGAAACCAAGAAGATGATCAGAGGTCTTCCCAAGGCATAAAAGGAGGAAATTCAGACTTTGCAGCCCATTCTAGCCCATCTATGCATGGCAATGAGGTGCTACCCTTTGGGTAATAGTTGGATCCATGAAAGTGATGGGAGGCCTTCCCTAGGAATGCAAAAAGGTGAAAGTGATGTTGCTACAGCTCTTGTACACCCAGCCATGTGTGGCAAAAATGTGTTGTCCCTTCAAGCAAAAAATGGTGAAAACCCCTTGGGTAATTCGTGGATCCATAGAAGTGATGGGGGGCCATCCCAAGGAATGAAAAAAGTTGAAAGTGCTGTTGGTGCAGCTACTTTTTGCCCAGCTATGGGCGGCAATAATGTTGGGGCAAGAGGAGAACAACCATTGGGTAATACTTTTAACCAAAGGGGTGGCGTGAGGGCTGTCCAAGATATGTTGTCTCATATAGACGTAAATGGGGAAAATATGGGTGTAATATCTCGACCTGGGATACGACACGTATACCGAGGTAGACCTGGATGAGTAATGTAACACCAGTTGTAAACCGAGCTGTTTAAGCTCTATATCATGGTATTTTATGAAACTGTACGATTTTAGAATGTGAATGGTTGTTTAGTATAGCTAGTGCTGGGCAACACCCGAGCAACTCAGGACCTAGCCTCGTAATGCGTGCATGCACGCATTTTCATGCATGCGTAGTTTAACTTAAATAAGTGTATGTATACGCTATTAGAAATAGATTTATATGCACATATATGGATATATATATATATATACATGTATAAACTGTGTATTATATATGTGTGTATATATAAATAGATATAGTATAATGTATAGTATATATGTATATGTATATAAGTATTTAAATACTTATAAGGCAAAGAAAAGGAAGAAAGGAAATAAGGAAGAAAGAGGGGTGTGTGTGTGCTGTATGTGTGTGCAGTTGTGGTAAAGGCAGTAGGTTTGCCGACTTAAAAAGGCAAGTGGGAGTGTATATATATTATGTATCTTTTATGTAAGTCGTGCGTGGACGATAGAGGATGAATGAGTGGCAAAGAGGCAATCAAATAAGGCTGCAAGAAAGGGAGGAAGTGAGAGAAATTGTAGACGCTGAAGAGAGAAAAATTCCCTATAAATATCGAGGTCTGATTTGAAGAAATTAGAAGTAGAAAGGAAGAAACCAAGGAAACTGAGAGTGTTCTGAGATTCAAAAGTGAAGAAGAAGAAGAGAAACCAAAAGAAAAAGAGGGAGAAACTGCGAGCCAAAAGCTCACACGAGTAAGTGAAGATCAAGTTCTGTTTTTCTTATTTCATGTAGATTTGTTTAGTTTTAAATATAGGACCTTGATGAGCATGAAAAATGGTGATGATAGGAACAAACCGCAGTTCATTTGGCTTAGAAGTGAGAAAGAAAACCCTAGTTGCAGGTTTATGGTGATAATTCGGGTTCATGAATTTTATGCTTAAAACTTTGTTTTAAGTTTAGGAAAATAATCCTCAAAGATGCTGAAACACATTAGAATTAAAATGAGGTTGAAACAGTGGAGAAACAGTCACGAAATTAAAAAGAAACAGTTGGCCGGAAAACCGGCCGGAGATGGTTGACTCAGTATTCGTGAAGATTAGGAGGTTTTTAATGAAAACTGAGGTTAGGGTTGAGATCTTTGAGGGAAGAGGAAGAAAACTGCATTGGAACTGGGCAAAAAGTGATCAAGACTGGGTTGCCGTCACCGGAGAAGGTGATGGAACCCTACTGTGCTTCATCAGAAAGTCTTGGGGAAGGTGATGAACAGTAGGCGTGAGACGGCACCGTTTTATAAGGAATGTGGTCGATACTACGTCGTTTCGATTTAGAGTTTTTAAATTTAAAGGGGGAAGGGGGCTGTTTGGTTTCAGGCGATTCAAATTGAAATTAGGAAAAAGGGGAAAACTGGGATAACCTATATGCAGATAAGTGGCTTAGCCACTATTTGGTTTTAAACTAAAAGGAAAAAAATAAGGGGGGCTGCTGCCCCCGAGACTCGAACAGGGAAGACAGCCTTGTGCTAATGGGTCTCGGTATGATGTTAAACCATAAGATTGTCAAGGATAACCTTCTCATGGAGAATTCCTTAGGCTTGAAAACTCTTCTAAAAGATTATCACAGTCAAGTATGTGCGAGAGAGAATGTCTTAAGGCTTTATAAATTCGACCTAACTAACTCAATGGTAAGGGAGTAAGGCGTACAAACCAAGTTGACAGGCAAGCCTATTGTAACACCCTGATCCTGTATAATTAATAATTAAATATTAATTATTAATTAATATCAGCTCAGAGAATAATCAAGGGAATTAACCCTAATCTCCCGACGGTCAAGATAGACTGATAAAACAATTAAAACATGTTCGAGAATATGGTACAATACCTGAACCTAATTACCAATTAATTAGGTGAAATAATGTCAATTTAACACTGACGGAATTCGAATTAATTAACCACGGAAATCCCGAATGACTAATAAATGACACGGAACCTCTGACACTAAAGATAACTGAAATAGGAACCGACCGGAAGAAACCACGTCGAAAAAAGAGCTACGGAATGAAAGTTATGTAGCAAACATTGAAACTGAATTAATGCGCAGCCAAACAGGGCCTTAGCCCAAAATGGTGAAAAATGGCCAAATTGGTAGTCAAGGGGAATTGAGCCCTTGACCTATGGAAGGAATGAATCTCACCCAAAAACTTAACCAAGTGGCCATCCAGCACCTTTGTGCCTATATATACAACTTAATAGTATATTACACTGAATTGCCCCCAGCTTACCACCCAAATTAACCAATGGCAACCCATGCAAACCCCACATGATTGCTCCCCTCAGCCCCATCATCCTACATCACTCTCTGATTTTCAGTTATCTCACTGATATACATATAAATGGAGATATATATGTATAGGTGTGTATATATATATATATATATCATACATAATAAATTGTGGTTTAAAATGATCACAAAAGGGGTCTTGTATGAGAACTGAGTGGCTGGTGTGTGTGTGCTCGGGTAGGGGAGTCTAGAGAGAGAGAAAGGGCTGCCATGTGAGGGCTTGCGTGAGTATTGATCATGGTGGGTGTGTGCATGTCATCCATTGGAAATGCACAAAGAAGGGGAAGACTGAGGCAACTTGACAAGACTGAGGCACTCGAGGGTCACAACCAAGCTTGCATGGAGGGGGGGGACCTGATTTGAGGTAAAACATTTGAAATTTTTGAAACTTTCCCCTTAATTTGTTTACTGTTTTCCTTTAATTGAGGCTAATGAAATGCATGCATGAAGTTTAAAATGCATTAATTGGAACTTGGCATGAAAAACCTGAAACCGAGACAGCTTGAAACCCAAAACTATAGCAAAACTGCCATGGTTGGACCCCAACTTGCAGGTCTGAATCGACCTCAACCAAACCGAATTTTGATTGTCTAAACATGAAATAGACCTTCATAGGATGCCAAAACCACTGATCCGCGACATAGAAACCTAGGTTTAAGCCCTCAAATTTAGAGCTATTGCTTTCGGCCATGAAACCCAAATCTGAAATAGGCTCCTAAACTGAAAATCTTAGAATCGGATATTGATCCCCATGGATTTACGGTCACAAAGAACCAAACCGTGTGAGATTTGGTGGAGAAATAAGGCCACACGACCGAACTGAAAACTTGCACAATAATCGGTTAAACAGAGCTCAATCCATGGATTTGAAGCTCGAAATTAATGCCAAATCGTTGGTCTCACTCCCAGAGATGTTTTGGAATTAAAACATGTTGAAAACCGTGCTTGAAAAGCCACGAAATTGAGAAATTGTAAACCTGCAAATTAGGGCAAACGGGGGGAAGAAATGGGGAAGACGGAGTTGACTCAGCCGAGTTGACCGAGTCATACTGAGTTGGCCCAGTCGACGTAGACACGTGTCGACATGTGAGCGCGCCACTGCTTAATTGAAACTACACCGTTTTGCTGTTAACTGATTTGTTTTAAAATTGATTTGGCCTGTTTGGTCTCTGGAATAAGAAATTGAAATCAAAATTTTGGGCATAACCTGAACGTGGATAAAGGGGCAATTGGGGTTAACTAGAATATTTAATTCCGGTTTTCTGAAGGGACAGTGAACCGGTTGGTTCACAGTATATTTGGACCGGTTCAGCCAGTGAACCCTAAAACCAATGGGTCTGAACCCTTAGTTTATAAAAATTCTGTTTTGACTCCTATATGTTTTCTGAAATTACGGATCAACCCCAACTGTTTTGGGAAATTGCACAATGGCCCAGATTTTAGAAAATTTGTTCATTTAAGCCCCTGAAAGATTAATTAAATAATAAAATAATTATTTTATTATTTTATTAAATAGGTAAAATTACAATTTTACCCCGGACATTAAATATGTCAAACAAAGTCCAAATAAATTAAATAAATAGTGTATTTTCACTATTTCAGGCATTCCAGACTCAATGACAGAGTCCGATTTGGGAAATTAAGTCCCGAAAAATACAGACCCATAAGTGGTAAATGACTATACTGCCCCTGATAGCACCCAGACCCAAATAAAAATATCAGATAGCCTATTTTGACTACCTCGGGCATTCTGAACTCAACGGTGAGGTCCGTTTAATGAACCGAGGTCCCGAAAAATACAGACACGTAAGTGTAAATGACCGAATTGCCCTTAATGATACCCAGGGCCGATTAAACATAACAGACAGTCCAATTTCACTATGTTGGACGCTCTAGACCCAATGGTGAGGTCCATTTTATGAACTGACGTGCCGAAAAATACGACACATGAAATTACCAAATTACCCCTAATACCATACGAGACCTAAACAAAGTCCGATTGGGACGAAACTGATACCGGTAGGAGCCCAAACACTGGTGAGACTGTATACTTGATTAGATGACGAATCGGGGTCAGAATTACACAAAACATAAAATGACCAAAATACCCCTGAGCACTGTAAGTGCAAAGTAAAGGTCGAATAAAGGTCAAACTGATCTGATAAATTATCATAGGGATAATTATGAACACTGAAGGGCTAAATAAGACTCCGAGAAAGTCAACGCATAAAATGAGAAATGACCGATGTGTCCCGACGATCTAAAGCAGATACCAAATGAAGTCCAAGGGACTTACAAATTTATACATGAGATATATGGGACGTTCTGAGGACCATGATAGGGTCCGGAGCAAAAATGACAAAATTACCATTTTGCCCCTAAGACTAAATAAGTACCCAACTGATACCGATTAAAGTCTAAAAGACTTAAAACTTCATATATACGATATATGGGATATTCTGAGGACCATAACAGGATCCGGGATAAGAATGGCAAAATTTCCATTTTGCCCCTATGGTTAAAATGAGAACCTAACTGATACCGATTGGAGTCCAAAGGACATAGAACTTTGTACTTAAGATATAAAGACTATTCCGAAGACCACGACAGGGTCCGGGACAAGAATGGTAAAATTACCATTTTACCCCTAAGGTTGAATGAGTGCCTGACTGATAACAATTGAAGTCTAAATGACTTAGGATATAATCCTAATAATTGCTAAGCCTAATTAAAGAATGAAATAGCCTCGGGTGAGTCCCAATCGAAGGGCGATAGGCTACTAGGCTATCTTAGGTAATCTGATAGATAGCTAAGATGATGAATGAGACCTGAATGGATGAGTTCTGATCTGTCTGTGATTGATGATTATTATTCAGGATATACATGGAGATGCCTAATGTACCTGGAGGTTATCGGATTATTTATGCAAGGAAATAAGCGTAAAATTTGTGAGTAACTTCTGACACTGTTTTGATACTGTCCCTTGAGCTACTGATTTGTTTTGAATGCCATACGGTTTAAATGCAATTATTTAAATGCATGTTTTTCGTACTATATCACTTATGACATGGTTTTAGTCTTTTTAAATAATTGACTATATTCCTGATCCCTATGCTAGCATCCCGTACTGTTTTGCCCGTTTTGAACTGTTGAGATAAAATGGATATATTGAACCATTATTTCTGGAACGATTAAATAAACCATGTGATATAGACAAAGAATAACATTTTGTTGTATCGTACCGCTTTGTATAGTATACTGACTGAATGCTATATTGTTTAAATGTATGTACTTAATGTACGCCCTTTTTACCACATTCCACGTGATGTGTTTGTGTCCTTCGAATTAGGAATTCCGTTCAGTTCGGTTATGTGCTGTCCGTTAATGATATGTCTGCCTCGATTGATATGTTCCGTCCGGTTCTGACATGTTCCGTCCGTTAATGATGTTAAGTCCGCCTTGATTGGTATATGGTCCAGTTCCGTTGTGTACTGTCCGTTGATGATACGTCTGTCTTGATTGAAACATTGTTCAGTCCAGTTATGATTAGTTCCGACAGTGATGTGTCCCTGACTTGATTGTTATATTGTTTCTACCCAGTTCCGTTATGTTGTGCCCTGTTCATGATTTGCCTGTGTCTTGATTAGTGTATTGTTTCCGTTTAGTTCCGTTATAATTTCATCCGTTCGCGATATGCCTTTGCTTGATTGATGTATTGTTTCCGTTCGATTCCGTTATATTCCGTCCGTTGATGACATGTCTGGCCTGATTGATAGATGGTCTAGTTCCGTTATGTTTCCATCCTGTTATTGGTATGCCTTGTCTTGATTGATCTTGTTCAACTCCGCTATGTTCTAGCCATTGATAATATACCCCTGTCTTGACTGACTTATTGTTCCCATTCAGTCCCGATTGTGATTCGTTCCATTAATGAAGAGTCTGTGTCTTGACCGATATATTAGCAATAGTTATTGTTTTGACCGATTGGTTATGTCATGTTCCGATCCGTTTGTATTGTTTGTTCGATTCTGTTTTATTGTACTAGACTGCTTATGAAATGGATTTATAGAAATAGTTATTTTGTAATGACTAAATTATCCATGTGCCTTGGAAGCACAAAACTGGTTTTGAAACCCATGATAGGGAATCTGTGTTACTCACTGGGCTTATTTAAGCTCACCCCATTATTCTGACATTTTTCAGGAATTACCTCCATTGGATTAGAAGGTACTATGACATGACGTGAATAGGCCAAGTGGCATCGCAAGTAAGGATTTGATGGCACTAAATTGTAGAGACTGGTTTATTGTGGATTGAACCTGGTTATTCCGGTGAGTGGTATGTTATGACCGACTTAACTGATATATACTAGATAGACATGGCTCATGGAACTAATGGTACTCTAGGGATATTAGATCTGCTCTGTTGTTATATGCTTGATTTTAGATATGCTCTGAGATTAGAATTGTTGACTGACTGGATTTAGTCTTGCTCTGTGATACATATTCTTATGATGGATAAGTGAGTTGCATTCCCGCGACACAAAGAAAAAGTTTTAAATTCCGCTGCATCTGACCCTACAGTTGGAGTGCAATTCGTCGGAAAGTTCAGAATTTGCCTTTGGTTGGTCGCGTCGCGACCGACTGGCAGTCACATCCTCGACATCCACGTAGGGTGGGGTTCGGGATGTGACACCCATGTCAACTAAATCCCACAAAAATAGATATATATATATATATATATTATATAAATAATGTATAAAATGAAATAAAAAGGAAAAGGGCTAAGCCCTATAGGAATCGAACCAGAAACCTCGCGGATGAAACCCTAACCCAACCCAAATTGACAGGCACGCCATGCTGTTTTCATGCGCACAAATATATATATATATATATATATTATCCATAAATTATATTAAATAAATTAAATTAAATAATAGCGAAATAGTCCGTTGTCCAAATTTAACAAGTTAATAGAGTATTTTTACTATCTTGGACCTTTTGAGTCCAATGGTGAGGTCTGTGTCGTGAGACAAGGTTCCAAAAAATAAAGACCCGTAGAAAATACTAAATGACGAAAATACCCCTACTGCTACCCGAAACCCCATGGAATTCCGCGAAAGCCTAAACCGACTTTTTTCGGCATTCCGGACTCAATGGTAGAGTCTAAATTAGTGTTAAAGATACTTATGATAAAAAGGTATAAAATTTGATGAATAGCATTAATTCTGAGACGAATCTATTGATATATTAGGAACTCAAAGGAAAGGGCAAACTCACGGATTTTTGATATAGGATTGCATTTAGAGGTAAGTAAATTTATTTTCTCTTCCATTTGGTGTTTCTAAGCCAAGTTTATTTTATTTACTGCCAGACTTGTACTCTTAAACGTACATAATATTATTGTTTTCCACAATGTGATATTGTTCTATCTTGTGGACATTGATTGACTGCTATATTATTGTTATCATGTTGAACCATGCCTTGAAAGGCCTACTGTTATGTTTTTATTGTATATATGATATTCCATTTTTATACTCTTATGGAATCATTTATGATCATGATATGTTTATGTGTACCCGATTCGTGCTCAGTCACGATATCCATTTGATGCTTTCTGATCTACTGGAGACCTACGGGTCAAATCCATGAACGGACACTTGGAAATACATTGGAGTTTGGTTTGACTGGAGTTTCCATTTGGGGGTATGTTGGGCCCCAAAAGACCGAGGGCATGCTGAACCCTGAATAATGTAAATGCATCTCTTATATGATTGATATGACTACGATTATTGAATGACACTATCCTTTATGACTTATGTTATACTGAGAGACATTCTTTATTGATTTGATTGTGATCGGTTTATTGTGGCAGTACATTTCATGTTGATATATTGTTGTTGAGGGTTCCATATTTATGTTATATCCATTACTCTTGATTATACATTGTGACCCCACTGTCCATTGGCAATTATGGCAACTGTTTTCATTGGCTATCACAGCATCTTACTTCATATGATTGGCTATCATATTCTTATTCATGGATTCATATTCTTTTATGATCACCAATACTAGTGTCGGAGATCTGTATATACTTGTTGATCTTTTGTAGCTCATTCCACCTTACTTACCACCTTTCAGGTAGCGACGCTGCAAGACCCCAATAGGAGTCTGAGAGCGTAAGAGGCCATTTTGAGGAAATGTACCAGTTTATGTTTTAGTTCTCCCATATATTTACCATCCACGGGTGCTGGTTATGTTTAGTTCTTATTTTGATTATTGTAATACCAAATTATGTATTGAACAGACTTCCGCTAATTATTGTATTGAAAGACTTATGCTGATTATTGTATTGAAAGACTTCCACTGATTATTGTACTGAAAGACTTTTGCTGATTATTGTTTTAAATTTTTTAGTACATTGCATATTAGTACTATGATACAAGAATGGAAAAAGTAGGGACTACCTTAGGGTCGGCCCGCGACACGAGATCCGCATAGGGTGGGTTTCGGGTCGTGACAGCTTGGTATCAGAGCTATAGGTTCGATTGTGAGTCATGGGAGATAGAATTAGAATTAGAAGTGGTAGATAAGACTGACGTTTTATTTCATACAATCATTGACTATTACCTTATACATTGATTGGACATCTTACCGATTATCTTTATAGACATGGTTATCACAAGGAATGCATCAATAGTTATGAATCGCATAGATCGCTTAGAGTTAGAATCAATACATAGAACTGACGTCTCTATGATATAGATTTCATGCGAACATTGACTGTTATTTTATGCGTTGACGGGTTATCTTTATAGGTAAGGTTAACAAAAGAAATACCTCGATAGATTGTATTGACTTGGTTAGACCATGAACGAGTAGAATTTTATGGAAATACTTATCTAAAACTTATTGTTTTCAATAATGGTACATACCAGGAATACTGAAACAGAAAATGATCAATTAAACCGAATTGAATGCCTTATGGAAGAGATTCTCAAATCTTTGCCTCAAGCCCAACCCCAATAGTCAACTACGTGCATCGAAGTACTAGCACCATTAAGGATCACGACACGGGGTAAACAAGGAATCTCCAAAAGAAGAGTCAAACATAGGGCGCCCAACCAAAAGGGAGTAACAACTAGACACCCAACTCACCTACAATGCCCTACCTATAGAAAATCTCACAAGGGGCAATGCCTTAGAAACACAAACACTTACTATTACTGTGGTCAGACTAGACACATCGCAAGGAACTGCCCTCGGAAAACCAAAGCTACGACCAGTGCCACACCTACCTCGCCAGTCTTTGTGACAGTAAGGAATGATCAACCTATTACGTAGATAGTTACAGGTACCCTTCCAGTTATTTATAACCTGCTTAGACTTTATGATAACTGTCACGACCAAGACCCACCCTATACGGATCTCGTGTCGTGCACCTAATCCGACGCTGCTTATCGAACCAAGGGTCTCAACTTGCTACACAATCAGTGTTACAACATGTAACAACTAAATAGCGGAAGACTTAAACAAATAAATAAATAAAAGCTACATGTGATATATAAAATGTTCTTAAAATGTGGAATACAAAATTTCTTAATACAGCTATTCATCCCCAAGACGTGGATGACATGGGAGAGCTACAAGACTGTCTGTACTAAGTATTACATTGCAACTTTGAAAGAAATGTCCACTACTATCTAGCTGATTGCTACTGCTATTACTCTTCTACAACTTCCTTTCCTGAAATGTTTGTTAAGTTTGGGGTGAGCTAACTTAAGCTCAGTAAGTAATTCTCCTTTGCTCTGCCATGTGTACAAGAATATAAAAAACATTATCCATAAAAGAACTAGAATAAATGCAGATGTGCTAGCCAGTCAATGAATATAGAACTCAATATCAGATGATAGAAACTCAAATGATAAAGCAATGAAATCTGTCTGATAATATAATCATATTGCTACAGTCATGAGCTGTCTCAAGTATAATCATATGCACTCAAATGAAATCTCATGATCATTCATAATGGTATAACATGATCAAGCTATGATAATCAATAATAGATACTGATAACAACAAATGTGGATGCACTTTAACTTGGGGCCCGGCATACCCATTAAGATCATTTGGTTCCCTTTTTCCTCGATCTCTCAGCCAAGCACTAACCCATCGGTTCAGTACTTGCTTCGCAGATCCCACTTTAATTGCCACTTTTGATTCCATTTTCTCGACCCGTAGGTCTAGTAAGCATCAGATGGAGTTTGCGATTGAGCACAAATCCGGCACAATATAATATATCGAGATCATGTTAAATCCCATGAAAAGTAAATGCAATAATACTGTTCTCAGCAGCGAGAATGAAATTGTTGCCTTAATAAGCCAATGTAAGCTGGGCTGCTGAAATCATAAGTCTTGCCCCTCGAGGCCTATGTACAGAGTGTAGAGAAATCATGATCAGGATATATAACAGTTAATAAACATTTTCCACAAGATAAATCAATATCAATGTGGACTCAACAAACGTTCTAGCATGTATAGAATACAATTGATAATGTAAGAAAAACTGTTGGCATGGCTGGGAATGTAACACATGCAGAGATCAGAGATTACTTACTTTTTTTACTGTATCTGTCTAGAAGGTCAAACTCGCCTTCTTCTTATCTCTCGGTGTTCCTAAGATTTAGGAACTCAATCTCAGTCTGTATGTTTATATAACTAATGTTATTCATCAAATTTTATGTCTCTTTATTATTTTTATCTCTTTTACTAGAATAAACTCTACTATTGAATCTGGAATGTCGAACAAAGTCGGTTTAGGCTTTCGCGGAATTCAATTCAGACTTCTGTACTAAAAAGGGCAAAACGGTCATTTTGTATTTTTACAATTTCTTACTTCTTGAGACCTATTTTCATAAATCAGACTCTACGGTTGAGTCCGAAATGCTCAAAATAATTAAAACTCACTATTCTTTTATTTTAATCGGAGTCCGTTTGACTACTTTTCGACTTAGGGGCATTTTGGTAATTTTTTCCTTTTAAATTAAATATTATTTTATTACTTGGGTCAATTCACAATTAACCATAAATTCTGGGTATAATTTGGATTAGCTAAACAATAATTAAATCTAACCTTGTCTGGTTGCCATCAATGTTCCATCAGTACTGAAATAATCATTTAACAACTGCTCTTGGTTCGGCAACATATTACGGGTTTAACTCCTCCATTTCCTCTATTTTCTCACTAAATGCATAGAACTTAACTAGCTTGTTGGTGTGCTCAGCTCCATGGGTTGCTGCCTATAAGCTTGCCACAAGTAGGGCCACCCTCTCAAATCTCCCTTCCATTTCCTTCTGCTTCTACTTCCCATAGTACCTCCCCTACCATCATAATTAATATCTAAAAATAGGTTTTTCAACTCCAGTTCTCCATCACCACCATTTTTGCTCTTATCCATTTCCAATCCAATCCAATCCAACCGACACTGCTATTGCTCCTCTATTTTGGCAAATCCATTGTCTTGGTTGCCAATTCCACTCCCATGGTCTCTTCAACAAGGAAATGCCCAGAACAACCAATAAAACATAAACCCAATAACATAGGAAATAGGCGCAGGTTCTTCTCTCCCTATTGCTGAATTGCTACACAAACACACACGCACATGTGTATTGACATCGACCTTCTACTACTGCACATTTGTATACACTACTTGCTATACTTCTCAACTTCAAGGCTGTCCCCAACTTTATCACAATAACACAATACTCCCCATTGTAGCTGCTGCCTGTAACCGCACCTCTCAAATTTGCAACATCAGCTCCTGCTGTTCCAACAGCTACACCTATTTTTCTTTCTCTCTCTTGGTCGGCCTGCTCTTTCTTCCCTCTCTTTTTTTCTCCATTTTTCTCCCTGCATGCTAAACGCACACACACACACACACACACACACACACACATATATATATATATATATCTAACACATGTTGTTTCTCTCTTTGGTTTCCAGCAGCTGCGGCTGCTTTTCTCTCTTCTTTTCTTTCCAATTTTTTTTCTTGCACCATCACAAACCCGCACATATATAAATATATATTTTCTTACTACAACTCTCAACCTGCACTGCCATCTCTCTGCACTCTCAACTGCTCTCTTTTTCTTTTCTTTTCTCTTCCTACATGGTAATCCTGTACTGCCACAACACGTATACATATATACATAAATTTCCCTGCACTGTTCTGGGTCCACTATTGCAGCCACCGCCCCTACTTCCCCTTTTTTTGACTTTCCATTTCTTTTTCTATTTCTCAATTCTTATCTTGTTTCTTCATTTCTTTTTCTTGCTTTTTCTAGTCCACTTGATATGTTTATATATAATATATAATATATAATATATATGATACACACTACCACACAGCAACACACGCTGCATACTTTCCCACTCACTCTCACCGACACTTCCTTTCTTTTTCTTTTCTATTCTTGCTTGTTTTGTTTCAGCCAATATTATATATATTTTATATAATATACCATACTCACTACACACCACACAACACACACCAGTACACGATGCACACACTTTCCCTTTTTCTATTCTTTCTCTTTCTTTATTTTTCTCTTTTCTCTACTACTTCATTGCATGCTTATATATATATATAATAAATCTATATTTTAATATATATATATATATCTATTTATACTAATACATACATTTATATAATACATGTACATACATAATTGTATATATATATATATATATACTTGTATATATTTTTATATTTATTTTTTCATTCCTTAGGGTTAGTTTAAATGTGGGGTTAGGAGGTTGGGTTTTAAACCCGAAACTTGCAACACCAATTTTTAGGGCATTTACTTAGTCTTATTGATAGCGTACTAGGGTGTTTAACACCCCCTTGGGGTCTAGTCGAGGTCTCAATACACCAAACATGGTTTGGCTCGCATGACTTCAGACCTGCTTCAAGCAAGGTCCATTCATGGCTGCTCTTTCTGGGTTTGATGTTTTAGACTATTTTCATGGTCAAATTTTATGCTTGTTTTAGTTTAAACATATTCCAAGCATCAAATATGCATAATAAAGCTTAAACTACTTACATATATGCAAAAATATTTTAGAGAGAGAAAATACAACTTTAATATTTTCTCACTTTTTTCTCTTGATTCTCTTCTCCTCTTTCCTTCTGAATCCTCCTTCTAAACTCCTTGATCCCTTTTCTTTTTATTCTTTTCTTAAGAAGCAAGCATGCAGTGCATGCATCTATTCTTATACCCATTCCACCACCTTCTCTCTCTCTCTACACGACCTCACAGCCTCCAACTTTCACTTCTCATCAATTTTTCTTACACCCATTTAATTCTACTTTTCCGTTTTTTCTCTACATTAAATTTGGCTTGATATTTATATATATATATATATATATATTCATGTGTAATGTTATGTGTATATATATATATACTTATGTATACATACCCTTGGTAATATACACACCCTACACACTAAGTGTGTGTATTTGTATATGTTAATACATATATATATATATATATATTATCTTATGTATATAGTGTAACCATGTATTTGGAGTTATACACATTTGTATATTTCTCGATCTTTGGTCATTCTAGTAGTTAATTTTTTTAACTACTATTTGTTACCTCGTAATGCGTGTCATATGACCTAATATTTTGGGTCGGGGTGTTACAATATTCATCACCACAGGACGTGCGTGTCCAAGTGGAAAGGAAGCGTTTTGGGTCTTGGTGGTCTGGGTTCGAGTCACAAGGGCTACGACCCCTTTATTTTTTCCTGATTTCTTATGGCCAAACGACGGACAGGGCTCAAAAATCATAATAGGATATTTTATACGTGTATAGGTTATTTAATTAGGCTCATAGTCGCGTATCCAAACAGTTTAGATTAGGGTTTTAAAACTTTTAGCCAAAACGGTGTTGTTCCATTTATGCGGTGGCCCTTCCCCTTTTATTACACGTGTCCGAGTCGACACGCTTAACTCAAATCGAGTTGGCGAGTTGACTCATCATCTTCTTCCTTCGTTCATTCACTGTTGCCCTAATTTCTGGTTTTCCTCTTCTTCAATTTCGTGAAGTTTGGCTCAATTAAGCCTTACTGTTTTCACTCCTAAATGTTCATGAGACAATAAGGGTCATTTTAGCATTCATTTGAAAGCTCAAATCGAGCTCTATAGTTCGGTTAAAGGTTTGATAACCAAACCTATATCTCACTCGTTTATGCTCATTTCTCCATTATTTTATGTGTGACTTGGCCTATTTTGCTCCTCTTATCAAGGGGTTTTTTTTTTTTTTTTGATAAGTAAAAGATATATAAAAGAAGAAAATAAATACAAGAACAAGAGGGCATACCCTCGAACAAGCTATAGGGAAGGAGAACTACTACAGGCAGAAGAACTCACAACCCCAAGCAGGAAAAAACCAAAACAAAAACAGAAATACAAAACAAGAGGGCAAACCCTCAGACAAGCAAAAGGAAATACAAGAAAACCTAGAGCTCAAGGCACATGCTGAGGGCTATTACAAATTAAAAATACTACAAGGTAAAAACCAAGTACACTGGAGATGTCTATTGGAGAGAGAGTCTTGGATCCCTTTAGAAGAGGTGAACCTGCCACGGATCATGTCCTGAGTTTGAGCAATGATGGACTTTGAGTTTTTCTCGATCTTGGTGAACAATCTACTATTCCTTTCACGCCAAATGTTGTAAATTGTACAAGCAAGAGTGAGCCGGCCTAAAATGGAGGAAACGGACTTTCCTTTGAAAGAATTGGTAGCCCAAAGAACAGTCTGATGCCAGTCCCCATTTGGATTTTGAAATCCACTTTTAGAGAGCAAATGGGACCATATGTTGGAAGTGAAGGAACAAGAAAAGAAGAGGTGGTTGTGGCTCTCATTCTCTCTTAAACAGAATAGGCACTTGGGGTCATGACCAAGATTTGAAAAGAAAAGACGTTCCTTGGTCCTTAAGCTGTGGCGGATGGCCATCCAAAGGATGAACCCTGCACGGGGGATAGCTTTAGGATACCAAACAAGCTTCCACCAATTAACCTAGGGATGACGGCTACGCAGGGTATCCCAGGCAGAGTTGATGGAGTAGGCCCCATTTGGGGAGGGTAACCAAAAAGCTTTATCATCAAGGAGGGGGGATGGGAGAAGATTAGGAGGCATACCATTCTTAAGGTCCAGCAGGTGGGGAGAATTAGCAATGGGCCAGTTCCAATGATTTCCAAGAATAATGTTACTCACTGTAGCTTTTCTACCAAGACCCGAATCATAAATAACTCTTTCTCCCATATTATCATAGATGGGGCCAGTAGGGAGCTAGTAGTCAAACCAAAGAGAGGCAAAACACCCATTACCAATTACAATTTTGATGTAAGGCTTGAATAAAGGGCAGAATTTGAGCATTTTCCTCCATGCCCACGAACAAGATTGGGGACATTTAATTTCCCAGAAGCTTTTGCCTTTAAGAAGGTTGCTGCGAATCCACTGAACCCAAAGGGATTTAGAGGGATTTTGAAATAGAGCCCATATGAGCTTCCCCAAAGCAGCTAGGTTCCAATCAACATGCCTTTTAATACCAAGACCCCCTTCGTTTTTAAGGCAAGAAACATCCTCCCAAGCAACTTTGGAACCAGAAAATATGAGATGGTTGCCACTCCAGAGAAAAGATCTCATGGCTTGCTCTATCTGATTTACCACCTTTTTAGGAAGGATGAAGTGAGAAGACCAGAAAACTTGAATGCTAAAAAGGACAGACCTGATCAGCTGAACACGACCTGCATAGGAAAGAGATTTTGTGGCCCAATGAGTGATCTTACCAATAATGCGATCTGCTAAAGATTTGCAATCCTGGGCTTTCAGCTTGGTAGAAATCAAAGGCACTCCAAGGTAACGGATTGGAAGGGAGCCTTCAGGAAAACCGACATGAGCAACTATGAGCTGCTTGAGGTTGGAATCCACACCTGAAAGGAAAATGTTGCTTTTGGAAGCATTGTGAAGGAGACCTGAGAAGGAGGCAAAGGTGTCGAGCCCTTGCTTAAGGATAGAGGCAGAGGCAAGATCCCCATGACAAAAGAGCATGATGTCGTCAGCAAAACAGAGATGGGTCAGCTTGGACTTATGGCATCTCCAATGGTATTTAAATTGAGATCCAGCCGACATTTGATGGAGAATCAAAGAGAGAACATCCATAGCAATCACAAAGAGATAGGGGGAAAGAGGGTCTCCTTGCCTTAAACCCTTAGCCCCAGGAAAATAACCTTCTAGCTCGCCATTAATGACAACTGAGAAACGAGGAGTAGAAATGCAGCAGAAAATCCAGTCAATAAAAAGCTGAGGAAATCCCATTATGCTCAAAGTGTCAGTAATGAATTCCCACCGAACTGAATCAAAAGCTTTCCTAAGGTCAACTTTCAGTGTGCAACGGGGAGAACCACTGTCTTTGTGGTAATTATGCATAAGCTCTTGGGCCAGAAGGATGTTGTCACTGATATTCCTGCCTTGAATAAAAGCATATTAAGAAGGATCAATGAGGCTAGGAAGAACTTTCTTGAGACGGTTGGCCAGAATTTTGGAAATGGTTTTGTAAAGGGTGTTACAGTCTTATCAAGGGGTTTAATTCCCCATTCCTTAAACTTGGTTTAGGAGTCCATTTTAGAGGCTGGGTTTCAAACCTGAAACCTGTAACTCCCATTTCCAAGGTTTTCTTTGGGGTTCAAGGTCGCGGCTTAGTGTTTTCAGGGCACTTTGGAAGTCTATTTGAGGTTCCATTGCACCAAACATGGTTTGATTCCCATGATTTTAGACCTGCTTCAAGCAAGGTCCATCCATGGCTGCTCTTCTTGGGTTTGATGTTTTAAACTCTTTTAAGACCAATTTTTCATGCTTAAGTTTACATCCTAGACATCATATGCACGTAAACAAAGCTTAAACAGTTTGTATCCATGCATAAATCTTAGAGACAGAAAATATAGGATTTTATATTTTCACACATTTTCTCTTGATTCTCTTTTCCTTCTCCTTCAGATTCTTTTCTTTCTTCTTCCTTAAACTTCCTTGCTTCCTTTTTCTTTTTGTTCTTCCTCAAAAATAAGCATGAATTGTATGCACTTGCTTTTTAAAGCGAGCTTCACCGCCCCCTCTCTCTCTCTCTCTCTACATGACCTCACAACCCTAAATCTAGCCTCCCTTATCAGCTTCTTTTCCCATCTCATTAATTTTACTTTTCCCATTTCAGATTTTGCATTTAAGTGTAGGTTGATATTTGTATATATATGTATATTTTATGTTTACACGTACTACCTCACACTTGGACAGACACACATGCAACCGACACTCACACACACTATTTCACAGTTCTGCACACACACAAATATTTTGTATGTATATGTATTTATATATATATATATAATTATTCTTGTGTACATATATATATATATACATACTTAGCTATATACACATAATACACCCTCAATATGTGTATTGCATGTGTCAACATATACATAAGTTTTTATGTTTATTTATATATTTTTGTGACACATCAAAACCTCGTAATGCGTGCCATATGACCCAATATTTTGGGTCGGGCTATTACATGTATCACAAGCGACAAGGTCCAGTTAGAAGAGGCAGAGTAACACTAGAGGGGGAGTAGCCAAATGCCCCCGCTGCGAGAAGATCCACAGAAGCCAGTGCCTCAAGGATAGCCACACTTGCTTCTATTGTGGTCAGGAGGGACATTTTGCGAGGGAGTGCCCTCAGAAGAGCCAGGCCACGACGAGCACTGCTTCGGTTAGGGCGTCAGTACCCGTAGCAGCAACATCTAAACCCCAGACCCACAAGAGTGGACAAGGGAACGTCCAACAACAGGGCAGACGGGTTTTCTCTATCTCTATCTTACCAAGAGACGTGTAGGCTACAACTTCTGTAGTTGTGATGAGTGCGCAAAAGTGCACTCTAAATGCTCTATTATTTAATTAAAATGCTAGAAAGCGAATAGAAATGTTGGGATATAATTGATATTATTTAATTTAACTTCTATTTACAGTGAGAGAAGCATTGGAGGTCAAAGAAGAGCTATGGAGTATATTGTGTAATTTTTGGCTTTTTGACAAATTCGATCCATTGAGCTTCAACTGAGATTTGGATGGCATTAGAGTTTCAGAATGAGAAAGTGGTCTTCATGAAATTTTTAGAGGATGCTTTAAGATTTTCAAAAAGGTTTGGTTTGCAAAAATTAGAGTTCGTTTGAGCCTCTAAATGTTATTTTGAAAACAGGCCTGGAAAGCTGCCGCGAACCTGTTCGACCAGCCAACTTCAAGCTGTTATAACTTGAGCTTCCGTAGTCCAAATTAGGTGAATTTTTTGTCTAACATTATCTACTCATCTGGGGCTACAACTTTTGTGAAGAACCCAAATCGAGATTTGTTCTTTATCTAATAGTAAAATGGGTTTAAATATCATGGCTGCTGGCTGTGCGCGAGATGTAGTGACAGCAATTCAAGAATAAAAAAAATTCAAAAGAGGAAAAAAGAAGAAGTCAAAGTTGCACGGCTGAAGCTTGAATAAAGAAAAAAAAAAGTAAAGAAAGATGTGGGACCCAAGGCAAGAGAACAAGACCAAAGAAAAAAAAAAAAAAAAAGAAGCAACCAAGGGGCTGTTTGTGTGCATGTGCAGGTCTTGCAAAGGAGTTGTGCGGCTGTATTGCAAAGGAGTGGCGCGAGGTGCTGACTTGCGTTGTGGGGCCATCAGTTGTGCGGCTAACATTGGGCTGGGCTTTTGTGAGCGTTGAAGCAGTCGCGGTGGACTGAATGAAGGTTTAGGGCGCTGATGAGAGGGATATAAAAAGAGAAAAAAATACACTGAACAAAGAAAGCAGACGGCGGCGGCAGGGAGAATTAGAGAGCTGCGGCGCAGAGAAGAGGGAAGAGCTGCGGCTGTGCGGCTGGCGCAGTGAGGAGCAGAACAGGAAAATCCGTCGCAGCGACTCCATGGCGGACTATTTCTTTGTGAAATTTACGTTATCCATCCTGTACATGGGTAACTAAATTTTCAAGTAGGGTTAGGGATGAACTTGCACCATGGATGGTTATTTTAATTTATTTTGATTCATGTACGTGATTTTAATTTGTTAAACTCTTTGTTGATCATTCTGAATTTATTGTTGAATTTTATTCACTGAATAATTAAAGGGTTTAGTCCGTTTATAGATTCAGTCATGCTTTTTCTATTGAGTGGATTAATGTTTTGATTATTTTTGAAATAATTAATATTATTATATTGATTTAATTCTTTGCTGCAATATTGCTCGTTGGGTATATTGTCGTTGTTGGGTTTTCTCAATGTGAATATTAATTTGAGTGATTTAAAACTATTGAATGATTTTTCAAAGGGTTACATTCGATTTAATTTTGGGTTATAATTGTATATCTTCCGATTGGGATTTTTGGAATTTAAATTCTCAATTGAGTTATCAGTGAATTAAAAAATAATTAAAATACCAGATATGTGCAAGGAATTCCCGAAAGTCTACTGTTCATTAAATTGATACTTTTCTTCCGTTGATTAGCTTGTTTAATTTTTATTTGCATTCAAAATCACTTTTTATATTTTCATTTTCTTATGAATCATTTAATATTTTTCCTTAGTTTTAGAAATTCTGTTTATTATTCTTTTAATCTTGTCTCCCTGTGGAATCGACACCCCAAAGCTACACTATAACTACTGCGTTATTCTTTAGGCGTAATCAAGTTGCAAGTACTTTTTTAGTCTGCTCATAGCCTGCCCATGTTTTATTTGACATTGGATCTACACATTCATTTATATCCCTTACATATGCTGCTAGATTGAACATAGTGACAGAACCCTTAGGATATTTACTGAATGTTTCTATACCATTAGGGAAATCATTGTTGGGGAATACCATGTATAGGAATTGTGGGGTACACATTGGGGACACATATTTATTTGCTGACCTTATACCATTGGGAATTTGTGGGTTCGATGTTATCCTTAGAATGGACTGGTTGGCCGTAAACCATGCTACGATAGAATGTGTGGCCAAGCAAGTTCTCAAACAGAACCCCAGATTTTTTACAGTTGATTTTGAGGGGACAGGGGTAGCTTCCCCGCCCTACTTCGTTTCTTCTATCCAGGCTAGGCGTATGTTTCGCAAGGGATACCACGGTTTCTTATATAGTGTCCAAGACACTGACTCTCAGCAGCCTGAGTTAGAGAAGATTCCCATTGCTAAGGAATTCTCTGAGGTATTTCTAGATGATCTTCCAAGGATGCCCATAGACAGGGAGATTGAGTTTTGCATTGACATATTGCCAAGTACCACACCGATATCCAGGACACCTTACAGGATGGCACCAGCGGAACTGAAAGAGCTGAAGCTCCAATTACAGGAATTATTAGACAAGGATTTTATACGACCCAGCTCGTCACCATGGGGTGCATCTGTATTGTTCGTTAAGAAGAAAGATGGAACCATAAGACTGTGTATTGACTACCTTGAGTTCAACAAGGTTACCATCGAGAATAGATATCCACTGGCCGGAGAAGATGATCTGTTCGACCAGTTGAAAGGGGCTCAAGTGTTCTCGAAGATCGACCTGAGGTCCGGTTATTATCAACTGAAGGTCAGACCTGCTGACATTCAGAAGACGGCGTTTAAGACATGGTATGGTCATTATGAGTTTCTCGTTATGCCTTTTGGGGTGACCAATGCCCCAGCCGCATTCATGGACATAATGAACAGAGTGTTCAAGTCGTACTTGGATGACTTCGTGATTGTGTTCATAGACGATATCTTGGTTTACTCCAAGAACCAGGAGGAACACGAGGTACATCTGAGTAGGGTTCTACAAATGTTAGGGGAGTAGAAGCTGTACACCAAGCTGAAGAAGTATGAGTTCTAGCTCCCTAGCATAGCATTTCTGGGACACACGATCAGCAATGAGGGAATCTCTGTTGATTCTCAGAAAATTGAGGCAATCATGAACTGGCCTCAACCTAGTAGTGTCACGAAAGTGCATAGTTTCATGGGGTTAGCAGGCTACTATAAGAGATTTGTCAAGGACTTCTCCAAGATAGCTACGCCTATCTTTCAGCTGACCAGGAAGGGCGTTCCTTTTGTTTGGACAGAGGAGCAAGAGAGGATTTTTCAAGAGCTGAAGGATCGACTAGTTACAGCTCCGATATTGACAGTACTAGATGGAACCGAGGGATTTGTGATCTATAGTGATGCCTCACTCAAAGGTTTGGGGTGTGTGTTGATGCAGAATGGAAGGGTAGTGGCATATACTTCACGACAATTGAGACCACATGAGAAACCCGACACACGACCTCGAGTTAGCAGTCATGTCTTCGCCTTGAATGTAATATCCTGAAAATTTGAAATAAATAAAATGTTCTATTTTTGTGCATAACGTATACATAATTTACGAAGGTAGAAAAAAAAATAAAAAAATAAAAAATAAAAAAATAAATAATAGCATAAGGAAAATAAGTCGAATTATATGCTCTGTGCTCGGTGTGTAAATGTAACAACTAAATAAATTAAAATAGAAAAGATAAAAGCTACAGACGCCCTTTCCCTTTCTTATACTAATAGCTATTTATTTATATATATCTTTATATATATATATATTTATAATGTGGGAAGTGGGTGGAAAGGAAGCAGATTCTAGACTAATAGATTATTCTAGAATCAGCTGGAGACAACCGATGAAAACTCTCTAACTTTCTAGATCCTTCCACTATTTATAAATTCTATTGAACGATGCTCAGGGAGAAATTTTGGTTCCAGACCTTCACGGCCTGATTGTGCTTTCGGTTCCTCACCTGTCTTCTATTCCTCTCACACTTCATTTCCCCTGTTTTGTATCATCAACATCGACTGGGTATTCGATAAATTTTTGCATAGTTGTTTGGGGCTGATCAAGTTGGTTGATTTAAGACTTGTAAGCCAGAAAGCTGTCGCAGCTGCACAAATCAATTAAGGCACAATAACCAGCTCTTGGCTGCTGGCGTTGAAGCAGAGCAGAAGCTATGCAACGGCAGCTCCAATTTTCTTGACTTCCTTCTTCTCTAACGATCTACCTAATTTGAAAGCAGGTAAAAATCTGATTTTCTGAATTAACAAGCTCTAATAGGAATTATATTCTAGTTATAACCGTGAACAGTGCTTGGAAAACTGGAATGTGTGTTTGACTTAAATATAATATGGTTGCCTTTGTCTTTCTATTTGATTTTTTATTAGAGTTTTATATAAATAATAAAAAGTCCTATTAGAATAGAATTCCCAATTCTGATCCTAAATTCTGTTTTTGACAATACCAAATAATTGACAGATTTTCATGTGTTTCTTCCTAATTGTTTTAATAATGCCCAGCCCTTTTAACTATTGAAGAGGGATTGATTAATATTCTATGATATACCACAAACAGACACACCAGTCACCTTGAGACACGTGTGCTTACAGAGCTGATATTCTCGATCATACAGAGCAGCCATAAGCCTTCAGGGTATCCTCATATATATACATCATACAGAGCTGATATGCTCGATCATACAGAACAACCATAAGCCTTCAGGGCATCCTCATATATATATATATATCCTACAGAACTGACAAACTCGGTTATACAGTGCAGGCGGAGCCTCCAAGGCATTCTCATGCGCATATCTTCCAGACCTTATGCTCTGGGCAATATTCATTCAACATCTCATATGGTTCCGACCTTATGGCTTCCTTAATAACTGCCAAGCAGAGAATAAGGAAACAGCCTTCAACACGGAAACTACTATTTATGATTATTTCCATCTACGACACAATACTCCACAAGGTAACTGCAATCTCCGATGATCAAATCCCTATATTCATGGCATCAAATCCTAATCAACTTAGGAAGGCCACGACCTATAAATTAAACCCTAAAGGTACGCTTTATTTTTATGCTCATTCTTTGGCTTTCAATACAGTCTTTCAATTCCTTTTTCTTACTTAAGCATCGGAGCGGCTACCGCCGGAGCCAATCCGGTGGTCCTCTGATCATCTTTCTGAGTGTTTTACAGGTCACGGAGCCCATACTTATTGCGAGTCGAAAAGTACAGCATCAGTTTGGCGCCGTCTGTGGGAACGACTAATCTCCAAGTGCTCTATTCATAAACTCATCTCTTTCCTCATCGGAAAACTATGGCCCCAAATCTCCGACCACGACAGAATACTCAGGTTCCGCAAAGCTCTCAGCGTCAACCGCCTACTCCACGAGCAAGGGGGCCAACTGTTAATCCCATGCGACAAGAGATCGAATCGATCAAACGACACAATGAACTGGTGCAGGAACAGTTGCTTGCCATCACTAGAACGCTGGCAACGCTCACACAGAATCAAAGGATGAACCCTCCTAACCCACCGGTCAACATTGCTACGGGAACTCAACCTCTTGTTGCCATGGAGAATGAAGAACTTCATGAGCAGGCTCCAAATAACCAGCCCGGGCACCCCCAGGGTGTTGCCCGCGTTGGCAGAGATCCACAACCGTCAGCAGCTCGAAGCTGGGGAACATCAGCCTTCGTTCTTGACGTCCATTACCGAAGCACTACTCGAGCCCTAACATCAAGGACCTCGGGAGCACATCCGGCACCACAAGAGCCCCATCCCCATGCAGCACCAATCCCTCCAGTTCGGAACCCTCCTCCGTCCGAAGGGCGTACTCAACCCTACTACCCTGAAGCCGAGGCTGTTGGCAGGGTTCGCAAGATGTCAGGCTCAGAGACCCGCAGAAGGTAGAGGAAATTGCCGAGTCTATGGACCGAACAATTGCCTTGAAAGGACCTCAGAACCCTCTAGAGTAAGACGAGTTGGCCAGGTTGCTCGGAAGACTGGCCACCCCATTCACTCACGCCATTATGTCAGAAGAAAGGCCCAAAAAGTTCATGGTGCCAAAGTTCACCCAGTACGACGGGTCTGGAGATCCAGGAGATCATCTCTCGCATTACCAGCATACTATGGCCCTCCACGGGGCCTCTAATGCTTTTATGTGCCAAACTTTCATCACCAGCTTGAAGGGAACTGCTTTGAAGTGGTTCCACAACCTCCCTCCGAACTCAATTACCAGCTTTCTATGAGCTCGGTAGACAATTCTTGGACAGGTTTATGACCAGCAGAAGGCTCAGAAGGGAACCAGAGTTCCTATTAAATGTCAAGCAGACTAAGGAGGAGTCCCTCAGAGCCTACATTGTGCGCTTCAATGCCGAACTCATGGAGATCACTGACTGCAGCCCAAAGTTCCTTGTAGCAGCCCTAACTACTGGGCTTGCCCAAGGTGGTTTCAGAGACTCCTTAACAAAGAACCCCCCAGCCGACATGGCGGCATTAATGGATCGGGCCAAAAAGTACATCAACCTGGAAGAAGCCAACCGCACATCCCAAAAGGGCAAAGACCAGACCCAGAGGGATAATCCAAAGAGGGAGGATCACAAGAAGGAGGACCACAGAAGAGACTCCAACAAGAAGAGGGCCAGGAGCCCAGAGAAGAGAACAGCACCCAGAGCTGTGTACAACTTCGGACCAAGGGAGTTCACTAACTTCACTCCTTTGAACACTACACCGAACCAGGTACTCCGGCAGATTCGAGATCGGGAAAACCTGAGGTGGCCGGAACCAATCAAAGGAGATCCCAGTCTTCGGGACCAAAGTAAGTATTGTAATTTCCATAAAGATCATGGACATACAACTAACACATGCAGGACCCTCCGATATGAGATAGAGTAACTCATAAAGAAAGGACATCTTCAGGAGTTCGTCAAGCTAGACGGAAGGCAGAACCCCCAAGAAGACAAGCCTCAACAACGGCCAGACCAGAGGCCCGAGCAGAGGCAAGAGCAGAGGGAAGGACGACACGAGCCTCAGAGGCAGAACAACCATGTCATCTACGTCCTCCATGCTGACTCCCCCATCATAGGAATGTCCAACAGGGGAAGAAAGAGATATGCTCGGGAGGCCAGAGCTACCCCGAACGTATTACAGATCTCCAACGTAGAAAAGAGGCTCAAGCCAGCATCGGAGATCCAATTCACTGAACAAGATCTAGCAGGGGTACACTGCCCTCACAGTGATGCCCTTGTTATCACTCTCAAAATCGCCAACTTCGAGATCAGGAGAGTCCTGCTCGATACTGGCAGCTCCGTCAACATACTGTTCCATGAGCCACTTAAATAGATGGGGATGGATCATGACAACGTCAAGCCCACTACTACCGTGATGGCAGCTTTTGATGGCAATCTCAGCACCCCATTGGGGAAAGTCGACCTTCCTACCACTGTAAGAGAGGGTGAAGGGCAGAAGACCACCATCTCGGAGTACATGGTGTTGAACATGAAATCTCCCTACAACGTCATAATCGGGAGACCCTGGTTGCACCAGATAGGGGTAGTCACCTCGACCCTCCATCAGTGTCTAAAATACGTCCACAACCAGAACGTTCACTCTGTCAGAGGGTGTCAGCTAACCTCCCAGGAGTGCCATGCTATTTCCCTTATGGAGAAGGCTCCTAAATAGCAATTACAGTACACTCGGGACTGTGCAGATCCAGTTCTCACCCACACTCCCGAGGTGAAAGTTTGCCCATCCAGCATTGAAGAACCCCTAAGCCCAAGGGGACGCGACAACCGAGCCAAACCTGTTGGCAAGCCCGTCAAAGTATTGGTCAGTTCAGAAGCAGAGGGGCGTTATTTGTATATCGGCCCAGATCTGACGCACACCGAGCAGGAAAATATAGTCAGGTTTCTGAAAAACAACCTCTCTATATTTGCTTGGGAAACCAGGGACATGGAGGGTATAGACCCTAGCCTCATAACTCACAAGCTGATGGTCGATCCAGATCATCCACC
Source organism: Nyssa sinensis (assembly GCA_008638375.1). Lineage (NCBI taxonomy): Eukaryota > Viridiplantae > Streptophyta > Magnoliopsida > Cornales > Nyssaceae > Nyssa > Nyssa sinensis. The sequence goes on along the minus strand of CM018047.1, from coordinate 30,318,021 downwards.
AGTCAGACAGAAGAAAAGACCGATTGCTCCTGAACGGCATCGGATTATAAATGAAGAAGTCCAGAGGCTGCTTGAAGCCAGGATGATACGAGAAGTGTTCTATCCCGAGTGGCTAGCCAACACCGTGCTTGTTAAGAAGAAAAAAGGCAAGTGGAGAGTCTGCGTTGATTATACAGACCTCAAAAAGGCATGCCCCAAGGACAGCTTTCCACTGCCAAGGATAGACCAACTGGTTGATGCCACTGCGGGGCATGAGCTTATGAGCTTCATGGATGCCTACTCTGGGTACAACCAGATCCAGATGTACCCTTCAGACCAAGAGAAGACAGCTTTCATAACCGAACGAGGGCTCTACTGCTACAGAGTAATGCCTTTCGGTTTGAAGAACGCTGGAGCCACTTATCAGCGGTTGGTGAACAAGATGTTCAGCCCACTACTCGACAGTACCATGGAGGTATACATCGACGACATGCTGGTGAAGAGTCTGCAGAAAGGTAGTCACCTCCAGCACTTAGCCCAGACCTTCGATATCCTCAGACAGCACAAGATGAAGCTCAACCCCTCGAAATGTACCTCTGGGGTTACGAAGGGAAAATTCTTGGGATACATTGTCTCTCAGAGGGGTATCGAAGCAGACCCCACTCAGATCCAAGCTCTGATTGGATTGAAGTCACCAAGAACCAGGAAGGAAATTCAGGCACTGAATGGCAGAATTGCGGCACTGAGCAGATTTATCTCCAAATCCACTAATCGCTGCCTACCTTTCTTCAAAGCTCTGAAGGGCAGCAAAGCTTTGTAGTGGATGGAAGAATGCGAGAAATCCTTTCAAGAACTAAAGCAGTATCTAGCCTCTCCAGATCTCCTGTCAAAACCAGTACAAGGAGAAAAACTACTCTTGTACCTCGTAGTTTCTGAAAACATGGTCAGCTCCGCATTGATCAGACAAGACAGGGGAGTACAGAGGCCTATATTCTACGTCAGTAGGGCAATACTTGACACGGAAAAAAGATATCCAGAAGTAGAAAAGCTGGCCTATGCCTTGGTCATATCAGCTCGGAAGCTTCGACCTTATTTCCAAGCCCATCCAATCGAGATCCCAACTGCCTATCCTCTGAAGTCAATATTGAGGAAAACTGAGGTATCGGGAAGATTGGTGAAGTGGTCTGTGGAGCTAGGGGAATTCGACATATCATATGTACCCCGAAACTCTATCAAAGGGCAGGCCTTGGCTGATTTTGTTGCCGAATTCACTCCGGCACTTCAAGACAAGGCACAACTCATCGAAACCTAGGGAACTTGGCTACTATACATCGATGGATCGTCAACCGATCAAGGCTCGGGAGTAGGCCTTGTACTACAGTCCCCTGATGGGCTCACGACAGAAAAAACAGTCAGCTTGGGATTCAAAGCTTCCAACAATGAAGCAGAATATGAAGCTCTAATCTTAGGCATGAAGCTTGCCTTGGAATGTGAGGCTCAGAACCTCAAAGTCTTCTCAGACTCCCAACTGGTGGTAAGCCAAGTCCTGGGAGAATTTGCCATTAAAGACGATCGGATGCTCCGGTATTCCGAACTGGTGAACCACTTGAAGCACTCCTTCTAGACATTCACTATCCAAAAAATTGAAAGAAGCCAGAACTACAGAGAAGATGCTTTGGCTAACATGGCGTCCCGCCTAAATTCTGAAGCAAACTCCACAGTAAAAATCTCCTACCAGCCAGGACCTAGCATAAAGGAAGCCCAAGTTGCTCAAATTGTTGAACAGCCCCAGAACTGGATGACTCCAATCCTCTAGTACCTGCAATCCAGGCTCCTCCCAGAAGATAAAAACAAAGCCAGGAGAATCCGAATCAGAGCGGCTCAGTACCTAATCCTGAACAACAAGCTTTATAGAAGGCCGTATTCTCAACTTCTGTTAAAATGCTTAACTCCAGAAGAATCACAATATGTTTTGGCTGAAATACACGAGGGAATTTGCTGGAATCACAATGGGGGCAGAACTGTAGCTCATCGAGCTTTGTCTCAGGGCTATTACTGGCCTAGCATGCTTAAGCAGGCTAAGGAGTATGTTCAGAAGTGCGACAAATGCCAAAGATTTGCCCCATATCAAGATCAGCCTCATCACGAGCTTATCCCGATTCCTAGTCCTTGGCCCTTTGCTCAGTGGGGAATGGACATCAGGGGTCCATTACCAAGGGCTCCACCAAATAGGAAGTATCTCTTGGTAGCCATTGACTACTTCTCAAAATGGGCCGAACTGAACCTCTAACACATATCACAGAAAAGGAAGTCGAGAGCTTCACCTGGAAGAACATTGTGTGTAGGTTCGGCATACCACGCGTGATTATCTTCGACAACGGGACACAATTCACTGGTAAAGGCTTCAAGAAATTCTGTGAAAATCTCAATATTAGGCAACACTTTGCCTCTCCGGGCCATCCACAAGCAAATGGGCAAGCAGAGGTCACCAACTGAACGATCCTTGATGGGTTAAAGAAAAGGTTGGAACAAGCCAAAGGAAAGTGGGCAGAAGAACTCCCTGGAGTTCTTTGGTCCTACAGAACAACCAGAAGAACGCCCACATCTGAAACTCCCTTCTTATTGGCCTATGGTACAGAAGCAGTAATTCCGGTTGAGATTGGTATGCTAACCCTAAGGACTGAAGCCTTTGAGCAAGAGTCCAATGATCAGCAGCTAATGGAAAACTTGGATTTTCTTGAAGAAATAAGGGATCAAGCCAGCATCAGGATGGAGGCCTATCAACAGAGAATGGTCGACAAATCCAAGGTAGGACTCAAAACGGTCAACTTTCAAGTTGGAGACCTCGTCTTAAGAAGAGTCTTTCAAAACACCAAGATTCTCACTATGGGAAAGTTGTCACCAAACTGGGAAGCCCCTACAAATTAACAAAGGTTGTAAGGCCTACCACCTACTGGCTAGAAGACATGACTGGGAAGCCTATTCCTAGGCCATGGAATATGAAACATTTACGGAAGTATTATCAATAGAGATGTTTCTTTCTTTTACCTCCATGGAGTGTTCCTCTATAATGCACAGGCCTCCAGAGCCTGGTCCTTAATGTACAAGTCTTCGTACTTGGTCCATCTATAATGCACAGGCCTCCAGAGCCAGGTCCATAATGAACAAGTCTTCGTACTTGGTCTATCTATAATGCACAGGCCTCCAGAGCCTGGTCCTTAATATACAAGTCTTCGTACTTGGTCCATCTATAATGCACAGGCCTCCAGAGCCTAATACTTAATGTACAAGTCTTCGTACTTGGTCCATCTATAATGCACAGGCCTCCAGAGCCTGGTCCTTAATGTACAAGTCTTCGTACTTGGTCCATCTATAATGCACAGGCCTCCAGAGCCTGGTCCATACTGTACAAGTCTTCGTACTTGGTCCATCTATAATGCACAGGCCTCCAGAGCCTGGTCCTTAATGTACAAGTCTTCGTACTTGGTCCATCTATAATGCACAGGCCTCCAGAGCCTAGTCCTTAATGTACAAGTCTTCGTGTTTGGTCCATCTTTTCTACGGTCCAGTCCATCCAAAGACAGAACTTCAGAACATCTACAAACTAAAGTTTTTTAGATCGGAACACCTCAGATCTGACACTTAGATTATTTCACTTATCTATCAGCAAACAACAAGTACTATAGTGCCAAGCAGGTACGAAGTACCTTAATTCAGAACTTCTACAAAGTTTCTTTGATCTATTCTTAGAACAATCATGTATCAGAAGTGCACAAGAAGGTGTTTTAAACTCCAAAAAAGAGCACATTCAAATACAAAAAACATCAGATTTGAGGAGAAGGAACTCAATTTTATTGATGATTCAGAAGATTTACATCAGTACAAGAAGACTGGAAACAGAACAAGTACACAAAAAGCTACAACAAAAGGCAAACATTATACGACATCATGGCTTTCTTCTTCGAATGAGAAAGGGATCCAGGATCCAAACTTCCATTATCGCCGCCGCCGGCTCCATTTGAAAGGAAGGAATCCTGAACCCCAATCTGTAGCAAGGAGCACCCAGGCCATTTCATCATCACTATCATTGATCTCAAGACCAACGGAGGATGAGGGCTCTGGGTCTCAAGGGACCTCCATTCATCTCCCTCAGAGCAGTTGTCACACCCCAGCCGATTGGAGCAAGGGTCTCTGCCAAGACACAGAAGGAAGGAGGCATCCCACCTTTGTCTTCATCACCAACGCTCCAAGCCTCGGTTGAATCAAGGAAGGTCCACCTCCCATCGGAGAAATCTCGACCGGATGCTAAGATGGACAAGAAGATCTTAGCCTCCTCTAATCCTTCCTTGGAGACTGAATCGAGGGGAAGGTTAACTCTCGACCACAGTTTAATCATTCCCAACTCGGACTGAAAATCGTCAATCATCTCCAGGCAAACGGTAAGCCTCTAAAAGGCATTCAAATTCTCTCCGATAGGGGAACAATATGGGGATACAAGTAAAATAGAAAGGGGGCAACCTTATGCTCCTCCTTCGTATATATAGACCCTCGAAGCCCAAGAGTCGCCCAGACGAACCGTCGCAACGGTTAAATAAAGGGTTGTTCTCGAAAACCCAAAAGACGGCTGTATAAATGGATGACGTATAGAATCGTCCTTTCGGATACTTAGGCAACAAAATACAAGGCTTCCCTAAGCATACCGAACTGATCAAAGCAAACAAAGTTTGATCCACCCTTATACAAAGGCCTCCGGTCTAACATACAGACCTCATTGTCTTTGCTATTCTGTTGATCCTTGATAGACCACGTAAAGCTTTCAGTTCGGATGTATCTCCATCCAGGTCTGAACGATTTAGGAGGTAGGAGTCTCCATCATCAGAGCAACAGGCACGAGACACCGTTCTAACTACAGGACTTGGGTTTAGGACGAACTACCTCAGAATTCTTCAAAAATTCACTCTCAATATATATATGACACGAGATCATCGTCAGACCCTTATATATCCTATGTAAGTTGCTTTCCTACCTCATCCAGAGAGGAAGAAGCAATTAGAACCATGCTACAATCGTTATCTTATCACAACTATAGTTCGGAAGATAATTGCCACTTCTTGGAAGCTGATCTGGAGGGATCCAGAACAGCCTTACTTACATCAATTTCTCACATCAACAACAAATTCAAAGGAATGCTACATGGGTCAACCAAGCATAAGAGAAGACATTTGATAAAAGAGAGCTGTTCCATTAAAGAAGTCTGTTACACTGAAGTTTTTTTTTAAAAAAAAAAACAACAAAAACCTAAGCTAATCATATTTCAAGCCTGGTCGGCAAGCTCAACGGCTGGGAGGGAATCGGCAGAAGCAGCATCAATCGTCTCACTTGGGACGACAACTTCGGTAAGAGCGGCAGGGAGAACCTCGACCACCTCGTTCGGAACTGCAACCTCAGGAGGGGTAACCCCTGGAGGCACAATCGAGGATATGTCGAAGTCGGGAAATTTGGCAAGGAACCTATCCCGGAAGTTGTTGAAGCCGAACAGAATCAGGGTGGTGGCCATTCCTTCCAATTCCATCTTCATCTCTATCTCATTGTCCACCTTGGCCTGCTCTACCGCATCATCAAGCTTCTGGTTGAATTCATACCGCAGGTTGTCCAACTCCCTCTTCAACCTCTTCTCCCGCTGAATGGCAAGGTCCTTCTCCGACTCCATCACGATCAAAGAATTCTAAAGCTCCTTCAGCTCCTCTGCAGAATCGTGGACCTCCGACTCGGCAGTGCCAAGCTTAAGCCTAAGTTCGTCCAGCTCGGTCTTGAGATCATCAACCTCCTCTGAAGGAGGAGAGACCTCCGTCAAGGCAGAAAGGGTGTACAGAGCCTACAGCGTGCGAAGCACACAGTTCAGTACCAACCAAAGCATTTGGAAAAAGGGGAAGGGAGATAAAGACCCGAAGAACTTACCTTGACTTGAAGAGAAGCCAGGTCAGCAAGAAGCTTCTCCGGCTTCTGGGGCCTAATTTTGCTTGAGCCCTTGGCCCAAAAGTCCTCCAGAATCTTTTTGGCCCCCACAGCATCAGGGGCCACCAAGGATGACGCCCCCTTGCCCGTTTGCGTGGACGGGATTGGGGGGACCATAGAAATGGGGGCAGGCGCCTCTCTCTCCACCTCAACGGGATCAGGAGAGATCGAGAGCATCCTCCTCCTCTTCGCTTGGATGGGAGGGTCCACTGGGGAAGAAGCCTCCCCCGCTGCCACAGATGAAGATGGCTCGGTCTCCCACCGTGCCATCATGTTCTTTGCAAGCTCCTTAACGCTTCCTCTGGCAGCCATCAGTTTGTCAGGATTAACAATGGAGGAATGGCTTCGAATGCTGGGCTTTAAGAGCTTCTTGTATTGCTTCTAAATTACAGAGGAGAATTTCGGTCTTCTCCACACGCTCCTAACTGCACAAGAAACACAAAAATTGATCAGTTCAGTAATTGATGTACAAAAAGAAGTCAACTCAACCACGGGAAAATTGGGCCTCACCCTTTCGTCCAGAGGTTCGAGGGAATGCTGAAGGTCAGCCTTCGAAGTCCTTGAACTCCCATCCTCCTTTTATGAAGAAATACCACTTCTTCCAGGTCTTGTTGGAAGAGGGCACGGAAGTAAGGGTTCTGAACCCACTATCAAAAGACATGTAATAAAGGCCTTCTGCCTTCTGAAGTTTTAGATCCATATTACTACGGATCAGGTCAAGGGACACCTTGACATTATTCATATGCCCCAACACAATGAAGCTCAACAGATGTCTCCAACTGTTAAGGTTCAAGTCTGCGGGGCAAAGGTCGAACCAACAGAAGAATTGTTTTATAATATCAGGAAGGGAGAGTGTCAATCCCATTTCAAACCAGGCCAGATAGGTGCAGATTTCCCCCTCTCTAACATCGCTTGGGCGATCCCGAGAGTCAGAGACCCTAAAAGTAACATTGGAGGGAAGTTTGAATTTCTCCCATAACTCCTTCAACATTTTTTCGGTGATTGCACTCTCACCCTCCTCTCTGTAACTGGATCGACCAGAGGTCTCACCAGCCCTATTCGGGGGCTCATCAAATGCATCGACAATCCTAACCCCCGGACTAGAGGGGGGGTCTATTATTCTATTCTCATCATCATCTACAGAAGGAACATTTACTAACTGAAGTTGAGGAACGGTCCCAGAAGGACTGCCTGAACTAGAGGGTGACTCAAGACCAGACATGGCGAACAAAAGAAAGAAACGAAGCAGATGAGAAGGAATGTAGAAGGGGACTAAAATCAAACCTGAGATCAAGAAAGGACTATGAACATTGGATATCCTTCAAACTTCAAAATATGTCAAATGACGGTGGCAGCCTCAGGTACTGTAGACGCAAGTGCAGAAGAAAGGTATACAAGACCTCTCCTTCTCTTTATATACTCATTCGAAATATGAGCCTCCCAAGACGAGCCGAGACAACGGTTGAAAATAATGATGGCTTCTCAAGTATCGGCTGCGCAATAAATGACTCATTAAACCGATGTCTCAAGAAATGGAGAAACGAAACGTATGACTCTTCACAAAGCCCATAACCCTAGTTAAGCCCTAGCTTCTAACTAGGGCTCGGGGGAGGGAGTAGCTGATATACCACAAACAGACACACCGGTCACCTTGAGACACGTGTGCTTACAGAGCTGATATTCTCGATCATACAGAGCAGCCATAAGCCTTCAGGGCATCCTCATATATATACATCATACAAAGCTGATATTCTCGATCATACAGAACAGCCATAAGCTTTTAGGGCATCCTCATATATATATATATATATATATATCCTACAGAACCGACAAACTCGGTCATACAGTGTAGGCGGAGCCTCCAAGGCATTTTCATGCGCACATCTTCCAAACCTTATGCTCTGGGCAATATTCATTCAACATCTCATATGGTTCCGACCTTATGGCTTCCTTAATAACTGCCAAGCAGAGAATAAGGAAACAGCCTTCAACACGGAAACTACTATATATGATTATCTCCGTCTACGACACAATACTCCACAAGGTAACTGCAATCTCCGATGATCAAATCCCTATATTCATGGCATCAAATCCTAATCAACTTAGGAAGGCCACGACCTATAAATTAAACCCTAAAGGTACGCTTTATTTTTATGCTCATTCTTTGGCTTTCAATACAGTCTTTCAATTCCTTTTTCTTACTTAAGCATCGGAGCGGCTACCGCCGGAACCAATCCGGTGGTCCTCTAATCATCTTTCTGAGTGTTCTACAGGTCATGAAGCCTATACTTATTGCGAGTCGAAAAGTGCAGCATCATTCTGCTTGTTGAATTCCTTGTGTAGTGTGAGATTTAAATAAGAGGAATTAGGTGTGATTGGTGCAGCTGCTGGTACGGCTGTTGGAATGTGCAGTTGATTTGGAATAGAATTCAGCTATTGATTTGGATATTGAACAGCCTTTGATTTAAATATAATTCAGTTATTAAATTGAATATAGTTCAGTTATTAAATTGAGTGTAGTTCAGGTTTTAATTTGAATATAGTCTCAGCTATTGGATGAAAATTAGGTGGGGAAAATTCTGAACAGCAGCTCGTCCCAATAGGGACTGATCCTTGATTGTAATAAATTCTATCAAAAGGACTTATCTATAGGTAAATATAATATATTGATTTGGTAAAATCCTTATTAGCCATTATAAATTTTAATTGATTGTTCTTGTGGAATTACCAAATTATAGTAAGCTTTAGCTTTAATTTGGTGCCCCTAGCCGCAACTAAAAGTTTCCCTAACTATCAATCTTTTCCCCACACGCTGCTGTCATGAGCTAACTATTTTTAACAGCAAATGGTGATTGTGTTTCAATTTCTTTTTGGTTGGGTTTTGTATCACCTATTTATAAATTGACAGATTGTACGTGTATATTAGGCTCTCCAATTGGTTGGCATCTTGAGATGCCATGTTTGTTAACTCTTTTAGGTTACATGCAGGTGGTTAAAAAAAGCAGTTTAATAACTCTATAATATATAGTAAACGAATTAATTTAAATTTAAAAATTTAATTTGATTAATTAAATTTAATTATGCTACATTACCTCATTACCCAAATAAATTAGACAAATAGGGCATTTTAATTATTTAGGACATCCTGGACCCAATGATGAGGTCCGTTTCACAAGACGGGGTTTTGAAAAATTAAGACGCATAACGAGTGCCAAACCGAGACCCGAAAAATGTTATCTTAACATTTTTCGATATGTCGGAGCAAACAATGACCCCAGTTTTCTCTAAGTAAAATAGACAAAGTACAATATTATCAACTAATGTCTATATTTACTGTTCTATGAGGACTCTCATCTTTGGGCTCAACTAGAAGGGATATTGAATTAGTCTCAACGAACTGTGAGTAACTCGGATTCCTAACTTGGTGTATATTTTTTGTACTATCTAAACTCGAATACTGTACTATTTTATATGCTGCACTGTTTTATATATTGTACTGTTTTAATGCATTTGCTTTCATGCATATTCTTTGCATTACATGTGGCATGATCGTACATTGTCCTGCTTCTAATATCTCTTGTTTTAATCCTGTTTGAGTTTATCTTGTTCTACTACACACCATTTGGAGTCTATCTAATTTTGATTTGATATGTTGAGTCTACTCTAGGCCCACCCCAGGATTGAGCAGTTTTATGCTAGAGCACGACCCAGAGGGTAGAGGCCCCACGAGTAGTCCGCTTATGGGCAGCTGGGAAGGCTCATCTGTATGATTGGCATTCTGTTCTGTTTCTGTTCCGTTCTGATCTGACCCTAGAGGGTAGAGGCCCCACGAGTGGTCCGCTTATAAGCAGCTGGGGGAGGTTCAGGCACCTTGATGATATGCTTTGTTGATTGGTACTCCGTTCAGTACTGTTCTGTTCTAGTTTGATCTGTTTAGTCCTGATCTGTTCTGTTCTGACTCTGATCCAATCTGTTCTGTCTATTCTGTTTTGATATGATCTATTTGTTCTACTTGAGCTGCATATGAGCATGCATTTTATATGACATCATGTATATATAAACTGGTTTTGAAACCCATGGCAGGAACTTATGTTACTCACTGAGCTTGTTTAAGCTCATTCCATTTATCTAATATTTTTCAAGAATTATCTCTATTAGATTAGAGGCACTATGACATGACACGGATAGGCCGAGTGGCATTCCAAGTAAAGAATCTGATGGCACTGATTTGTGGAGACTTGGACTCTTGTGGACTGAATCTGGTTACTCAGGTGAGTGACACGATATGATTAGATTCATTGATATGCACTAGATATATTGGGACATGGCTCATGGTATTAGTACTCTAGAGAGATTAGATATGCTCTGTGTTATATGTATGGTTATAGATATTAAATGTGCTTTGTGGCTAGACTTATTAGCTGTCGGGTTTTAGCATAGACTTACTTGTGGTACATAACTCTGTGGTATACAGTTGAGTTGCATTCCCGAGATGAAAAGGTTTTAAATTCCGCTGCTTTGACCCTATATTTGGAGTGCAATTCATCGCTAAGTTCAGAAGTTTGCCTTTGGTTGGTCGCATTGTCGGTAGAGAGACCGGCAAGGCGGCTAACTGGCATCACATCTTCGGCATCCGCGTAGGGTAGGGTGCTGGATGTGACATTGAAGATATGGAGACATTACTTATACGGAACAACGTACGAGATCTTCACTGGCCATAAGAGCATCAAGTATCTGTTTACACTTGGATCGTCGAGATCAGGTTCTACTAAACAAGACTATTCCATTAGTCAAGGTTTTGTGAAGGAGTCATCAGATTGGGGAAGCTACTTGGGAGCGAGAAGACGACATGCACACCAAGTATCCTCAGTTATTTTTATTATAGTATGTGTTAAGTTTGGGGACAAACTTATTTTTAAGGGGGTAAGAATGTAATATCCCGACCCGGGATATGGCACGTAAATCGAGATAGACCCGGTCGAGTAGTGTAATACCAGTTGTAACCCGAGCTATTAAAGCTCTATATCATGATATCATATAGATTGAACGATTTTGGAATGGAACGAGTGCAATTGTGTAGTCAGTACAGGCGACGCCCGAGTGACCCAGGACCCAGCATCGTAATGCATGTACACACGCAAACCCATGCATATGTACGTATGCATGTATGCGTTGACCCTTTAAAATAAGTGTATGTGTGTGCTTATAATATCATATATGTATATATATAAATATATATTGGTATGTGTCACGACCCGAAACCCACCCTGTGCGGATCTCGTATCGCGACTGCCACCCTTCGGCCGAGGCCTTAGGGTAAGGCTCTTATAAGCAACAGTATCGGATGGTGGTATGGCCTGTGGTTGTGGAAGCGTGAAAATTTCTTTTCTTTTTTTTCTTGTTTAAAAACTTTCGCATATCCGTCCGGTACTGCCGCTCTTCATAGTGGTACACATGATAATAAAATCAGAGCATACTAAAAATTAAAGTTTTAAATATATTACACATCCAGTTGCCTTTCGAGCTTAGGTACGTATTTTCCAAAATCTATTACATCAAAATTTGACCACCTACGAGTCCTAGTATTTCTAACAGTCCTTGATCAAAATGGAGTTGTTGATCGCCAATCTTTAATTTGGGCAAGACTCCTATTCATCATCGTTACCTGAAAAAAATGTTAGGAAATGGGATGAGCTTCAAGAAGCCCAGTGAGTAATTCTAGCATCTGTCATGGGTTTTCAATTGGCAGCGGTTTTGCACATGAGAGTTTATAAAATACTCATTACCAATTGCTCATACATTTTGAACATAGAGTACATGCACTTTTCATAAGGATAGCTTTGAAACATTTAAAGTATTCAAGCTAAATATACATTTCCTTAAACAGAGTATATGCACTTCAAAACATATAAACATGCATAATAAAATGGGGGTAAAAACCTACTTCCATTCTCAAAATCGTTACTTCAAAAGATATAAACATGCATAGTAAAAATAGGGGTAAAACTTGCTTCCATTTTCGAAAAACATTTGTTATTTTTTCTCTTTGATTAGGTGGAATCTGTTTCGAACCAGACTCCCGTTTTACTTTTACAATGGAGATATCTCATTTGCTTGGGGGATTAGATCCTGCTACCGGGCATTTCACATGACAGGTCAAGTGAGTTCCAAAGGAACCCAAAATCCTGCCTGTGTGCTTATGCACTGTTATCTTGCAAAACATTTATCACATGGCTTCTTCAAATAAATATTTTTCATAAGTATTTAAAATATGATGTTCATGACTTCAGAACAAGAAACTTCAGAATATGTAGACATGTTAAATACTTTTAAAGAAGACAGTAATAGAAATCATTCATTGAGCATGTCACAAATGGAATATTTTAAAACATGAATCATGTAATATGGAATTTAACATTCAATGCTTCAAATATTTTGAAGTTTAAAACATCTTCAAATCTATGGAGTTAAATCTTCACTTCAAATGCATGGTTACTCACCTTAGTCCTTAGAGTTGGTGCTAATAATGCACTGCCTTTCCTTTCTCCTTTGTAGTTCCTAAAACAATTCATAAATAATCTATTAACTTCACAGGTACTTCAAAGATCTCCTATTGATATTCTTATTTTATGTTTAGCTTGTATTAAATCCTAGCTTTTAACCTAAGCGCTATTCTCTTAACGTATATTCTTCTGGTAGCTTCATTACATTGTAAGATCTGATTTTATATTTTACATATTTACGTATTACATTTTTCCATACTTCATTTCATAACACGGACCTCACCATTGAGTCCGGAACGTCGAAGAAAGTCAATTTAAACTTTCTCGGACTTCCATTTGACTTTTAGGCATGTTAGGTCAAATTGGTAATTTATATTTTAACATGTCTTAATTTTTTGGAGTCCCGTCTCGTGAAATGGACTCCACCGTTGGGCCTAGAACGTCCAAAATAGTTAAAATACACTATTTGTTTACTTTATTTGGACTTCGTTTGACCCATTTTGACCAGGGGTATTTTTGAAATATTTCTTAAAATTAAATTAATTTCAGTTGGGCCATTGTACAATTTTTCAGAATTTCTGGGGTCAAAATCCAATTTCTCAAACTTCCGGTCTGAACTAGTGGGTTTAGTTCATTTTTAAGTGAACCGGTTTGGTTTTTCACTGAACCAATCGATTTGGTTGGTTTAACATGAAATGCGAACGTCATGAGGACATCAGCCCTAACGTTTTAAAATTCTAAATGCCGTCGTTCTAATAATGCGGTGGCCATCCTGCCGCTTAACACGTGTCCCGAGTTAACCCGTCTAACTCGATTTAAACAGTGAGTCAACTCGTTGTCTTCCCTACCATCTTTACCAGTGTTGCCTTAATTTTCTGGGTTTATTTCCTTCAATTTTGTGTGTTTTGAACCACTGATTTCTCTGTTATTGGGTGGCATGTGTTCTTGGAGGGTTGGCCAATCTTTTGGCATTCACTTGAAGTCTTAAAACTAACCAAGTCGTTCGGTCTGAAGCTTGATACTTGAAACTGTAAGTCCATCCTAAACTCTTATTTCATCATCATTTCTTATGGGGTTTGGCTCAATGTGACCCTCATGGTTTGGGGGTTTGATTCCTATTCTTTAAAACAGGTTTAGAAGTCTAAAACTGGGACTGGGTTTAATGGCCGGAACTTGCAACTCAATTTTTAAGGTTCATTCTTTGGGTTGTAGGGTCGTGGTCTAGCATTTTTAAGACATCGGCGTGGTCTATTTTAGGTTCCAACACACCAACTTGGGTTTGGTTTAACTTGATTTAGACCTGCATTAATATTTTTGAATTTTTGTTCAACCCGTTGCTTTACATATCTCATTCGATCTTAAACGATTTTGATTCATTATTCCTGCAAATTAAAGCTTGTAATGTATAAGTTAAGATTCTATGTTTGCATGCCTAAAATCTGAACGTAATTAAACATAATTTTAACCAAAAATTTACCTGTTTTGGTTGTTTTCCAGAATTTCTTTCTTCCTCACTTCTTCTGTGCCTCGGGTTCCTGTTCTCTTTCTTAACTGCTTCTATGCATTATTCTCTCTCTCTCTCTCTCTCTCTCTCTCTCTCTCTCTCTCTCTCTTGTTTTATTTCCTATCAACCACCCATGCAGTCGGTGGCTTTGCCACCTGTTGACTGAAAGTTTGCATGGAGGACACCTAGGTTGCATTCACATGGCTGCCGACCAACATCCTTCATATGGAGAACAGTTGCATGGTTGTTTACTCCACTGATTCTCTCTCTTAATTCCACTAGAACTTTCTACTAATTTCTAATTATTTCATTTCTTTTAATCCCATTCCTTCTTATTTTACTCTTTAACCTATATATATATATATATACATATATATTTTATTTTATTTATTTTCCTTATAACAATATTATTAATAATATTGATTCATTTATTTTCGTAATGTTCATACCCACATTTTTATAATCGTAGTCAAATATTGACGGTTGACATGAAAGTATATAAGTTTATCGGATTTAATAGAACAAGTTGGTGATTGCAATGAAAGTGATGTACAGTCGTCCTGGACTTTTGGAAATTTTACTAAAAGTTTACGTGTTGGGTTTGAAACCGACCTCATTACTTAAGGTCTCAGTCACTAATTAATATTTAGTGACTTCATATTTTTTCATCGGGTCAAGGTGTTACAGTATGTATAGGACACATATATATATATATACGTATACATATACAGTGTTTATCATGTATATGTATATGTATTTTAGAATAAAAAAAATGTAAAGGGAAAAGGTAAAGGAAAAGGGGGAGGGGTTGTATGTGCAGTGCATGTGTGGCTGTGTGTGTGTGTGTGTCAAGTGTGTGTGATGTGTGTATGTTGTGAAGGCAGCAAGGCTGCCGACAGTCAAAGCAAGTGGAGAGGGATATGTATATGTGTATATGTATTCAAATGGGTGCGTGGATGATGGAGATAGAATGGGCGGTGGAAAGTAGTCCATTATGGCTGCAAGAAAGGGAGGAAAAGAGA